>JAOVVA010000004.1:23059368-23083525 GCA_028565275.1 Leiocassis micropogon | reverse complement strand
CCTGCTATCCGTTATCACCCAAATGAGGATGGGTTCCCTGTTGAGTCTGGTTCCTCTCAAGGTTTCTTCCTATGCCATCTCAGGGAGTTTTTCCTTGCCACTGTCGCCGTCGCCCTCGGCTGGCCCATCAGGGACAATCTTATCATTTTGATTCATTCACATTTCATACAAACTTCCATAATACTTTTGATTGTGTAAAGCTGCTTTGCGACAATGACCATTGTTAAAAGAATGTTGTATTGGGCAACCAATGTTTCTGCAATCTCACTGATGAGTTTACTTATTTATTTTTCAGTATAATGATGGCCTCAAGTGAACAGCTACCAAATGCAAATGTAATACACAGAAACACTTGCAGGTCTTTTATCGGTTTGATTAGTCAAGGAGTAATGAGCAAACAGGCAACGCTGGCAATGCAACTGTTTGTCAGCCATTTTTTCAATTGTTTATGTTCAAGTCTTTATTTAGGGGCATACATACATCACCATTTATGTAGAAAGTTTTTATATATTTTTTAAACTTACATGACTATACACGTTATGTAACAAATGGTATATGAAAGCCTTTCTCTGGTATAAGGACATATATTACATTTCTGCGTAACAAAGTCATAATGCTACCTTTGAGGTCTCTGAAGGTTGTGAGGAATTTACTGAATGATAAAAAAGTATTCAAAAATTATAATAACAATATTTTACAATAAAATGCATGGTCTTCCTCATTGGGTGAGCTACCGAAGGTGAGTTTGTTAGAAAGACCTAATGGCCAGTGTGTCATTTCTTTTGAAGTGGAAAATGTTTCACTAAGAGAAATGTTAGGCCTATACTTCCCTACATGGATGATTCTTTATTGATTGTGCCTGACCAATCAATGGTCAGTATTTGCAGTTATGTCCCCATTCAGCTCAAATAGTACCCTGGCAAAAAGGTGTGGGTACTTAGTGAAGATATGGGTCACTTACTTCCACTGATGGGGAAAAATGCTATAGAGTCTTAGTAACTAGGAATCTCACATACACCCATTTATTTTTATAGCCTTTTCAATGTTTTCTTCTCCACAGAGATGAGCTTTGGCACTATCCTCAGAAAGATCTTATCTTTTTTTTTCATGCCTCAGCTTTTCTATTCCCTGTGTGGACTACATTGTCCACTTAGAATCAACAAAACCCATCTGTGTCCTTCCTGGTATAAGAGACCAATCTACATAAATAACCATAGTGTTATATGATCGTTATCAGAGCTTCCTTCTTTTCGATTGTCTGGATAATCAGTTTCTGTCTTGTTTCCAGAAGGTTTATTTAACTTTGTCTTTCAACACATTACGGGCTGAAATGTTTAACTGACCAAAAAAGTTCATATGGCAGGTTGTCAAACTACCTATGAATCCAGAGCATTCAATGATTTTAGGATATTAGAAAAA
Organism: Leiocassis micropogon; assembly: GCA_028565275.1. NCBI lineage: Eukaryota > Metazoa > Chordata > Actinopteri > Siluriformes > Bagridae > Leiocassis > Leiocassis micropogon. The sequence goes on along the minus strand of JAOVVA010000004.1, from coordinate 23,082,106 downwards.
CATGAGCTGATCTCCCAAAAATTAAGGGTAACTTATCTCTTTTAGTCACTAGCCAATTGTTGGCATTTGTGAGCTCATGTATGCAGAAGAGGGCAAACTTCCTCTGAGTGTGTTATGCTGCAGTAGTTGGCTGTTGGCTGTGTCTCGGAGGAAAATCCCTGCTTGGTGGCGTATAAGCATTCTCAATTAGCCGGTTACAGCAGATCACCTGATCTGCATATATTTTAATGTAGCACTCGTATACAGGCTGATGCAATTTATCTTGCCCCCAAGCCCCTCGGTAGCTGAGGGTGGGACCCTGACCAGGAATTGAAGTGGGGCAGCGGTGGTGAAAGCGGCACATGGTACGCCACCAAGGAACCATTGGGACAAAAATGGGAGGAAAACGGGATGTGTAGTTTGAATGTTTGTCACTTGGGCAACTTTGTCCACTTGAGGCATGACTCTGCAGATGTGCTGTGGTGTCTAACACCGGGATGTTGGCAGCGGATCCAGTGAGTTGCGGGATGGGGACTCCTGGTGCATCCCGGGTTGGGATCTGTGGAGTTGGGAGGCCAACTCCAAACTGGCCTTGGGTTCTTTGGGATTAGACAGCACAGGTTGGCCTTTGCCCCCCAGAGGCATAAATTAACCTTGGGTTCCAATGATCCTGTCACCAGTTTTCTGTTATATAAGTAATAATCAATGTTAAAGTATTAATGTTATTTGATGTTAATGTTATAGCTAACATTATGTCATTGTCATGATCACCACATTCCTTGACACTCATCAAAATTTAAGCCCCGCCCACTTGACAGTCATGCCATTGCCATTTATCCCTGAAAAGCTTGTTTACACATGACGAACCTTATAAAGAACCACTTTTATGAGAAAGGAAAAAAAACATTCAAATACATTGCCTCACTTTACAAAATCACTTTTTTATATTTAGAAGCAAAAATCTCTGATCTGCTTTCAGTTTCTAATTAGCAGGTTGTTACAAAGGAAATATTACAACATGCACACTGTGAACACTGATTGTGATATCGTCGTTTTGTTCAGCTTTATTTATGTATTTTTTTATTATTACCATACTCACCTGTATGGTATTTTGCCTTAAATGGATGTACAGGCCACTTTTTTTTACATTATAGCACCTGGATATGATTACCATTTTCACTGCAATTAGAGATTAAAGTTAAACCCTGGGTGTTTAAGACTTGAGCCAAACATTGTCCTTTGAAAGTTTGTACTCAAAGAAGTGCCTCAGTAATCCAAAAGTGTGGCATGTGTTTTTGACTCACTGTGTGGTCTTCTCCACAGGGGAGCACTATAAGAAACCCATACTGGAGTGAACCACAGAAACCTTCTAAAGACTCTGCAATCCAATCACCAACCCTGGCATTTCCCAAAATAAGAAGAAAAAAAAAGAACAAAAAGTTTTAGACCTATTTTACACCCACCGAATAAAAGCCATCAAGGGGCTTTGCAAATAAGAAGGAATGGACAATTTTTTTTTGTTTTTACAATTTGATGTCACCGTGGAAGGATCTCTAGACAAAATATGTCACATTTCCTTCACCGTTCCCTCCAGAAGCAAATGACTTTTTCATGAGGCTAATAGGAAACTACGTGTTATTATGTCCTGCCCCTTGACACCCTGATTATGAAACGGCACAATGCGAAGAACGGCAGGGGTGTGTGTCTGCTGAGGAGGAAATGAGCAGTAGAGGAGCACGGCGATTCATTTAGAACAGAATGCTGTCTTCAATTCATTACTCACAAGAAGCAATATTCACCTCATTAAACTAAAATAAAGCAAGAAAAACGCCATTTTGCCGCCGCTCTTTGCCTCATCACGAGCGCCTTGGGGTAAGCTCAACAGCCTGTTTTCCTGCAGCACCACTCCTCTCTCATGCTTCATCAGTCTGGAGGAAATTAAATTGCAGTCATTCGATTTCTGACCTCCTTTCCAGCACAGTTATCTGCTTTATACTTTTATATGTACTTTACGAAAAAAGGCATCAGAGAAAGGTGAGTTACATGAAAGGAGATTAAGAAATGTAATGAGGTAGAAAGTTTTTTTCTTTCTTTCTTTCTTTCTTTCTTTCTTTCTTTTTTTTCCTCTTAAATTAAATCTTAGAGTGTCAGCTTGAGTAGTTCATAGAAAAAGTGAAAAAGAAAAGGAAAAGCTAGATTACGATATAAAAATGACTAATTTTGTTCTCGTTCATTTAATTTGCTTTATGATTTTTGAAATTGCTTTGTCACCGCAGCCTGCAGAGACTCTTTTTTTTTTCATTTTTTTTTTTCAAAAGCTATTATTATTTATGAGGGAATAAATAGAATTCGTGTACGCGAGCTTAACAGAAAATTGAAATAGAGATAGAAATTTTGGTCCCCAGCATTGTGGATCTGATAGTGCTATCCAGGATGTAAAAAAAAAAAAAGAGAATCCCTTTATATGATCTGGCTAAAAACAAATGAATGCAAAAAGGTTAAAAGGTCGACCGAGTGAACAAACAATGAGTTCGTCTCTTTTTCACCAGGGTCAGATGTACAAAGTTAGCACAGGCCAGGACTAATTCATAATCAAATGCTGAGCAGAAAGAGAAAGGTCACGAGCCCCTGCCATTCCTAGTCTACAGTCCCACCTCCACTCCAGAGGAGGTTGCATGTTCCCAAACACAGCCTAGAAGCTTTTGTCCACAAGAGATGCATGCTTTATAAAAAAAAAAAGAGGGCGTCAAAGAAGTTCCAAAAAAGGAGAAATCTTTAATCACCTTCTTGAAAAGGTCTTTTGAGCAAGATTGCGTCCCCTCTCTTCTCTGAACTGTCTGTCATCCTTACAAGGGGGAAGTTTGGGAGCTGTGACAGGCGGGACGGAAGGGCCCAGATGGGAAAAGTGGAGAGGGGAGGGAAGGCTAGCAAAGGGATTAGGCAAAAAAGGGAGGGAAAGAAAAAAAAAAAGGTGGGTGTAAAAAAAAAAAAATCTCTCCAAAAATGACTTGGGTGGAATGCTTACCGCTTGACTGCTGCGTTGTGACCGAGCTGGCATCCAGACGCTTTCCCACAATCCAGCTTTGTTCAGCCGTGTGTGCAAAGCGGCGGAGCGCTGAGGAGAGGGAGCGAAGACGAGAAGAGAATGGAGGAAGGATGAGCGACGGATATAAGAATTGAACGAGCGGCTAGCTTCTGTTCTCCAAAGTCCCAATCTCTCCATCTCATTTCCATAAGATTTACTGCCACGAAAAAAAGAAAAAAAAAAAAAACGGCTCAGTTGCTTTTTATTATCCCCTTCCCCCTCCCCTTATTTAACTCTAAAGCGCAGGAGTGTGTGTACTCTTTGATCCAGTCAACCTTCCTAGTGGTAAAGCCTCTCGTATCTATCCTCGACCCCTGATGTGAAACAGTGCGTAATAATATAACACCCCAGTGCATGGACTAAATCAGGTTTCATAGACTAGGACGCATCACATATTGTGTAAGATCTCACATAGTCAATGCGTTCAGTTAAAGATTAGCATTTTTGCTTAAAACAAGCCTAGTGGGAACTGGTGGGAAATATGCATCTGACTCACACAAAGCCACCAAGCAGCATCCATATAGTGTCTTGAGTAGGGATGGAAATGAGTATGTAAACTTTATTCACAATAAATATATATATACACTCACTGGCCACTTTATTAGGTACACCAGTGCTGCACTAATATCCAATCAGCCAATCACATAGCAGCAACTCAGTACATGGTCAAGACAACTTCAGAATGTTGCATGGTTGTTGGTTCCAGGTAGGCCAATCAGATTACTCGGGTATGTTCAAAACCCGTGATTTACTCAGATTTTCACACTCAATCACGTCTAGGGTTTACGGAGGATAGTCTGAAAAAGGGGCCAGAAAAATATCCAGTGGGTGGCTGTTCTCACGGCGACAATGCTTTGTTGATGTCAGACTGGTTCGAGCAACTGTAACTCAAATAACATCTCTTTAAAACCGAGGTATGCCAACATGAAACATGGATCCATTCTGCCTTGTATCAAAGGTTCATGCTGCTGCTGGTGGTGTAATGGTGCGAGAATATTCCCTTGGCACATTTAGTACGAACTGAGCATCGTTAAATGCCGCAGCCTACCTGAGTATTGCTGACCATGTCTATCCCTTCATGACCACAGGATAGCACGTTGTCTAACAGAGCACCTTTGGGATGGTGTGGAATGGGAGATTAGCATCATGGATGTGCAACCAACAAATCTGCATCAATTGGCAGTTCACAAGGAAAAAAGCAGGGTCCAGCCCAGTAAGGTGTGTCTAACAAGTGGCTGTGTTTAGAACTGGGATGTTGTGCATGATGCAAAAAAGTTCCATGATCAAGGTGTTTCAACTTTCACATGACTATGTTTATTAATTTGAATACTGCCTGGTTAAGGTGGCTGTGATTTATTAGTTTGTTTAATAATTACTAATCCTTTTTCTCCCTGAAAAAAGAACCAATTAAGTTTATGAGAAAAAACAGTTTGTGCACATCTCTAGTTGAGACCACTTCTGGACTGGAGTGAAGTAGCTAAGATTGAGGAACCGTCACAACCAGAATTGCACACATCATGCTGACAGTGCTGATATTAAACCTTGTTGTTGTTTTTTTGTATATCAAGGGTGGTCAATAAAATTGTTATTATCGCTAAAAAAAAATTATGTAATCGAAGCAAACGTTGGTCATGAGCATAGTCCTTCTCTACATATCCTTCATCATAGGCTGGTGGAGATCGTCTTTGAAGAAGCCTTCTTTGGGCTCTTGAGGAAAAGTTCCACCTCTGTAATCACCTCGTTGTCAAACGCCTGTCACAAAGTGGTTTCTTCAAGTGATGGAAGAGGAAGAAGTTACTGGGTACGAGGTTGGAGGAGTAGAGGGGGGATGAGGCAGAATTAGATAAAAATAATTACAAAAAGTAGGGGCACTTCAGTTTTTTCAACCGGTTGTGCCATTTTGGTTTTGACCCTGTAGTGGTATCATGCGAAACTATACCACTGGTTTTTTAAACATGAAATTTTTTTTATAAACATTTACAGTGTCCCGGAGGCGAATTCTTAAAGTGAAATTTTTTTTCATATTGCAAGACGTATTTTCCCATAGAAAATAATGTGAATACAGATAATCGATATCAGCCACGCAAAAATATTACCAATACTACCAATTTCCAACACTATAATTATATTTTTGCATTTAAAACAATCAAAACATTTAGAAAAGACATGTAAATGAAGTAAAATATGAAATAAATAGACAATAAACCTCACTTAACCTTAATTTATGATTCCTCCTGGTACTGTCTGCATTAAAAAACGAAACTGAGGGTGGCTTTGTTTTCTTCTTGCTATCATGCTTCATAACATTTTCATTAAATCATCTTCACTAAATCTTGCACAAAATGCAAAAAAAAAAAAAATACATACAAAAAAAACCTCACTTTGCTTGGCTTTCCAATGACATGAACAAATTTTAAACGGACAGTAGTACACACGATGTACAGATGTATGCACAGCTGGATGTACGCGCAAATGGAAGTATGCGCGTCCGGCTCAGTCGCTCATATGCCAAAATTGCTTCGTATGCAGAGGCAAATTTTCTGGACAATTTTTGTCCTTTAGGGGAAAATTCCCAAGGCAGGGCATTCGTATGCCGAGGTACCACTGCAATCATACAAATATTTGAAGAACAGATTCAGATAAAGACTCAAATATTTGGCCTTTACAATCTTAAAACAAATGATTTTCAGAATGATGTTCTGACTGCTGGTTTAAGATTCACTCCTGAATGAATTTATGTTGAACAATTTAGCAGCCACTGTGCATTTCTTAAATTCCTGCTTTTAAATTTCATACAATGAACTCCTCTGTTTGTACACTTACTTATCCAGCATACAGACATACAGAAACCTCCCATGCTAATGGGACGATCCCTGGTCGACTGCAACTGACTCGACATTGTTTGTCAGGCCATTTGTGATTATGTATGTGTGAATGAGAGAGCAAGATCGAGAGAGTTTCAGGCTTCCTCTGCCACTCAGTAGATCTATTGGTCTCGTCTCTTTTGTTCTGTTACTTCCTTTGAGGCCGCGGTCTTCTCCTAGCAGCCTTTGTGTCCTGGATGAAAAGGGCGCAGTTTATTATGTCCCCCTGTGACACTCCGTCAAGCAGTGGCAGCCCGGGCAAGCCAACATGCAGCAAGGTCAGGAGGAAAGTTCGCCTATGACTTTGAAAGACCGAAAAAGAGAGAGTAAAGTGGAGAAGTATGACCTTATGGACAAGAAGAGGAGAAGGAAACTTTTTTTTGACTATTCAAACATTGTCTAAAATTTATCAGCTAGTTTTGTAGCTGTTCAAATGTTTGTCAGTCAATCGGGGGTCATCATTTTGGACTTCTCTTCTCTTGTTTGTTCTGCGTCTGGCAGAACTAACTAACCGCCACTGGTGGAGCTGGTGATACTATACTGGTGGCACTATGTAACAAAATATGAGGAGAATAAACCATGGAGGTGGTGGACAGTCCTGTAAATCATGAAGGGTTGCTCTTTATATTTCCACTTCTGGGTAACAGATTGAATAACGTTTAATGGAAAGCTAGTGCACTAGGGTCTACAATCACTTGTTCAAGCTACAGATGGATTTGGGATGTAGCCTTGTGTTAGAAGCTAGTTCACCTTAAGAGTAAATAAACCAACAAAAAAAAATATGACTTAGCGTTATTATATGTGTTTTCTTGCTAGAAATGTGTCTATGACTGGTTTTGAACGTGGGTTTTGGCAAATAGCTGCTCTCGCCCCAGTACTGTACTGACCTACAGTATATGCCAGTATATTGCGAGAGTGATCCATTTATCCATCTGCAGTCCAACTAGGGATCATCGAGGCCAATGGTGACTATTGTATTTATTCCCATTTTTACAACCATGGTAGGCCCTCTGGTCAACATTCACACACTACGGGCAATTTGGAAACGCCAATTAAGCTAATCTGCATGTCTTTGGACTGGAAAAGAAACAAGAACCTGAAAATTCCATGTACACAGACTCCGAGGCAGTGCTAACAACTAAGCCACCGTGCTGCCATGCAGAATGATACATACACTATATTTCCAAAAGTATTTGCTTGTCTGCCTTCACATGCATATTGAATGGATGTTACTTGATCCATAGTGTTGTTGGCCCACCCGTTGCAGTTATAACAGCTTCATGCTTTCCACAAGGTTTGGGAGTATGTTTATGGGTATTTTTTTGACCATACTTTCAAAAGCGCATTTGTGAAGTCACACACTGATGTTGGACGAGAAGGCCTGGCTCGCAGTCTCTGCTCTAGTTTATGTCTTGGTATACTGAAGCATTGAGAGTTCCTTTCACTGGAAGTAATGGGCCAGGCCCAACTCCTGAAATCCAATCCTACATCATAGTCCCCCTCCACCAAACTTTACTCTTGCCAGACAGAGAAGCGTGATTCGTCACTCCAGAGAACACATCTCCACAGCTCTAGAGTCCAGTGTTAGGCTTAGCTGCTCAGCCATGAAAACCCATTCCATGAAGCTTCCGATTTGTTATAATACCACTAACAGTTGACTATAGAAAATTTAGTAACAAGGAAATTTTTGATAGGTGGCATCCTGCTTCCATGCTGGAATTCACTGAGTTCCTGAGAGCGACCCATTCTTTAACAAATGTTTGTAGAAGCGGTCTTCATGGCAAGGTGCTTGATTTTATACACCCGTAACTAGATGGGTAAGTGAATACTTTTGGCAATATAGTGTATCTATAGTTAAATGTCCCAGTGCTGTTACCATCCATTATCACTACTTATGGAATCCCTTTCATCCAATCAGATTACTCAGCTGAGCCCCTGAGTGGTGCAGCGGTAACAAGCTCACCCTATCATCCGGTGATTTTAAGTTCGAATCCCAGGTGATGATGTAGCGTCCCACAGCCAGGGACCGTAGAGAGAGCTAGAGAGAGACCGTAGGGATGGGTGGCACTCTGGCGCCCTTACATCAATGATGGGCATTTGTGAGCTCATACAAGCAAAAGGAGTGAATATCGCTGTCCTTTGAGTGTGTTACACTGCTGTTCAAGCAGTTCGAAAAAGATGCGGTCGGCTGGCTTCATGTGTCTCGTAGGAAACACGCATTAGCCTTTACCCTCCCTGGTTGGTAGTTGTAGCTTTGATGGGGGAGTGCCCTAATGATGGGTGGGAATTGGCTACGACTAAACTGGAGGAGAAAATCTGGGGAAAAAAACCCTAAGAAAAAAAAGGAAGATTACTTGGTCAGAACTAACTATTGCATAAAATGCAGTATTTTTATATAATTTACACATAATGTTTTTTAAAAATGCACATTGTACAGTATTGATCTTAATACCCTTTATCAAAAAATAAATATTTTGCAATCTGAATTATTATTAAGTGTTTTGTTACAAATAAATTCATGGAGATTAAAAAAAAAAAAGAAAAAAAGCTCCATGGAATAATTTAGACTGAATAAACATTCAGATTCTTTTAACAGAGACATCAAACACATAATGCATTAATTTTAAAGGATAGATAGATAGATAGATAGATAGATAGATAGATAGATAGATAGATAGATAGATAGATAGATAGATAGATAGGAGCTAAAATTTACAAGGTGAGATTACTCTAAATAATAATTATATTCTCACGTGTTTACATTTGTGCTATGGTGTCTGTCACCAGGATGTTAGCAGGATGTTGGGTGCTCTGGGTCGTGTGTTTGGGGCTTCCGTGTGTCAGACTTGTCTGCTTTGGGAGTTTTGAGTTCAGGTCAGTAGCCTTGTGCATTTTGCGCGCTGGGCCCCCTGTATGGAGGGCTGTGGTGCACTGGGTGTTCTGGTGCCTTTCTGTCATGACCAGCATTGACTATTTTTCGGCAATTTGTGCATCATTGGATTTCCTGTGGCTGGCCTTTAGTCACTACGTGTATGGTTGAGCCTTGGTTGCCCATAATTCCATGATAACTGGTATATAATTAATAATTAATGATACAATGTGTGCTTGTTATGTGGTGTTAATGTTATACACTGATTAGTGTATTTGATAACAGGAATTTAACTTGGTTTACTTAACAATCCATATCATTACACAACTATATTTTAATAAAACCTATGCTTTGTTACTCTTTAACCCTTTCTCGAAGAACACCAGCATTCTACTCCACGGGCAAAATGAAAATTGACTTATTAGATATTTTACAATATTATTTTTTCTAATAATTTTACCGCAGCAGGTCTGTTATAAGAACAGTTGGAACATTGCTGGGGTTCTGTGTATAAATTTATCAAAGCACTAAGTGTCTACCTTCTTTTGAGCCATTTACTACTGTGGAGTATGAAATCAAAAGTAAATCTTAAATACGGGATACCCCAAAACAGGTACCAATTTAATTTTTTGGCCTCTGGTAAATTGATCAAAGTTAATTAATATAAGGTTGATGGCATGGTGGTGTAGTGGCTAGCACTGTCACCTTGTTCTTCCCATGATTGGTGGGTTTCCTCAGGGAACTCTGGTTACCTCCCATCCTCAAAAGACATGCAGATTAGACTAATGGCGTTCCCAAATTGCCCGTAATGTGTGAATGGGCGTGTGTGTATGTGTGTGTCCAGGGTGTACTCTGGACTGTATGCTCAAAGTTTGCTGGAAAAGGCTCCCAGGACTCCAATTTCCCAAGACAGCACGGCACTGTTCAGGCGCTGTCGCAGCAGCTCTGCTTGCCTACCGTCATAACAGAAGCATGGATGATGCCATCTCCCATTCCTTTATACTATACTTTCACATCTGGACATCGGGAAAGGGAATTATGCAAGGCTTCTTTTCATCGACAACAGCTCAGCTTTTAACACTGTAGTCCCTTCCCAACTCATCATGAAGCTCAGTGAACTGAGAGTCAGTCAACCTCAAGGATGTGTTCTGGGTCCCCTGCTCTTCTCTCTCTACACCCATGACTGCTATGCTCGACACGGCTCCATCTTCATTGTGAAATTCGGAGATGACACAGTGGTGGTTGGTCTGATCCAAAACAACGATGAGACAGCTTATCTGGAGGAGACAGACGCCATCTTCTTGGTGTAAGATCAATAACTTGGACTTGAATGTCTTAAAGATCAAGGAGATGGTGGTGGACTTCAGGAGAGGAAAGCAAGACTCTTAGTACACACTGCTCAAGTATCTGGGAGTCCATATCTCTGAGGACTTGTCCTGGACACCTTATATCTCTTCACTGGTGAAGAAGGCTAGGCAGCGCTTGTACTAACTCAGACATCTGAGGAAGTTCAGGACCATCCAATCTGTTGTCTCTGGCAATATTACCGTCTGGTATGGGAACAGCAGCTCCCAGGACAAAAAGGACTTGAGGAGAGTGATCAGGTGTGCCAAGCGCATCACTAGGACCGAATTGCCTGATCTACAGGACATTTACGTCAGGCGGTGCAGGTCCAGGGGACATCGCATTATAAAAGACATTCACCACCCAAATCACAATCTGCCATCTGGTAAGAGACTCCGGTCACTTAGGGCACGAACTGAAAGACTGAACAGCAGCTTTTTCCATCAGACTATAAGGGCATTAAACACAACCTCACCAATGACCGACAAACTGCACAGACACACAGTCACTTTAACACAATCACTTTATCACATATCGTTGCACATGTATCACAAATTACAACATCATTTTGTATAATTTATATTTATATTCTATTGTATATAATTTATATCATTATCTTCTTAGTCTTATTTTTATTTATACATACTTATTCTCTTATTATTATTTATTTATTTATTTTAATTTCTTAAAAATCCGCACAGTCTGGAGTTTGTCACAATTGCAATACACTACTGTTGTACTTGTACAACCATGTATGTGACAAATACAATTCTTGAATCTTGAATCCAGTCCCCTTTTGACCCTGTATACTGGAAAAAGCGGTATAGACGATGAGCGAGTAACATAAAACAATAAAACACTTCCTGATGTGTCATTGATTATTTTCCTATAACAGCATTCCACCAAATGTTTCGTTCTTTACTTATCAGAACATGACTTTCATGAAATTCAACCTCTCTCACTGGAGTTTATCCTCATATAACCTCAGATACACTCTGTGCACTCAGCATTTCTGCCAGTATAAGTATATACATATCCATTACACTTTCCTAGAAGACCCACCATATACACATACACATATATAGCAACTAAATTCGAATTATTACACTTATATAATGGCACCATAATATACATTTCTCTCACCTCCTCTTCTGACCCCTAATTTCGAAAAACGAATTGCTTGTTTCATTTTGCCTTTACCTGTTGCTCATAGGATGACATGGGCTTTTCAGAACGCTGATGCAGGCCAGCAGAGCTCCACGCAGGCCTCCGGATTTCATAACTCCATCTAAGAACGGCTCGAAATATATATTTTTTTCTGGGCCAAATAAAAAACATAAGGTTGCAAGGAGCATCTGCTTTTCACATCTTTTCAGGATAACGCTGTTGAACTGAGGCAGAGAACATAAAAATATATGAGTCATCAACAACACTCGAGCTGTTAGGGAAAGCAGGAAATGCGCAGCAGGAGCACACCTCGTAACTGAGAACGACTGAATCAGTTTTTCTCTTTTTCAGTCCCAAATATCTCTTTTGCACTCTTACTCTTTCTTAAAAAAAAAAAAAAAGCTCTCTTTCATGGTGTCGCAGTGTATTTTGGAGTGGAGGTCAGTGTGAAGGCTATTTATTCTCTCAGGAACAGAAGCGGATCTGTACAACAATAAATCTGATAAGAAACTGCTCCAAATCTGCTGCGTTTATAGTGATAACTGGAAAAATAACTGGAGCAGAAACAGATCAAATATGGTTATGAATCGGTCCACTCACTATAGTGTAAAGGTTTTTAATATGAATGTAAATTATTAGAGTAAATTTCCTGCAATAGGAGCATAGACTGTATAGTATTTATATTTTGAGTTTTATTTTGTCTTTAGAGGCCATTTATGCTTTGTGTACTTTTAATAAGAAAAAAAGGAAAACTGTTGATTTACTAAAATATATATAGTATTTATATATGTTTTTTCTTTCTTTTTTGTTTCTTTTTTTGTTTCTTAATTTCTTTTTAATAAAACAAGTACACGAATGTAGATTAAATATTTTTATTTTTCATATTATTATTATTATTGTTTTTGTTATTATTATTATAATTATTATAAAATAACACAAAAGTAAAACTTTCAAGCTTGAGGGTATATGTACTGTACACACACAACACATCTGCATCTTCACCATGCAAACCAGATGTGCTGATTTGGCTGAATCGAATCGCAGCTTGGCTCGAGGATTAGACGGGCACAGAGCTCCACCTAGTGAATACACAAGGATCAGTTTATAAAAAGAGAAGAGACAAAAGAAAAAAATGTGAAAAGAAGGAAAGAAAAGAAACATGAATGATTTGCACATCAATGTTTAAAATCTTCAATACTGCTATCTTTACTTCTTCAGGCTTCTAAGTGTCGATTACAACATCTTGATCGCTGTCATGTACAATATTCACTGGTGTAATGGTTAGCACTCTGGACTCTGAAACCAGCAGTTCAAATCTCAGTGGAACCTGCAACTCATTTGTTCAAGATTTTGTTTAAATATACAAGAGCTGTCTCAGCTGAAGTGTAGGTTTGCACGCATTTCTTGTCAAGTCAGTCCAAGTAGTCCAAATTCTCGTTACCCCTTTGGCTTTTGGTCAGGAGCAAGACTTCCTCTTTCGGCTGTTCCCATTAGGGGTCGTCACAGCGGACCATTTGTCTCCATCTACCACATATTCCCTTGTCACTCCAACTTCCTGCATGTCCTCCCTCATCATATCCAGAAACCTCCTCCTCGTCTTGCTTAGCTCCTCTTCTGCACATGTCCAAACCATCTTAATCTTGCCTCTCTAACTTTGTCCCCAAACCGTCCTACCGGCACTGTCCCTCTAATATACTCATTCCTAATCCTGTCCATTCATGTTCCTCCCAAAGCAAATCACGGCATCTTAAGCTTTGCCACCTTCGGCTCTGCTTCCTAATGAGGAATAAAATGTCTTCGAGTTATTATCCTGGCTTGTCAAATAAAGTATGAGCCACTATATGGCAGTTTTGAGCTGGTGAAAGTAAACTTATGACGTAGCTTGGTTCCTGGCTCTCGCTATACTTCATTGTTGTAGGCCAAAGTTCCAGACAAGGACCAACGTACCTGAACCAAGGTTCAAATTTTTTGCTTCATATTATAATTATTTTGTGTGCATTGACCAAAATAGCACAAGTGGAAGGGCATTATACTGGATATTGATTAAATATCAGATATCAGATAGAAACATATGAATGACAATTTTTGCATATGTAGCCAAAACTCACACAACTGTGGGCAATTTGGACACCAATTATCTTAATCTGCTTGTTTTGGGACTGAGAGAGGAAACCAGAGTACCCAGAGGAAACCCACCAAGCACAGGGAGAACATAAAACATTAAACAGGATTGAGCCCAGATTCTGGACTGGGGAGGCCACAGTGCGAACCAACAAGCCACTATGCCACCTTGTAGCCAAAACTTACAACTTAAAATTAAGGCATGAGAAATGTGCTTGTTGCAATAGTTTGGAGAGTGTTAAAGATGTAAAGGTCCCTGGTTTGAGCCCAGGTTTCATCATTAAGTCTTAATCCTTGACTTGTGTCATATTCGCTGTTTAGCAGAACACACAATGGCTACTTGTTGCAGGTCAGTGCATGGCTGTAATCACCTGATGAAATGTAAACTGCACTGTGACTTGGTTCCATGGTGTAATGACTGGCACTCTGGACTCTCTACCTAGTGATCTGAAGTCAAATCTTGGTGGAACCTGTTACTACTTTGTTTAAGCTGTAGTGCTAATGTACACAGGCTGTCTCAGTTAATGTACCCCAGTTAGTACTGTATACCCCAAATTCTCAGAATTGGTTTTCGGCCTTGGTTGAGAAGTAATCATTACGGCTTGTCATGTAAAGTAGCACTCGCTATATGGCATTATAAAGCTGGTAAAAACCAAAGCTACAGTGTAGCATGGTTCCATGATGTAATGGTTAGCATTAAGGACTTTGAACCCAGTTCAACTCTCAGTGGAATCTGTAGAGTCTTTGAGGTTCTGAGTGCTTGTAAAATCAAATCAGGGCAGTGTAGATATGGGTAAGGCCTGGGGAATTTGGTGCATATTTTTGATTAATACAGTAATGAGTTTGTGTGCATTGGCCAAAGTAGCTCCGGTGGAAAGGCGTAGGACTGGTTATTGATTCAAAATCAGTCTTCACCCAAAGGTCCTTACTATTGTATGAAGGAGACAATTTTCTTAGAAAAAAATAGTATTTGGTGCAATCATTTTAGAATGACCCATTTTTGAAGCAATAGATGCACTCGCTGAAATATCTCATCTGAAAGAGGTCCCTCGTTCGATCCCAGATTTCAGTGTTGGACTCTGAACTTTTCGATCCCTGAATATACATCTTGGTTCCATGGTGCAACAGGTAAAATGCAAAACTACAGGGTAGCTCGGTTACAGCAGTGGCATTGAAAGAAAGCATGAACACACACTCAATAGCTAAAGGATCTTTATTTTAAAAAAAATTTCAGAAAATGGCGTCATTGATCAACAACAAATTTTCAATAAGAGCAACGGAGGCACAGCCCCCTGAAACATCACAGCATGGGATCTGTTTGAATGGATTATATTGTACAAACAACTGGAGACAGAGAGAGAGTGAAGATGAATACAAAAAACCCCCAACAATGTTTGTGTTTTGTAATCATGATCAGAGTGTGCACTGTAAATCATGCACGCAAGTTAGAATTAATATTTGACCCATAACCCCCCAATTTGGCTTTTATCTTTAAAGCTTTAATAACAAAATATTCATAAAAGCCTGTGTCAATCAATCAACAGTACACTCGAATATAGAACTATTTAAAGGTTGTTCTAGAAATATATTAAGTATTTTAATAAAGGAATGTAAAGCTTTCAAAATACAAGAATGCTGAAAACATTTAGTCACAGATCGCTTTGACTTACAGCCCCGTCTGAATAGAAAACACTTAAAGGCACGATTTCTGAACTTTAAACACCAAATATCGATGTGGAGCTTTTTCACGTATCCACGCACATGAAAACAAACACGACACACTTGAATCTGCTTTGAGCTCATCGCTGAGCTTTCACTCAAGACTACAAAAAGTACAGCTACCTTCACCAAACAGTGGAATATTAAAGAGATAAATGCATTGTTTCATGGTCAAGATTTTGAAAGGAAGGATATACGAAGAAAGCAGAGATCAGGATTGTTTGGATGAAGCAAAAAGGTAATGAAAAGAAAAAAGAAAGTCTATCATAATTAAATAATCAACCAAATTTAACAAAGTAAATTCTTCTACCTTTATTTTACCAACTCATACAGTCAGTGAAAAACCAGCATTAAATAACTTTTACTGAAATCCAGAAATCTTAATAAGGTGTGTGTGGAATGAATTTAATGGGATGCTATAGACAGAAACAAACAATTTTCTTAAGATATTTCAGAACCAAAAAAAAAAGAGCCACCTCTCATTTCTTCATATTAAATTAAATTAAATTTACATGATGTAGATTAAATTGAAGAAATATGAACAAGTGTTTTAGTGTGACATGCTGCCAAAGACCTAAAGTGTTTGTGTAACAACCTCAGCAGCAACTTCATTTCCCCTCTCGTCTGTCCCAACCACTCAACATCACCAGTACACTAATCACCGGCCTGATCATCCGTCATCATCTGCACCTGCGTCTCACTGGTTCATGCCTTAAGTTAGATGCTTTCATGCTTGAATACTTCAATGGTCGCTGTGTGGCTCAACAACCAAAAAAACATTCCTTTAAAACTGTTCAAGTACAGGGACTGAATTGAAAATGAGAGACAAAAAAAGTCCTTCAACAAGCCTGGAGAACTACTCCTCAGGACTACATAAAATAAAAGAAAGTCCGAGTCTGTGGAAGCTAAATATGATGAAACAAGGGGTGGCTCAAGGGGTTGCTCAGTACTGTATATTTTTAATTTAGCAATGAATAGAAAAGATTAACAGAAAATTTTAAAATAAAGCAATGTGCAAGACAGCTTTTCTTCGGGTACATTCAGGTTAAATTCACACCTCAGTCTGATTTTGTTCTGTTTTAATGGCTGATGATAGACATGTCCAGGTAAAAGAAAATAAATAAATAAAAAGAAATTCACCACAAGTGCAGAAGACCCTTGTTTTTTTTTTGTTTTTTTTTTAAGCTGGGAAAGAGGAACTGAAAAAAAAAAAAAAAAAACTTTTGCAGACTTCAGTTCTAGTTTCTAAACTTTCTGTATTTGGCTGTCCTTGCCGTATACCAAAAAAGGAAAAAGATGATAAACAGGATACAGTGTATATTAAAGATGCTCTGTTAGTGCAGCGAACTAAAGACTTACAAGTCTCTGTTACCCTGATAACAAAAATATATAATAATAATAATGTTCATACTTTTCCTTCAGATCTAGAAATAAGTTCATATATTATTTCCATCAAGAATCCTTTACAATCCCGTTTTATTTAGCACACACTTACTTTAAGGTAACACAGAGCTGCGCAGTGTTTTGTTTGTTAATCCTTATCGCGATGCTCGCTTTTGCAACACTGACATTATATTGAAAAGCAATACGATAAAGATAGCATGTCAACATCATGCAGCTCGATCATCATATTAAACCACAGGCTCCGGAATGCTGTAATATTAAACAGATAAAGTAAAACAGCAAAAAATAATGTGTCACACCATTAAAATTTAAAACGAAATCATTGAAAGCAAAGCTGAGGGGGGAAAAAAATCTAATCACAAAAGAAAAAAAAAGAAAGAAAATGCACCAGCACACCTCAAGGAATTTATGTGTTACATTCTCAGAGCTGCACAGCTTGTGGTAAGTAGTTTAAGTAAAAAACAGGACCAAAGATAACAGGTTCACTCAAAACACACCACAGCCTGAGGGGTCCATCGTTCTGACGAAGAAACTCAGAAATGGTCTTTTTGGTCTTTTTTATTTTTTTTGGTCCGTTCCACATTATTGCTGGAAGAAAAATAAATAAATAATACATTATTAGTGATGCTGAGATGAGAGGACTAACATTAAATATCTATCAATAGCACAGGTTGAGTGATTAATCAAGGTTGAGCGTTATATCTCAAGGTCTTATAAGAATAATGTAGGCTACTTGCTTTTAACTGTTTGTACACAAAATATTTCCCTGCTATCCTGTTGTTTGTGCACATCTTCAAAAATCTATGTCGGGTATTGACATGATGCAACACCATTATAAATAATGTAGGTGGTATAGCACCATGTGCTCCTGTCACCACCTTTTGACTCAACAAGCTTACGTTTCTCAAATCTCTTGCGTATGCTTGTATTCTGTTCAACACAGATATTAAGTGCTGCTCTTCCTCTGACATTTATTGTTTACATCAGAAATGTCAAATTGGATCCAGAACTGGCCGGTGTGGGTGCGGGCTTTCATTTCAACCATGTAGAAGCCACAGTCTATTGGAAGCAAAGAACGCCAAAGAATTATTTCTGTTTGGTTAGAATGAAAGCCCTTTCTTGATCCAGTTTCCCTTTTCTTGGTTTACATTTAAAAGGGCTCCTATGCAGCCTTCACACATAAGATAAGATAAGATAAGATAAGATAACCCTTTATTCATCCCACAGCGGGGAAATTTCTTCGTTACAGCAGCGAAGAAAAAATTGTGCAAATAAAAAATAGGGACAGTACAGTGTATAAATATAAGAGAAAAAGTAAAGACAAAACAATAATTGCACTAGTTTCAACAAATTGCACAGGGGTAATATGGCACAGTTTAAAATGTTATTGCACAGTTCTGTTGCAATGAATTGCACTAGGATAATGTTGCCGTTTCAAATGGTGTTACTGCACAGTTGCTATTACACCCAAATCTAAGATTTTTGGGTATTGGGATATCTGAGATTGGGTATTGTAAGATAGTATTGTAATGTCATATTTTTAAAAAAAAATCATATATTGTAACATTATATAGTGGTATACAACTGTGTGGAATATGGAGACTGGTTCACTGGGAGCAGCTCTGATTGTACAGTCTAATAGCAGCAGTGAGAAAAGACCTTCAATATCGCTCTTTAGACACTTGAGATGTACCAGTCTGTCGCTGAAGGAGCTGCTCAGAGATGTAACTGTTTCATACGGGGGGTGAGACTCATTCTCCAGCAATGATGATAGCTTAGCTACCATCTTCCTTTCTCCCACCTCCTGTACAGTGTCAAGTGGAATCCCCAGAACTGAGCTGGCCTTAATCTTAATCAGTTTGTCCAATCTCTTCCTGTCTGCAGTAGAGATGCTGCTGCACCAACAGACTACACCATAGAATATGGCTGAAGCCACCACTGAGTCAAAAAGGTTCTACTGTAGTGCTCCTTGAACTCCAAAAGACCTTAGTCTCCTCAACAGAAAGAGTCTGCTCTGTCCTTTTTATAGATAGCGTCTGCGTTATCTGTCCAGTCCAGTTTGCTGTTGAGATGAAAACCCAGATATTTATACGAGTCCAATCTCTCAATGTCCTTTCCCTGAATGTTCACTTGTGAGAAAGAAGTGTGTTTGTGCCTGCAGAAGTCCACCACCAGTTCTTTTGTCTTCCCTGCATTTAGTTGGAGGCAGTTCCGTTGGCACCAATCCACAAAGTTCTGAATCAGTCCTCTGTACTCCCTGTCATCATCCTCTGTGATCAGGCCGACGATGGCAGAGTTGTCAGAGAACTTCTGCAGGGGACAGGTTGCTGAGCTGAACATGAAGTCTGCAATGTAGAGTGTGAAAAGGAATGGAGCCAGGACTGTTCCCTGTGGGGCACCAGTGTTTCAGACAATCATTTCAGACTCACAGTCACGAGTCCTCACATACTGTGGTCGGTTTGTGAGGTATTCCAGAATCCAGGAAGCCAGATGATGGTCCACTCCCATGTATTTCAGCTTATCCCTCAGAAGCGCAGGTTGGATGGTGTTAAAAGCACTAGAGAAGTTAAAGAACATGACTCTCACTGTGCTCCCAGCCTTTTCCAAGTGTGAAAGAGCCCTATTTAGGAGGAAGGAGGGCGTCTTCCACTCCAATGCCAGGCTGATAGCCAAACTGAAGTGGATCCATTGATGGGCTCACCAGAGGTCGGAGATGAGTAAGCACCAGCCTCTCAAATGTCTTCATCAGGTGTGAGGTCAGTGCTACTGGTCTGTAGTCCCCAAAGTCTTTTGGGCGCGACGTCTTTGGTAAGGTACCACACACGAGGTCTTTCACAGTTGTGGCACCTTGCCCAGCTCCAGGTAGCTGATCTGTTGAAGAATAGATTAATATCATAATTTACCAACTTCTGGTCGCCCTCCACCAGAGTTGGACTCCTTATGACCAGTGATGGTTTTGAGCCCCTTCCACACACTGCTAACATTATTCCGCTGCAGCTGATCCTCCATCTTCTTCGTGTAGCATGCATTTCCGTTCTCTCTGCACAGTTTTCAGCTCCTCTTCTTCTCTTTATAAATTTATCCCCCTGTTTCCGAATTTTCCGATTTTCTCCCCTAATTTAGCAGTGTCCAATTCCACCCCGACACTGGAGGCTCCCACATTAAGCTTCTACTGCCAATCAGTCGGGAGGGCCGCAGACCCTTATTGTTGGGAAAACACCGCACATTCCTAGTAAGTACAGTATTCTCCACACAGAAGTTAATATAATCCGTTATACAGTCTGTTAAGTTGTCAATATCGTCCCAATGTGGATCACACAGTTCCTCCCACACAGTTGTATCTTAGCATAAAAAAAGTTTTGGTTTCCGTACCAGTCTCCTGAATTTTCGAGTGTTAAATGCCTCTAAAGGTTAGGGAAGCTTTCTATTCGAGACAAACAACCATGGTGAAAATGGAAATGTTTAAAAACAGGAAGGGCTCATCACTGCCTTTCACTTTGCATAAAAAGACAGTTTACAGCAGGACTGGGATGTTTTGGCTCTGAGGTGCCATCTAGTGGACATCACTATTAATTTTCCAGATATATTAAGGGCATTCAAGTGAAACTGGGACTTGTAATGAAGGTTTCTTGTGAATGAAGGCGTAAAACTGATTGACGTTTACAGAAGACTTTAAGCACAGTACAGCGATGAGACTCTTAGCCGCAGTAAAACATTTGAATGGTGCAAAAGAGGGTCGTACGTCCGTGATCCAGGCCGAAGTGGCTCGGGGCGCACTTCAGTCTTTCCTGTGAACATTCAGCGAGTGGAACGCCTGATCCTTGAAAATCGACAGATAACTTGTTGCCAACATTATTACAGAAGCTCAGCTGGGAGTTATTGCCACATCCTCCGTACAGTCCTGACCTCGCTCCAAACCATTTCCACATGTTTAAAGGAGTTCCTGGGGGGCCGGACTGAGAAAACTTTTTACCTTGATAGTATCCAGGCACTGTTCTGATATTCTGCACAATCAAAAGCCTCAGTTTGACATGAACACCCCTGCTAATACAGACGGACAGTGAGTGAGTAAACAACGTCACTTGAGTCATCGCTGCTGCATCGCTACACAGAATGTCACATTAGTCACATAGTTAATTTGTGCATCAGTTTTCTGGGATTCTCAAGGTCCAGTATTGGAACATTATCAGGAAAAAGTTTCAACAATCAACAGTGCTCGTTACAGTGAGACGCTTATTGACGAGCTGAAGCCTAAACTTCTAGTTTACTGCAGAGGGCATGATTTTGCATGATAATGCACGTCCGCACACTTGTGCCCACGTTGTCCGTAGGTTTTATCTATGAATGAGAGAGGGTTTAGCCGTGCTAGCCTATTGATACCAGCTGCACAATGATAACTGCGGATAACATTCGTCTCATCCAACACTTAGGCATAAAAACATCATTTAAAATGTATGCATTACCTTTATCATCCTCTTGGCACTCTGGACTCATCTGATAAACACACAAATGAACAAAGTCAACACGAATACTACATACATAAATACAATAACCAGCTTCTAACTATGTTAAGCTAATCATCTTCTTATTCTTTGTTTTTCGAGTGTTACCTTTCAGGGATCGCCACAGCGAATCATCTGCCTCCATCTAACCCTACCCTCTGCAACATCATCTCCATGCAGATAATTCACGTTAATCACTTAAATCTAACTCCAGTAAACAAAAGGAAATATTTAGACTTTTAATTAT
Organism: Leiocassis micropogon; assembly: GCA_028565275.1. Taxonomy (NCBI): domain Eukaryota; kingdom Metazoa; phylum Chordata; class Actinopteri; order Siluriformes; family Bagridae; genus Leiocassis; species Leiocassis micropogon. The sequence continues at coordinate 23,060,805 of JAOVVA010000004.1, read as the reverse complement.
CTAAATAATTGTTTTTTTTCCCCTTATGTTTTTTTTTGGTTTGAGATGAGCTGGTTAAATGTCTCTCACATTACATTTCTTTCCTTGTGGAGATACTTTCGTTCCAGCAAGATATTAAAAAAACAGGCACAAGGGCACTTGAGCACATAGACACACCCACGTACACACACAAACACACACCTCCTCAGTGATTTGGCCTCATACACAGTGTTGTCATCTTCATCACTTTCCAGCTGTGCCATTTCCACCGTGTCATCGTAGTTTGCCAGAAGTCCATATTTTTTTCTCGGTGTAGAAGATTTCTTCAAACTAAAGATGAATGAAAATGATCATAGGTCACTTCTGTCAGCAAAGCTTCACCAAATCTTTCACACACACACTCACTTATCAGAACCACAAACATTTTCACATTGTTAAAGAAAACAGCTTAAGATGGCTTAGTGTGGCCTGCATAACTGCTTTGTACCATGAACAAAATGACAATAAAAACTGATTTACATTAAAACTCTGTTTTATATGAACTTATAAGAGAAGTTGACAGTAAACAGGTATTCAGGTTAAACTCATAACAGGTGTGTATAGAGTACCAATTGGTTATGTACTTATTAGTATTAATATCTTATTAACTTTCATACAGGATTAGATAGTGTGAGAAAGATTTAGTCATTGTTTTTCTTCAACTTCCTCTAACAGCGGTTGGTTACATTACCACCAGCTGTAGGTCTCATTCTCCCTTATCTTCGCAGGCCTTTTAAAGCCGAATTTTCAGACCAGCCTTCCTTAAAACTACTAATGCATCCTCCTCTGATCTTGTCTTGAACTCTTTGTTTGCTTTATCCGATACTTATACACACTTTCCTCTCGACAGGTTTCCATCTCGGTACCACCCAGCATCTAGTTGGAGTTCTGTAGATTGCATCACCGACTCCTATAGACCTCACTGTCCTCGGCTTTCCTGACCTTTAAAGCCATCCCTTTGGGTGTTTACCTACTATACAAACCAATCAGCCATAACATTATGACCACCTGCCTAATATTGAGTAGGACCCCGATTTTAACAACATACAGTAGGTACCCAATTGGAATGGCTATTACCGCCGCGGCAAAACGAGAAACAGTGATGCACTGTGTATTCTGACACCTTTTTAATCACAACCAGCATTAACATTTTCCTCAATTTGATCTACAGAAGCTCTTCTATTGGATCAGACTACACGGGCCAGACTTCACTCCTCATGTGCATCAGTATGAAATAAGATCACTGTCAAAAATATTTGTGCGTAAAAAAAAAAGATGTGTGTGTAATTCTGTCTTTTGTCTAAGTTGGATTCCAAAATCTACGGCCACGACAGCTTACAGATACAAGATTTTGTGTGTTTGTTACAATACAACTCTGAAATATACGACTCTGACCGTTTACAGACACAAAACTCGTTT
>JAOVVA010000004.1:23048166-23059268 GCA_028565275.1 Leiocassis micropogon | reverse complement strand
TTTTGATTGTGTAAAGCTGCTTTGCGACAATGACAATTGTTAAAAGCGCTATACAAATAAAATCGAATTGAATTGAACTAGTCAAAAGTGATAACCAAACATAACCCCTGTGAATTGTGTTTCATCAGTAAAATTTGAAAACAGTTCTAGTTACATGGCTGCTGTTACTAGAACTCTAGGACTACGATTTTCAAATGAAACGAAACATTTACTTTCATCAGAAAAGAGGATGAGCAACGGCCCCGTTCATTTTCTTCTTAGTCCAGGTAAGACTTCTGACATTGTCTCTGCTTCAAGAGTGGTTTGATACTAGGAATGCAACAGTTGTATCCCATTTCCTAGAGAGATCTGTACATGATGGCTCTTGATGCACTGACTCCAGCCTCACTCAACTCCTTGTGAAGCTCTCCCAAGTTTTCGATTCGGCATTGCTTGACATTCTTTTTATGACTGCCGTCATCTGTGTTGCTTGTGCACCTTTTGCTCCCAAACGTTTCCCTTCCAGTCAACTTTCCATGAATATGCTTCAATACAGCATCTTCTGTGGCTCCTATTTGTAGGATTCTTCCATGTGGAGGGAGTCAATGATCGTCTTCTGGACAAATATCAAGTCAGCAGTCTTCCCCATGCATGTATTGAGCTAGACCAAATGATACATGATATTTATACTGTATGAATAGTCATTTACTCAAACTCGGAATGAAATATTCTAATATTTTGAGATTTGTGATCTTTAAGCTGTAATCATCAAAATTAAAACGAAAATGGCTCGAAAGATTTCACTTTTTAAAAATAAATAAATAAATAAATAAAGCCTGGTATAATTTTTTTCCTCAAGAATAATTTTGGATTTTTATGGAACCAGGCACAACAGCAACAAAAATAATCAGGAAGAAAAATACAAATGATTGTATGAGGAAAAAGCCCTGGGGCAGATTTCTTTCTAACCCAGACTGTTCACTTATGCAGACTACAAAGAAGTCATGTGAAATACAGTCACAACGGGTAATGAGCATGAATGAGGAGGATCATTTATTCTGTGATCCTTTTAAATAGACCATATGCATTCTGTTTAAATATAAACTCTCTCCCTAAACAGCTCTAGGACACAGTTAATAATGAATTCTCTCTCTGTTCTCTGTGCTCTTGCTGTTTGTGCCTGATCCGAACACAATTTTACTGGTCGGGCTTCTCTCACCTTCCAGACCTGCCTGATTCATCCTCATATGCCTTTATTATCTACTGTAATCACAAAGATTATTATGCTGAAAAACGAGAATGACTTTATAATATACAGAAAAATCATAATTTCTAATGACTCTATCTGGTGTCACCCAGACGCCCTCATAAGTCTTTTTTCCCTCGAGGTTTCTTCATGTCATCTCAGGTTTTTTCTTCTTCTCGTCACTGTTGTCTCTGCCACTTGTTTATTAGTGCATTTAAATCTACATCCAAAATTCTGTAAAGCTGTTTTGTGAACATGTTTAAAAAGACTCACTTGATGAATAAAGCTGAAGTTAATGAATATTAACTATTAGCTGAAGTAGTCTGTTCAATTAATAAAATAATTCCGTTTCATGCATCTCAGCCACACCCAAGGCAATGGTGAAGCAAAGCAAAGGTTCTTATTCGTTTATTCCTCTTCTTTCTATCCCCTTGGTATATAAATACTTTGTGTATAGTAAAATATAAAAAAGTTGCACACTCAAGATTTCATTCAGCTGTAATCATCTTTGATTACAGCACACAATGTGGTGGCCAGTTCATGTATAAAAATGAGTTCTTATGCGTATGGGTCGATCTGGATTCAGCAGACCATATAACCTTTTTTTTTTTTATTGATCCCAATGTTTATGCTCCCTAAAAAAAGTCTGTTTTTTTCTGATTAGTCTCACCAAGTGGTTTTCTAATGGACATACAGCTGTTTAATTCTAATCTTCAATTATACATGTGAAAAGTTTCACTAATAAACATAACTGTGTGATCTCCAGTCGTTAATGGTTCAGCCCCATCCTCGAGGCTTCTTAACCCAAAATACAGTCATTTCAAACCCTAGTTCGCTTTCTTTTATACCATGCAATAATTTGGACCCTTCTGAAACTGCACTTTATTTTGGCCAAACTGTGTCTTCATGCCAATTCAAATTTTTCCATTTCATTATGAATAGTGTGCACACAAATGATTATTTTGACTCTTACCAAAGGTTATATCTGAATGCAAGAAATAGAAAGAAGCCTACAAAGAAAAACTTGCATTTGCCAGCTGGATTAACTCAAGGTTTTTATCATTAATACTGTGTCACAACAATGAAATAAATCCTGGCCAGAATTCCAGTAAACAACTGTTTAATGAAGATAAATAGAAAAGTACAACCTCCATTTGAAGGACTGTTACACAGAACATTAGATTTGGAAAAGATTGTATAATCCTACTTTTTCTCTCTCTCTTTTTTTTTTTAAACTAAATCCAATTTTTTGCATGCTCATAGTCAAAATATACATTTGCTTTCAGATATAAAAACCTATTGCTTTAACAGCGTGGTATAAAAATAGTATTTACACCTTATCTATCCACTTTAAGAAAAAAAGGAATCATTAAAACCATTAAAGGCAAATGCTGTGCAGATGCATAGGACCTGCCCTTTAAGAGACTGGATTATGTGGTCTTTCAAAACATAGCAACTGGTCACATGCTACAGTCACTTTAAAAGATGTAAAATAATCAGTGCTGTGGAATGCTTATAGTAAAAGTCGTATTTTCTGGAAATTAAGGACATTGGAGTCAAACCCAATCAAAAGCTAACGCCAATGAAAATCCAAAGAATTGTTTCCTACACTGCCAAAGGAAAAAAAGGAACACCACACAGCTGTACTGTATGCATGGCCAAGACTAAGGAAACAAATTTAAAGAGAGGCATGTGACCAAGATGGACAGATTGCAAGACAATGAAGAATGGGAGAATGAGAGGAAAAATAAACCTTACTTACAGCAAGCAATCAGCATGAAGTAAGCTCAAAAAAAAAAAAAACATTTTACAGTTACTGATTGATAAACACAACCCCTAAAAGCTAGTGATTCCCAACCTATTTATACAAAAAAAAAAAAAAAAAAAAAAAAAATGAAGTGCCACATGAACACTTCTATATTTCTATCTGGTCAACTCTAATTGAAAGGAATACATTAGTCCCATGACTGAAAGCTGAATAGAGGCTTTGGTTTCAAGCTGTAGTGTACACATAAAAAGGTTCACGAATACACCAAATATATCAGGCATTACAATAGAATAGTCACAAAAACAATGCCTTGTGATACATTAAGGCAATACTTAAGGTCTATGGAAAGTAAAGAAATTGTTATTGGCAAAGAAAAAGGGAGAGGGCCACTGACCAAAGGCCAACATGCAATGGCCACAGCATCAAAGACACAAACATACTTACAATATTTGATTTGTACACAAATTATTGCATTAAATATAAAAAAAAAGGAATGTAAACAGTCTATGTCTATCATTACAGTATGTGATAAGACTCTACTGGGAATGTTGAAAGCAAAAGGAACTGGCCTTAAGGCAAAGGATTCATCAAACATCCTGCAGCTGGATGAAACAAACCAAGCTCCTCAGTTTAGCTACACATATTGATTGTAAACTAAAGTGTTGGTTCTGAACATCATTTGTAGGATATCAGCAAGCGCTTAGCTGCAAGTTAAATGTAAGGCACAAGAAGTACTTCTGAAAAAAATAAAATAAAATCCAGAGCAGCACTTTCAAGGCAAGGGTACAACCAATGCTAAATGAATCTTATAAAAAGGGCTCGAAAGATGAGATTACAGATAGACAATCATTCTTACAGGCATTAAAAAAAACATAAAAATGTATCATACGAACTAAAGATCACTTTTAAATACAATAGTGGAATGATGAAAGTTTTGTGATTGAGGCTTTTGAGCAGTCATCTCAACTTTACTGAAGGTCTTTTAACGACTCATTCCAGCCGCAGTCACTCTTCTGTTCAAATAGTCGACTTGGAGAAGGACACTCTAAGATGGTGGTTCTCACCAAGATCATGGTTGTGGAACTCAATGAGGGACTCGATTGCTTCCTCCCCAGAACCCATTTGAATCAGAGCCATTTTGCGATCTTTCCTGAAAGGAGATGACCACGTTAGCATTGTTGAAAAAAAAAAAAAAAGAGCTACTAATAGCTACTAAGAGTACTAATAAATAAACAAATAAAAATTAACCAGTAAGGTTAAATGCACTGTGAGGAAACTTACTGGAAAAACTTAAAGTTCTTGACCACAGCACCAGAGGTGGCAAAAAGCATCCTGAGATCATCTTCAACGACTGACGGGCTAGAAAAAGTAAAAAGGCCTAAATGTTAACATGCAGATCTTTTGAGGGAGGGGGGGGGAAAGGCAACTAAAGGCTGCATGATTAATCAGAAGAGAAGAATTCATACTGCATTCATGTGTTCCCTTTTTCCAGATGCTACATTAGTCACACATTGGTCTCTCTCTCTCAGTGTAAAACAATACTAAATCATTCGCTAACCTCTGGCCTGATTAGTGGATTAATAGTCATACGACTACATCATTCTTTTATCGCTATTCCCCTTTTACGGCATTCTGTCGTCACTCATGTGACGTGCAACACAGAGGCCGACCTAAACAGACTGGTCTGTTTACTTGGTGATGTTAGAGTAGTATGCAGTTATTTTTGTGCCAAAAACCTAAGAATAAAAGGTTTTGTGCTCAGATATTTTTTTTCGCTTACTCAAACTGTAATTCATTTAGGGACTTTAAAGTCCGGCACTTTATTATAGTTGAAAGTCCAGTATAGACAGAACATAACCTTTTTTTTTTTTTTTCTTTTTTTTTTGAGTGCAATAAATGTTTTGCTGAAAATAAATAATCATGTAAAAAGACCTGTAATCTCAACTCCCATGGAGAAAAATCATGATTCACGTTTTAGCAAGAATGGTGCAGCCCTACAATCAACTAGGCAAAACAGTATCTTAGCTTACGGGATGTTGGAGAGGTGCAGTGTTGACGAGGGCGGGAAGATGTTGGAGTAGTTCTTGGAGCCAGGCTTCTTAAAGCGATGGAGAGGGGAGTTACTGTAATCCTTGGTGAGGCCCTGGTCCTCGTGTCCCTCGCGTGGCAGCTGAACAGTCGTGTGTTTGGATAAAGTGATGCGCAGCGCCCGTCCGTACAACTTCTGTCCATTCAAATGGCTCATCGCTAGGGGAAGAGAAATTCATACACAATAACTAAAACGCTTGCCTACAAACCTGCTATACTTGCATTTTGCTACTTCTAGTAGTGAAGAGGATGGCATAAGTGACAAAAATCAATTATTTGAGATGTTCACCTAGCTGAGCCTGAGTGCCATCAGACATTTGGATAAGAGCATTTTCTTTTTTGTTGAACATAATTTTTACTCTTATCACATCACCGTATACACCTGATGAAAAGAAAGGAGAAATGTGGTTAGATGAAGTATATATATATAAAAAAATAATCATAATAAAAAAAAAAAAATTTTTAATAAAAAAAATTCAAAAAGACCTTCAATAATCTTAGGGTTACAATCAAGACACTCCATCAAACAGAGTGCAGTCAAAAAGGTGCCATTGAATGATAAAGTTAAATTACCAGATCGTTTTTAGCCAATGATTCCTATTGAAGTTGGACATGACCCACGTTGGAGGTCTACCCAAGTAAATCCAGTGTTAAAGTATTTAATATTTTTGGTGAGGTTTGAAAACATAAAAAGCCAAAAGGACAGATGGGGGGGAGAAAGTGGGCAATTTTACAGACTGCGCAAGATGGACAGACTTTGCATTGCCATCCTTAAATGTATGAATTGAGAAAAAAAGTGAAACTCCGCTGTAAGAAGGCTAGCTTCAGGTCAAAAGGTTTGGTGGGGGAAAAAAGGCAAAAAATAAATAAAAAGGAAAAAGCTTTAACAAATGGATAAATGACAGGAGTCTTGACTATTAACCAAAGTTTAAAAGCTTCCCTCAAAAGACATGCAAAACAATTTCAAAAGCATGCATCTTAAATAAACAGTCTATTAAAGTTCAAAAAGATACAGCATCTCATTCAGATTTAAAATGGAGCAGCATAATGATTACAAATCTAAAAAAAAAGTTGTTTTTTTGTTTTTGGTGAGTGCTGCAACTTTTTGGATTATTGGGATTTATTATTTCGGCACACAAACACACACAAAAACACACAAGCACTCAAACTGCCTTGTGAGGGAAGAAATTGAAAGAACAGAACAAACAAGTGATAACAAAAGATGCTAAGGATAACATACCGAAAAGAATAAAGAGGCATTGGGGCGTAACTCTCTTTAGAGGACAGCAGAGGAAGGCAGCGGAGGGAAGAAGGGAGAGGTAAAGATCGGAGGCAGAATGGAGGTTCAACATGTCCACAGCGAGGAGGCAGATCCACGGGAAATGGCGAAAAAACGGTGGTTGGATCATGAAGATGGTTAATGGATTGGGAATAGAAAGAGGAGGGGAGAGGTGGACATGAAAGTGTAAGGAGTGAATCATGTTCAATGTGAGTATGTTTGTGTATACATGTGTGTGGGTGTGTGTGTGCACGTGTGTGAGATGGTGAAAATAAAAATGAGTGGAACACATGTGGCAGCCAATTGGCAGGCGGACATGGTTGCAAAAGAAAAAAAAAAAAAAGAGAAAAGAATGGGGTATGGGGAGGGAGAGAAAAGGAGGTAAAAAAAATGAAAAACAGTCAGTATACATATGGAAATACAATAGTGGTCAAGTTAACTTTTAAAGAAAATAATCCAACAGAAGAAAGTGGTCTCCTTGCAAAAATTAAGTTAATAGCTCAAGTCAACAAAAGATACAATTATTTTCTAAAGCCTTTTAAAAGAATAATCAAACCATTTACAAGTATTGATATTTCATTAAACAACGTAGAAAGCTACAAGACTACTGACACAGAAAGAGGGTTTAAATCTCGTCTTGTATTACAGATAAACCACTTTTATATTTTGAGAATACGTTACACAGCATCCAAAGCTCCAAATCAAAGCATCCCTCAATACTTGATGAACTTGTGTAAATGGTTAAGAATATTCTAATAAAATGATTCAGCTTTAAAATATGAAACTTAAAGTAACTTGGGAATGTTAGGAAATTACAAAAATTACACAGAAGGGATGAACACTGGGAGGAAACAAAAGCAAAGGTTCAGTTACATGAAATGTAAAAGTGCCATTCAGGATGCATATACAATTAAAACATAAAATTTCATATATGCTATACTGCTTTATGGGACCAATTTTATTATTAAAATGACTTAATCTATACATATAAAATAATCTTTAGTGCTAACCTATAGGTATTATTCCAAATAATTTTTAAATAGTAAATTTAAAGCTGAAGGTGAGGGGGGGGCAACCCTTCTTAACATGACAAGCACCAAAACATTATGTAAATTTCTCATATAAAACCCAAGAGGGCTATTTGCTAAGAAATGTAGCTGCATGTCACTAACCTCAGGATTCAAATTGCTGACCAGCATGACACAGTTGCCGGTGGGAAGAGTAGGGAAACCCAGCCTGCCTGCTGCTGCAGCGGCCGCCGCTGCTGCACTGGGAATGGCCAAAGACGACAATGCTCCAGGAATACCTGGCATGGCCAGGCCTGAGAGAAAGAGAGAGAGCAAGAAAGAGAAATATATGAGCAACCAGTCAGTTCCTGGGTTTGCTGTAGGTGCGCAGTAAGACTTGAGATCGACAAACCTGCAGCCTGCTGAATGGCAAAAGCTGGGGGGAAGGCGTGGGCACCGGCATACGGACCAGCAGAAATGATCCCAGGAGTGGCTGTAGGTTAAAAACTAAATGTTAACTCAAGGCATAAAAATAATCAAAGCATTTCTACAGATGTGAATTGAAATCAACATGATTGTGAGTTACAGCATACCAAATGCAGCTGTTGCCATCGCGTGGTGGTCGATAGTGGGCTGACCGTCTCCTGATGGCAGATCAGGCCTTGTGTAATCCCGACTCTTGTCGTTGTTGTACTTAACGTTCAAACTGGTGAGCTTGGAAAAACTGATTCGCAGAGTGCAGCATGCGTTGTAGATGTTCTGTCCGTCCAGAGCCTACATAATGACCACAAGGTTAAACAACACCAGGTTACAAGTACTTTATAAGAAACAAAGTAAAAATAAATAAATAGATACTAAAATTTATATATATAGTCATTAGTCTAAATTCAGGACCTAAACCTCATGAAACATTAAAAAAAAAAAATGTTTACATGAACAAAAAAAAGTTAGATACTAACAAATGTCCTCTAGATGGAGCCACTCACCAGCTTTGCATGTTGTGCAGTAAGACCATCAGCAAACTGCAGAAGAGCCTGGAACTGGTTGTTCTTGGTAAAAGTGATCACTTTCAAAACGGTGCCGAACTTGGAAAAGATCTGTTGGAGATAAACCACGCCATTAAACATCAAAACCTGACCATCCTTCTCATAAAAAAAAAAGAAAAAAAATTTAAAACCTCTTTAAAAAAGTAAAAAAGGTACTCCTTCTAATGAAGAAACACGCATGTACCTGATGCAGAACATCCAGGGTGACTGGGTAGAAGAGGTTCTCCACCACCACCCTGAGGACAGGGCTAGGGCCGCTCGCTCCACCCGCTTCTACACCACTTAATGACATGCCGCCTGTCTGGACTGCGTTTACGGCCTGCAGCGCCGCCTGTGCTCTCTGATGTTAAAAACAGGGTGGGGGGGTTGGGGAGAAGAAAAAAAAAGTGCTTAAAAATCAGTCAGAAGTGTTCAGAATTTATCTGGCTTTCTCTTTCATTCTAAAAGGGCAATGGCAAAAACATGAATGTCAAGTCAATTTGCATCAGGAAACTAAATATTGCATCTAGTTGACATTAGGGCAACTTAAAAAGACAACATAGGCAAAAGTACTAATCATGCTGGTCTGCCTTAGCTTTTCTTATTTTAAAAAGATACAGTACATTTACACATGGCTTTCCTGCAAAAAGTTGGTTTATTCTTGAATTACCTGAATAATTCTGATTATGTTACTCGTCATTGTGCAACTTTAAAAATGATTAAAGCAACAGATAAATATATACATTAAAAAAAAATAAAATAAAATAAAAAAATAAAAAAGGTATGAATTGTAGGAGTAAAGTTCCCTTGAGAGTAAACAACTCTTCGTTGCTTATTTAAAACAGATTACACAACCAGAGGAACAAACCAAGGAACCACCAATGGAATGAGTAGGTAGATAAGCCCAGGCTGTGGAATGCATTTAGTGCAAACAGCACGATGATCCTAGCGAGGATGTGTTTAGAAGAGAAGAGTTTTGGTTTAAAAGAAAAAAAAAGGGGGGGGGGATGGGGGGGCAAGCTATATGCAAGCGAGTAAACAACCTCATCCGTTCATATTAACATTCCACTGCAGCTGGAGAAACAGTAATCACAGCTGTGCTACAAAACAACCCTAACAGATACAAGTTTTAGGATATTTACTTAGACACTTCAGTTTTGATTAACTACACAGACAGTGAACATGCACAAACTCAAACATGGGGTGAAGCAGGCACAGAAAGTGAAAGATAAAAAGGATTGGATGGAAAAAGCCACTTTTTTCCCCCCCTGAGCACATACCACTTGGTTTGGTGAGTTGTCCGTTTTCAGCTCCTTGTGGTTGGAGTACTGCATAAAGATGGGATGGTTCCTGATCACTGCTGTGACTGAAGAGTAATAGCTGACCATAGTCTGGGCTGCCTCCTCTGTATTCATCTCAAGGAAAGCCTAGACATATGAAATAACTTTTTTCCTAAACCCTTTTATCATTCTCTCATTTCATATCATTTTATCACTATTTCACATTAATCTGTAAGGCATTTCCAAAGGCTACATATTTAAATTAGGTAATTCAGTTCATGGAGCATAAACTGGGAGGGGGGAAAAAAAAAAAAAAAAAAGCTGCCAAAACCACACGCAGCATTTTGTTTAGCGGTACGAGAACAGTTCCACATGGTTTACTGGCCTTTCCCAGTGGGACCCGAATAAATAAACATGAAATGTACATAAATTAGCATTTGAAGTGTATAAAAATAATACCTGGTTCTTTCCTTTCAGCATAAGCAGGTTGGTGACTTTGCCAAAGGGAAGGCCCAGAGAAATAACCTCAGCCTCATTGATGTCACTAGGCAGTTTGCGTACGTGTATGACTCGGGATGGAATCCCAGGACTTCTGATGTCACCCTTGAATTTTTTGCTGTCGTTCCCATTAGCTGTGATAGACAGGAGATTATTAGGTTGATTGTCTGAGATCTGACACACCCGTACCCATACCCACCATTTCTCTAAAACGTACCTGCTGAACTCATGATATAGGGCCCGTTGGAAACACAGGAGAAAAGTTCGTCAGAGCCTCTCTATAAAAGAAATAAATAATAAAAAAATAATGATTTAACAGCGACATAACCAGACAGCCTACATATGTACAGACATTCCACAGACTATCAAGTTAAATAGACAAGCTTCTACAGTGGAAACAAGATGGGACATGCTGAAATGTTCAGGAAGTGCCTGAGTAGTCACAACTCTAGAGTCAGCAAGCTGACCTAATAAGGACAGCTGTGGGCTATGGTTTACCCACTTCATATGATGGAAAAGTAAAAAAAAAAAAAAAAAAAAAAAGAGAGAAAGAAAGAAAAAGGGATAGGAAGTAGGCATTGTGAAAACAAGCAGTCATCCTGTGCGAAGGAAAGGGTCATATTAACCAGCAGCCTAAAAATATTCCCCAACCCCACTAGCAAGAGAACAAGAAAGGAAACTCGGGTTTTAATAGCAGTTGGGGGGGGTCTGAGGGATACAAGGCTTTCTGGGTCATCAGACAAGAGGAATGAGTGGGAGGACTCGCATTCGCAGGAGTGAAAAAGACGGCGCACACTGGTACGGTTTGATTTTTGGTGCTGGATAGAGCAGCGACGAAACACTAATACTATGACGTAGTTGTACATATTTTCCAAAACAAGTTAGATTTCAAAATATGAAATAATGAAGAAGGAATTATTTTATTTTTATAT
>JAOVVA010000004.1:22996145-23031937 GCA_028565275.1 Leiocassis micropogon | reverse complement strand
CCCTCCCCCCTGAGAGAGCTCGGCCAATCAGCTCTCTCTGTGTCTCTGGCTGTGAGAGGTAAACAGCATCACCCGGGATTGGAACCTGCGACTCCCGGATGATAGGGCGAGCGCTTTAGGAGGGGACCTACTTAATGCCTGTGTGGCATCTGTCACCTTTCTATCGGAAGCACCATTAACCATTTCAGCAATTAGACTTCAACAGCTCTTATATATTGCATCAGACGACACGGGCCAACATAAGAGCTTCAGTTATGGAGTTGCTCTGACCCAGCCGTCTAGCGAACTTGGCCCTTGTCAAAGGCGTTTTCTGTTTCCAACAGACCAATGTTCACTTGCTGCCTAATATATTCCACCCACTTCCAGGTGTCATTGTAATGAGATATTGTAACTGTAGCTACTGTAAGAAGGGCCAAATTTTGATGGTTAGACAACTGGGTCAGAGCAACTTCAAAACTGCAGCTTTTGTGGGATGTTCCCAGGTTGCAGTGGTCAGGACATACCAAAAGTGGTCCAAGCAAGGAAAACCAGTGACCCAATGACAGGGTCATGTCCTGATAGACGCTGCAGTTGCACTGCTCACTATTGCACGTGGCAAGCTACAGTAGCTATAATTGCTAAAATGGTTAATACTGGTTGCCATAGAAAGGTGTTTGTATGGTGGCTGAGAAGTGCAAAACAAATTAACAAAACCGAAAACAAATTAACAAAATAACAAAACAAAAGAACAGAGTTTTGGGTTTTGTTATTTTGTTTTGGGTTTTGTTATTTTGTTTTTGAAATTGTTATTTTGTTTTTGAATTTGTTATTTTGTTTTGGGTTTTGTTATTTAGTTTTTTTTGTTTTTGTTATTTTGTTTTTTGGTTTTGTTATTTTGTTTGGAGTTTTGTTATTTTGTTTTTGAATTTGTTATTTTGTTTTGGGTTTTGTTATTTAGTTTTGTTATTTAGTTTTAGGTTTTGCTATTTTGTTTTTGGATTTATTATTTTGTTTTCAGATTTGTTAATTTGTTTTGCACTTCTCGGCCACCAAACGTTTGCCATAGAACACAATGCATCACTGTTTTGGTGACCTGCTCAATATGAGGGCAGGGGTACCTCAGTGGATAAAGCCTTGCACAACTGATTGGAAGGTCCCTGGAAGGTCCTTCAACTGCTCAGATGTATAATGGGATAAAATGTAAGGGCGTCTGCCAAATGCTATAAGTGTATTAGCCGAGTGAGTGGTCATAATGTTATGGCTGATCAGTGTATAAGACAATATTTAAAAATGTATGACATATTTTACATTTATATAAAATAATTCACAGTATGTATCAATAAGTCTAAATACATTTCATGTTTTTGTGTCAGACTATAACTTCATAAGATACTTGAATTGAACTTCATAAGGTACTTGAATTGAGTTTAAATTTTTCCATTTAATTGAGTTGCTTATTTTATAGTATATTATACAGCATATTATATCAGTATTTTTTGCATAATATTTACTTATTTTATTTTATTTACTTATTTGAATCTTAAACATTTAAAATGTACTCTAGCCTTTTTTTTATACTTTAATTTTCAGATTGAGATGTGTTGCAATCTATTAATCATCTGAAATACAGCAGTGATGTAGTAACTCGCTGTAGAATGTCAACACCCTGGAGTTATTTATTTTAAATATAGTTCGTATGTGGCGTTTTTTTTCCATTATCACAACTAATCTGCTTCTTGTTTCATGCCTCAGTTACCATACTGCTGTGCATCCAGAACTTTGGAAAGCATCGCTCGCAGCGTTGGCATGGGAACACAGGCAAACATCATTATCCCTCGTGCTGTAAGTCAGGAAACAGGTGCATAGAAAATATTAGATAAGCATCAGCGGTTGGACTGGGACAAATGGCTGTGGACACAACATTGTTTTCATAATCTGAGCAAACACTCATACGAATACTGTATGTATGATAGTGAAATACATAAATGATAGAGTGATTGTGTGGTATTATTGTTATTTGACAAAGACGCAGTGTTTCATTCAGTAATTCTGTGAAGGGATAAGCTTGGTTTATCCCATTCACCTCACTTACCCATGAAGTAGACCCAACTCTCCTCTGTGAATGCCATAATAGCCATTCCTGTACAGTTGGACACAATGCCAAGCAGAGACAAGGCCACATCTCCTAGCACACCAGATAGCACCAGCACCCCAAGGAAGCTGCTCAAATACATGGCGTTTGTGGCTGCGTTACCATAACCAACCCATACCGAATCCCAGCTCAGTGGAGGCTTGAGCACATAGAATGTGAGGACATTTTCTGCTCCAATCATGCCCAGATCAAACAGCACCAAGGCTGACATCAACAGTCCTACTGCTACTTTATCCGTCCTCTCACCATGTAACAGTAGCTGATCGTTTTCATCACCCTTCTGTCTTGAATTGGAGAGAAGAAAAACGGCATGAAAAAGCGCCGCTGCAGTGAAGAGCATGGCAGTCATTATCAGGACCAATCCTTGATGTCCTAACTGGTACACATACCCAGATAGCAGACCACCCAGCACCCCTGCGATGCCAACACAGAGATCCACAACGTTGAGTTTTAAAGTGCGGTGCTTCTGCTTCGAGCTAAGAGACGCCAATGCCAGCACACCAGCCCAATAAGCAGGAGGACCTCCACTGAGGCCATACACCAAGGATCCAAAGAAGAGGAACTCCACAGGTAGATCGTGGAACAGGAACACAAGCAGGGTGCACATTCCCATGAGGGAACCCAGCTGGGGGATGACCAGAAACACTTTAGGTCCCAGACGATCTGCGATTCGGCTTAGTGGGTAGCTGGAAAACATGGCCGCTACTGCTGAGATGATTGAGTGGATAAGGAAGAAGTTTGAAGAAGCTGCTTGAGCTTGGTCAGGATGTCCATCTGCCATTTTCAGTGAGCGATTGTATACTGTCAGGGTGAGAGCCATGTCAAAAAAGGAGCAGCCCAGCTGATGCATAACTACCACTGGCTCCACTAAAGTCAAACAAATTGCCATCGCATGTGTCTGGTAGACCTTGAGGTGTCTGGTAGACCTTGAGGTGTCTGGAAGATCTTGTAGAGTCTAGAGGATCTTGGGGTGACTTGTGGTGTCATATGAATGTTTAACCTTTGAGATATTTATATTTGCCACATTAAAATACTTGCCTAAAATAATAATAATAAATAATAATAAAACATTTTACTAGGTTTTAAGTAGTGACTTAAGGCTTTACATATGCAATAACACTACAGTGTGCAGACGCCTCAAACACATCCAAAGATGCTGTAGTCCATAGTTCAGAAATGTGAAAAAGAATATTGATTTATTTCAGAAAACCGGTACTTACCTTCAGCACTCTCGTTGCCTTTTCTGATCTCCTTATACAAATGAGATGAAGTAATGTAAGTACAGGAACCCGTTTATAAGCTGAATGTCTTAAGCTGTAATAGGAAAGACTGACGATGATTTTCCAAATACCAGTAGAAATAAAGGAAGTTGTGTTAGTGAAGTGAAATTGTAAGAAAGGCAGAATAGGGGATGCCCACTAGATCTGCAGAACATGGGAAATCTGAGCTGTTTTGGGGACCCGCCAGCATTAGGACTCGTTATTGCATAGAAATCTGATCCCGGACATTAATTTACACTCCTAACTACACAAAGGACCGAGACTACAGGACCAAGTTTCCCAAAAGTAATCAAAGTTTAGAGGTCATCATTAAATGAAGTTTATAAAACAATGTATTTCATAATTGATCTTTGTCAAATGATTAATGATACTTTTTTTTTTAGATCTTTAATAAAATAAAAGAAAAAGAAAAAATGCATTTAGTTAAGCTAATAATAACTTTAATATAAAGTTAATTTCATTGTAAAGCTATGTTTCAGAGAAAGGCATAGAACAGTCTTTTTATGTAATGAATTACTGTATGGACTGAATATATATTTCTATCTACTGAATATATATGTCAGGTCCCCACTGTTGGGTCCTTGAGCAAGACCCTTAACCCTATGCCTCATATACCCAACCACTGCATTCAATGTCAGTCCCAAGCCCGGTTAGAAATGGTAGAATTGCAACAGGAAGGGCATCTGGTTTAAAACCTGTTCCAGATCTTCTGATCTGATATCGCAACTCCTGGGATAAAAGGGACAAACCCCAATGAAAAAAAGTTACATTTCCATTCACCATGACTTTATATGTTTCCACTCTAGCAGATTTTAAGATTTATAAAGATAATTGACCTGTATATCACAAAGAAAGACGCATAGACAAACCAAGGAAAATGCTTTTCATGGATACTTATTGCATGACATAAATATAATAAACAATTAACATTCTCGTATTGATTTTAGATCATTTTATTACTGCATTTTAAAAGAAGGCTCAAATACAATTCATGCAAATAACTGAAAATTGTTGTTTCAACCTGTAGTGTCTTGCTGTAAGATCATCCTACTGTATTATATAATACCTGCTTTAAATAAAAAGCAATAAGACCAAAGTATTTATGTTCACATTTTCATGGTGTTTTATTCCAAATGAATAAAATAAATCTTCATTTATATCACATTAGTGTAAAAATAGTATATTTATACAGATTTTGAATTAGTTCATCCTTTTTGAAAGAGACATCAGTGATGAATTATAATGTAAATAAATGCTGCATCAACTTGTTTAAAATTGTCAAACATCCTTTAAATGAAAAAAAAAAAAAGAAAAGATTTCTCCATTTTTGCTCACACCATTACTCCTTGCCATGATCCTAAATGGGTGAAAACGCTATAGGATTTGAACCCCACTAAATTCAATACTGTCTCTCCCTCTACTGTTCAGTTGTACAACTGCATGTCATTTACATCCTATGTTGTTAGATTATAAATTAATCTACTGGTACGGAACACAGGATAAAGGGCTAAAAGGGCTTGTTCCAACTTTGAAAACATGATCTGAGGTCACTCATTAAACAGCTCACACAAGAGCCACTAGGTAAATTATTCCAGCCATGTGTTGTTGAAAAGCTCCTTTAGTAAAGAATCAGTTTTAAATTATATACACTTCCTATTTTATTTATCTTAAGAATTGCTGTTATTAATATTATATTAATTAGACATGGTATGTAAAAAAAAAATAACAACAGAATTTCTGCTTGCAAGTAAGAAACAAATACCTTTGATCATAAAGTACATTTACACAAAAAAAGAAGCGTGATTTTCAAAAATGTACAAATAAGTACAATTTCCTTACAATTAAAAATAATAAAATGACAGAGAACTGTTAGAGATTTGATGTTTTTAGTTATAAGTTGATTTTTTTTGTTGTTGTTGTTGCCATGTTTATTCAAATTAGGGTAATTTATACCACTTTAACCAACCTCAGACAATGATTGTCAGATATTCAGTCCTGTGGTTGAAAGAAAAACCAGGCTTCTACCCCAAAACACTCAAATTGTGAAATAATGGCCATCACGCTTACTCACGATTGGTACCATGACGTAGGTTCCTGATGGCCTTCACAATTCATGTTACCTCTACAGTTAAGAGCCACCAAAGGGTGGTGCCTCTACAAGTACAAGGTGTCAGTTACATCCAGCCTGTCCAGTTAATCAAGTCTGAAGATCGTTGCTACTAGCATTAGTATTAAGACTGCATCTTTTCCACCTGACCAGCATGTCCAGACTCAGTTGTCCTCTTCATTGGCATACACCCCAGCTTCCCACCGCAGTGCCCGTGTGTTTTTGTGCCGTGTCACACGAGTCACTTCTACAACCTGCATGAAGGAAATAATCAGCAATGAGGGACTGCAGGTCTAAAGACAGAGTACATTGTGTGTTAATTATGGGCTACTGTAGAACTCTTACCTCGTTGTTAATTTCATCAACAGGCTGAATGCCAGCATACTAGAAAGAAAGGCAAAGTCAATCCCAGGGATTTGATTATGCAATGATGCTATTAATATGTTAATTGTCCTTGATTGTAAATAAATATACTTGAGTCTAAGTAAGTTCTATATGTGGCGTTTAAGCAGTCATTGAGATTTCTAGCTATCAATATTTGTGAAACTGCAACACGTACAGCGCTCTCCTCAAGCTTCAGTCTGATTTGTCTTTCCTCAAAGTCGTCCAGCAGTGTCTTTGTCAGACCCTTTTGAAATGAGATTTCAGTTAATGGGCTAGAAGGAATAGTAGGAACTGCCTTATGGACTGCAGGGGTTGTGTGCTTGGGACCACTCCATGGTTGTGCTGTCATGATGGAGGACAGTCTTGCGCGGGGACCTGTGGAAGAGAAACAGGTCTTGTTTTTTTAATATTTGTACAGTATATTAGAATTATAGTATTAGCTTGTAAAAGTTCAAATGTGTAGAATTATCATTAAGGTGCCTATTATATTCATGTCCATGAGATCAATAATTAACATTTTGGTTTCGAATTGTTCCTTGTTCACCTTGCATTTGAGCAAAGTTCAGAAGCTAATTAAGTAAGCTATTTTGTCTCATCCTGCACTGATGATGTCCATAAACAAGCTGCACAAAAGTTAATCAGTTACCTGCAGTAAACCTGTGCGCACCAGAAAGCTTATTCGCGTATACAGTTCCCTCCAAAAGTATTAAAACGGCAAGGCCAGGTTGTTTTTGTTTTTTGTTTTTTTGTGTTTAGGATCAAAAGATGAACATGAAAATGTAGATCAGAATGCTCAGATCAGATGAAGTGTTTTTAAATTGGGTTAAGGTCTGTTGATTGACTTTTGGGGCAGTTTAAAATCTCCTACTATGTTCCCTTGTGTTGTGTTGGCAGTGTGTTTTGGGTCATTTGCTACGTGATGAAGCCAATGAGATTGGATGCATTTCTCTATAAATTGACAAACAACATGTTTCTTTAGGCATCTGAATGAATTCTGCTGCTACCACGGTGAAGTAGATCATTAATAAAGGTTGGTGAGCCTGTTTCTATAGGAAGTCATGCAAGCCCAAGTGATGACACTACCGCCACTGTACTTGACCAAAAAGCTTGTATGTTTCGGGTCATGAGCACTCTTCTCGCTTTGGTAGAGGATAATCTTGGTTCCAAAACTTTTGTGTCCCATGTTTCCATATGGTGTTATCATTTCTGCTAGTGGATTGCGATACAGTCACCCTTGCCCTGGTGGTTGGTGATGTTGGTTTCCCTAGCCAATGTATTCAATTTCCAGTTTGTTAGTACACCTGTGGTGTTTTTTTTTTAGTATTTTCCAAATTGTTGTTTTGCTTAGACCCAGTGCTTGTGCAGTGGCTTTGATCTAATCTATTGGCTTATCCATTTTAATAAAAAATGAAGTCTTCACAGGTACAATCCTGAGCTCAAACCACAAGTAGATATTGAGAGCTGATTCTACTTATTCTTTAAACAATAAATTTAACGGGGCACACTGTGGCAACAAAAAATACCTGTCAGTCACATGTTCCAATATTTCTGGTCACTTAAAAAAATGGTTGATTCAAACAAACGGTGCCATTATATAAGGAAATTTGATGCCTATTTGAACATATTTAAGCCTAGCCCAATAAATGTTTAAGCATAATTTTAAAAAATTCCAAAAATGTACATAGTTGTTATCATCATTTAGCCTGATCCTATGCTGACAAGCTACAGTATCTGACCTGTTTTTGCTTTCGGTTAATTCCACATTGGGTAATCTAAGGCTATATTGCTGATATCACTGGGTCATATCAGGATTCTTATTTTTTTTTTGAGCTGCTAATGACCTCTTGTAATCTCATAAAATATGAACTTCCTGCTTCATGCACAGATAATCTTATTGTAAAACCAAAAGTTGTTAATGTTGCATGTTGAAGTTTGTTATACCTGAATCAATTGTTATACCTGGCACTGACGTACTGGTCACAGGGCTAGGATCCACATTCCATGAATAGGAGGAACTGTAACTGGTCCTCTGTGTAGTTTTTTGTGGTTGGACAGCCTCTACCTCCACTACATTTTCATAAGAATTGTTTATTGAAGTTTTCTTATTATTGCCTTGCCCAAACACCTCGTCTGATGTGATAGGATGTGATAACGTCGGTTCTGAGGCACTTGACAGATTATTTGATTCTCGCAGTTCTTGAAGCTCCTGTTCACGTCTGAGGTCCTCCTCAATCTCTCTGCGGATTACATCCGGAGCATTTAACATGCCAGGCCACTCACTTGAGCTCTCGGAAAGAGACGTCGAAGCTCCTGTAGATCTGCTGTTTCTTACAGGTTCGGGTGGAAGGGGAAGAGAATACATCGTGGCAAAGGTCCTCCGTGACTCTTTCGGCTTATAATCTGCCATCCAGAATGGTTTGTTTGAGGGTTTCTCTTCATTTTTTTCAGCCAACTCCTTGGCATATGAACTTGTTCCAAATGTTCTTCCTGGAATTTTTGCAGTACTTTCTCTGCCAATCATTGTCTCATCTAAGTGCCGATGAGGGCAGCAGGGTGAGAGAGGCTCCTTAGAGTCTAACACATCCCTTTGTACTACATGCACAAGGTTCTCTATAGTTGATGTGTTGTCTGTACTCATAGATCTGCCAGTGGCATTTATGCTGGTGCTTGTGCTTGAAGTAATACTGTCTAGCTGGTCTGAAAGAGAACCAAATGTTTTCTTCTTCTCAATTCCTTGATTATGTAGATTTCCTCTGTCATAAAGGCCTGGGCTCTGATTAGGTCTTTCAATTCCACGGTTTATGAATAAACTCATTCTGTTGGGCTCTTTGGCTTTAATATGCTTTATTTCTGGTGCTGGTAGGGACAGAATAGGCTTGGTCTTGATTTCAACCATTTCTGGTGTGTCTGGGAGAAATATACCTCGTGAACGCCTGAGGTCTTTCTCTCGCTCCTGAGAGATTCGGATCTCTCGCTCAATGGGTGTTTCGTTAGGCACAGATGCGCTTTCAAACATGGAAGCCTCATTGAATAAACTTCCAACACTTGTGGAGCTCATGCCCTGATCGTCGAGTCGCAGGTCTAGATTATCTATAAAGTTGGTTTGACTCTTTTCTTCTAGCTCCTTTTCGGTTGACATTGCCTCATCCTCCGCTCTCTTCCAAGAGTCATCCTTTAGGGACTCAGTTTTGCTAAGGTCTTTTTTGAAAAGCTGAGCTCCTTCTGACAGTGTTCGTTCACGTAGTCTTGAAGGAAGTTCAGCTTGTTCGGAATTCTTAAAGAACGGGTTTTGCATTTTGCGCTCCATCATTTGGAACTGTTTACGTGCTGCATTGAAGTCAATCTGCTGGTTGTCAATGGTGCCAGGATCTGCTTCAGATTGCTGAGGTTTTGGGCTCACAGGTCTATAGCTCAGACTAAAACCTTCAATCAGACGCCCGGGGGGTTTAGTAAGATCCAGGTTCTCCAAGGCACTCCACTGCTCTTTGAGGACAGGGCTCTTTTTGGGTGCCTGACTTCGAATGATCTCCATTCGATCTGTCTTCTCTTCACCATTGCCCTCTCCTGGTGTGCTACCAATATGGTACTGATAATCACCATTAGTTTCTTCGAACAGCTTTTCAGGTTTTCTGTCTTCCATATAAGTCTGCAGCTTAAACCTACTCTTCTCTTGTAAAGTTGATAGTTTGGCTTGTCTCGTAGGTGAGACCATGTAAAATTCATTCTTCTCAGCTTCTGGGCTTGTGGGGTCATCCACAAAGGAGTAGAAACCCACACGGGAGTCTGTACTGCTTAGAGAACCAGGGCTGTTAGGTGTACTAGGCCGCCAGTCCTCACTGGTACTGCTGTCTTCAGATAAAGCAACTTGCTTGGCTTGGACAACATCCCCCAAACCCTTTCCATTTGTCACTCTCACAGAGGATTGAGCCACTGAGTGGTCAAAGTTGTATGACTGGAAATCACCATTCTGGCCTAGACTCCAACTCTTCTCAAAAGAATATGTCTCATCGCCAGGGCTCAAGAAGGTCCGGAGGTCAGACTTCTCTAATTTAGGTGTCAAAGGTTTCATCACCCACCGTTTAGGAATGCTGGTCATGATGATTCTGGATAATCGGTGGTCTTCAGCAGGAACAGGGTCTTGTGATATGGAAGTTTGATATGAGTGGCTCAGAATCCTCCCTTTCCCTTGGCTTTGTTCATCTTGAGGACTTTTAGACTGTCTCTGTAAAAACATCAAGACACCGTATTAATTATAACCGCATTCATTCATTATCTTAGTGATTTTTATTTCAATACCAACCACTAACTTTCTTTATTTTAGTGTTTGCTTTGAAAAGCGGTTTAAATAGATAGTACAATAGATTATGTAATGCTAACAATAAACTTTTTTTTTTTTACTGTGAAAAGCATGCCATGAAATACTTTTACTTTACAACAGGTAGTTCAGTTTTAAAGATGAGGCACATGATGCCAAATAAAGGTGGTGTGAGAAATGCAGGAAATCGGCACTCCCTCATTTAATCATTTACAATTTAGACATTTTTTTTTTATCCTTAAAGAATGTAAGCATTAGTTTTTAAACAATAAGAAATTTCACACAAAAGTGATCACATTGAAATCAGAACATAATACCGGATGCTTTAAAGATAGAGTCATCCAGGGTGTGTTTTATATGTACAAATATATATAAAAACAGGATAAAGCGGTATTAGATATCTATCTATCTATCTATCTATCTATCTATCTATCTATCTATCTAGAAATAATAATATATAATGTACTCTATATAATAAATAACTAAAATAATTTATGAAAAAAGAACATTTCTCAGATAAATCAGATGGAACCTAAGATCAATATTTTCCTAAATAATAAAGGTTAGAGTTACAATGTCTCTTACCTACCTCATAAAAATGAAGAGATTACGCGCTGCGAATTCAATGACGACGTGTTTTTGAGCTAAAAACACGTCCACTGCCAAAGACAAGACACTCAACCCAGCTGAATGTAGCAAAACGTTTTAGATAACAGTCTGCTCATGTGAGCTGGATTACGTAGTTTTTCAGGGGTTTAGCTGGCTGTCAGAGGGTGACCATGCGTGAAACTGTGGACTGTACACCCCTGATAAACCTTCTGCACTGCTGTTTCTTGGAACTTTGCCTCTACATGCAGCTGATTGGACAGGACCGTTTCAAAGGGTTGTCCTTATTTTCTGAAAACTACTACAGAGCTTTGCAGCAGTGATGCACCATGTAGAGAAATATATCATCTTGCCATTATATTACACTTAGGATATTGCAGTTATGTTGCCTTGGTGTGTCATGGTTAAACACTAACTTGCCTTTTTTTTTTTTTTTATTCAAATTACTTAGATCTTATTAAATTTATTTAAAAAAAATCAGAACACTCATCTTATGATATGGCTAATGAATTAAAAATAAAGACTTAGCCAAGCTAGCTCAATGTAACTTTCATTGATAAATACTTCATGCTGAATGTTTACATTGTCATAATTATGATAAACGTTCCTATAATTCATGTCTTTTAAATCATGGCAAATATAATGTTTAAGGAAAATCCTTATCCTTAAACATCCTGAACTTTCTAACCAATTTAGCTGAATTTGAAACATTATCATAGAGTTGTGAGGGTATAATTCTCACAAAATATTTCCAACGAGGAACTAAAACAAAGTTCTAAAGTGACAGCTCTGAAAGTGTAAAGTTCATGAAACTCACCTTCTCAAGTCAGTATGTCAAGTTATACGCTCATATGCTGTCTAGCTTCCTTTAGGCTTTGTCATACCAAATTTACAGACAAAGTCCAACCAGGATAAATGGCCACACCTACCGCACGTACTTACAGTAAGTGTATGAGAGTAAGAGATTATGGGGTTAAGGTTAAGATTATGGGCAGACTTCACACTACACGCTAGACACCCACAAACATATATACTGCATGTGAAAAAGAACTAAACAACTATTTAATCCTATATACATATTTGGAAAGAAATTGTGGAAAGAAGTGTGATTGACTTTCTTTTCAGTTGAAAGTGAAAGTAAAAATTTAAACATAAAAAATTGTTTGTTTTTTTTTAAATTGATGTAAATTCATAAATGATCAACAGGTTTCTCTTTAGGCTCCAGAACCCCCTCCCTATACCCCCACCCCCCAATGATTTTCCACCCTTGCTTTTGCATGAAAATAATATTAATTTATACAGAAAGAATGTTTAGCTTCATAGTCCACATTGTTTGTCCACATGTCCTTAAACTCATACACATTTTTCGTCTTTGTCAAAGTTTAAATTTACTGAAACTGTGATTTTTTTCTCTCTCTTTTTAATCTATAGTTTAACAATATGGTTATTATAATATTATAAAAATTATATTTTTAACAATATGGTGTTAAATGTTCACAATTGGGCTCTATCCAATGATTTACAGATGCCACTGTATAAACCGAACTCATGATTACAAGATGCTTATTTACATTATGCTCAGTATGTATTATATTTAATTTTTAATATGATTGGAGAAATGGGATTCTCGTGTTACAGTGTCAACTGTTAGTGACAAACAGATCTAATATAAAAGACAGTCAATAGTGTATAGTGTACAGTATTTGATTAATTTAATTATTTGTTGTTTTGTTTTTTTGTGTAGGATGCAAAATTTTAAGTATAATTTGGCATAATATAATAGTATAATTATAAAGATTTTCAGAATTGTATGTTTTTTTTTTAAACTACAATTTAATTTATGCATGCATTTTCCATACTGTGAGCGTGTGTTATACCCTGGATGGGGTATAACACACTCACACATCCAGTCATACACTACGGCTACGGGCAGTTTTGAAATGCCAACCGTCATACACTGCATTTTTTTTTCCGTAAGAGTAAACCAGAGTACCAGGAGAAAACCAACCAAGCATGCACAGAACCTGCAAACTCCACACACACAGACTGCAAGGCAGGATCTTAACCACCACCCCGGAGGTGTGAGATGACTGTTCTAAGCCAAGATAGCGCTGAATTAAAATATATTCAAGGAATGGAAGTTGTTGATGTCTATATGGTTTTGCATTTGAATTGTATTGAAATGAGATTAAACAGATAAAAAAGGGGGGGCGCATGGGTTAAAAATGACTCTCACTCACTTTCTCTTGCTCATTCTCTATACCGCTTATTCTATATCTCTATAGCTGTTAACTTTGTCTACTCTAGGGGTGCCGTATCATGGCTGATACTGGCTGGGGTGCTAATCCATGGCACACACTCACTTACACACTACGGGTAATTTGGATATGGCAATTAGCCTAACTCACATCTTTAGACCCTGGGAGAAAAACAGAGTACCCTGGAGTACATGCAACGCACATGGACCCAAGGCATTAATCAAACCATTACATTTACATTTAGGCAGATGACATTTTTATCTCATTATACATCTGAGCAGTTGAGGGTTAAGGGCCCAACAGTGGCAATTTGGGGCCTGGGACCTTCTGAACCATAGTCCAATGCCTTAACCACTGAGCTACCCCTGGCCCTGGATGGGTAACCATCAGCCCTGGAGGTGTGAGGCCACAGTGCTAACCACTACGCCACCATGCCACAGGCAATAAATTATAATAGAAAAATATTGTCTTTCGTATTTGTTAAAAAGTGCTATATGGCTATGACAGATATAATTTCTTATGACAGATCCTGCAAATGCCCCAAAGACTGCCATCTAGTGGAAGATCATTATAATATTAAAATATGACATTCTATGACAAAAGTTTGCTAACATTTCGGTGTGTAAGCAAAGAGAACGATCATTGCTTCACTTTGACAGGTTTTGCAATTTAAGTTTGACTTTAAGAATAAAACAATAATAAGCTTTATACGTTTATTTAATAGTGTAACAATAAAACCATTGTTCCTGACAATACAATTGATATTTCTTTCTTTCACACGAAAGTATGGAAACTACTAATTCTGTTCACTTTACTTCACATTTAAGTCGACTATACTGTATTAATTTACCCGATATTGCACAATAACTTCAGGCTTCCAGGTTCTGATCCCCAGACAGATCTTATAGAACAGCACTGTGTTACGTCTATGTTGTGCGTACTGTACATGTACAGTATGTGGGGAACAATTCTCTTACCATACTGTTATGCTCCAAACTGTGGCACAGCACCTGCCATGGGGGTGTGTACTTAAACATGTCTCTGTGTTTCTTCCGAGAGCGTGTGCTGAGGTAAGCAGCACCCTTTTGTGTTTGTTTAAAACACTCGCCAAGGTAGAAGAGCCGTGCGCATTTAAGCTCAACTCAACTGTGGTACGGTCACGCTGGAAGAAGAAGACAGAATTGTTTTTTGTGCGTGCTGTCATATAGATCACCATTATAATTTTAAAGATTTATTGTAGACGATTGCATTATAACTTCATGCAGCAGTATTAAAGCAAATTATACTAGCTCGGGTAATAGATGTACAGTATACTTACCAAATTCTTAATGGTGTCACAGTGTGATCCAGGAAATCTTTCCTTAAAGTGTTACAGTCTGGTCCATCACAGTAGTCCATGGCACTAAATCCTCACCCACTGGTATTGTTTCGGCCTCAATCGCCCCACCTACCTTTCATTCTGGCATGTATGCCTGTGTGTTATTGCTTCTCAGGGCACCAGTATCTGTGTGTGTGTTCCAGGAGTATTAGTTGAAGAGACAAAGCGCAGTGTGGTTGTGATGAGACCTTGTTGCTGTTAAAATCTGTCCCCATCTGCTGTGTGTGTGTGTGTGTGTGTGTGTGTGTGTGTGTGTGTGTGTGTGTTTGTGTGCATGTGCATGGATGTGGGTGTTTGGTGTGTGTCCTGAGAGCAGGGATATCAGCCTGGAATGCTGCTGACCGTCAGCAAACCGAGGACAAAAGCAAAGAATAGGCACAAAATGCAGGCGCATGTCACCCAATAGGGGCCATAAAGTCCAGTCCGCTCAGTCAGTGACAATATAGAGAGAAAGTTTTAGATTGTTTGACTGGAAAAATGTTAGCTTCAGAGATGTATCAGCAATGAAAGAGAGATGAATTCACCCTTTCATGCACTGGTTTCCTTCAGCAGTGCTGCTCAAAGTAGGGTCTATTAAGTGTAGTTGTACCCACCATTGTTAAAGTGGCTTTGTTATTGGGTTCTTATACATAGTTAGGGCCCAAGCACTATAGGGTGCACAGGACCCTCTCGTTTTCCAAAGGATTTTTTTTCCCACCCTTTTGGGCTTTTTGGGGAGGTTGGAATCTGCTGCCATTAGGATGCCTGAGAGTCGTGTGGCCCGGGGCCCTCAGGGGCCCCCACACGAGATTTTGCTGCATAGCTCATACAGGCTTTCACGTAGGCACACGAAACTCGATGCACATTTAGAGCTCATTGAACCAAACAACTTTCGCACTGCATGTCCTGGGCTCAACTCAACAGGAGGCCAGTTATTTTGGGTCATTCGCAAAAACGCACCGATGGGTTTTGATATACTTTTCCTAGAGAATTTATATGATCACCACCAAACCGGGCCGATGTGATCTAAAGACATTGAGGATGCAAAATTGCGAAGGGATTTTTGATATCTCAAACGGGTCAGCCGTGATAACGTCTTAAACTTATGCTGAAAAATGATGAATAACCTTCTGTGTGGCATTATATTGAGTGACATTATATTCAGTGACACGTTCAGTGACATCACATTGAGAAACATCATAATAGTGTGATGCTTATTGTCCAGCATCTGCAGCCTATTTGTACACATATCACAAATGTTAAGTTCACTCACACACACACATCTCTCTCACGACACACACACATTACAAATATTAACACTCTCACACTCACACAGACACACACATGCACGCATACACAAACACACTCATATATCACACATAACAAATTTTGATGCTCACACACTCACATCTCTGACACAGAAACACACACACCCACACACACTAACAAGTCACATGTCTCACACCCATTACACACATCACAGATGTTAACACACAGACTCACACACCACACACACGAACATGCACAAACACATTTACTCGTCACACACACACAAACACACACACCTCTCTCTCTCACTCTCACACACACTAACCCACACACACACACACACACACACACACACAAAGTAACAAACTCAACAAATATTTAGGGCCCAAACTGACATTAGCCCTGTATAGTGTGTGCAAGTTGTGCGGTGCAACCGGGCAGCGATGGCTTTTTCAAGGTCTTAAAACACTCAAATAACACACAGGTTGTGCCGCACCCCCGGGGTGGCAGTGGCACAGGGTGCTTGGGCTCTTCATCATTGCTTGCAACCATATTTATTTTCATTATTTGACTAATTAAAATGATACTTTTTCCTGCACAAAATAGGTAATTTGATTAACTGAATTGTATTTAATTTTAACCACCTAAACAAACATGACAATTTTTTTTTTTAAATGGGTCACATGGGTAAACAGCATAAATACACATGATCACATGTTTGTATTGTTGTTTTTGGTTGTTTCTATGACCATAAATAATAATAATAATAATAATAATAATAATAATAATAATATGCTCATTTTGAGAGTTCTACATTTTTGCTGCGTCATTCCCACATTCCGGTAGTGATAAAACCTCAATTTTTTTGTTGTCATTGATTTATACTGTGCCGTTTGGGTTTTAATGAACTGAAAAACAAGCAGGTGTCTCTAGACAAACCAACAACTCTAGTTACGATGCATAGCCAGAAGGTCAGAAATATTTGAACAATTAATTTAACATTTGAGAGGCTCATAAAAAAAAAAAAATCAGTCTGGTGGGAGACGGGGGACGTTTTTTTTTACACTCAACATAATGGCAAATTAAATTAATGATTAAAATGAATAATAGAAAGACTCGTAAATGGGTGATTAAAGATTCCAATAATTTAGAATCAAAATAGTACAAATTAAATCTTGATGGAGGCAGCACGATGGTGTAGTGGTTAGCACTGTCGCCTTGCACCTCCAGGGTCCGGGCTCGATTCCCTTCTTTGTGTGCATGGAGTTTGGTGGGTTTCCTCCGGGTCCTCCGGTTTCTCCCACAGTCCAAAGACATGCAGATTAAGCTAATTGGTGTTTCCAAATTGCCCGTAGTGTGTGAAATAGTGTGTGAGTGTATGTATCCTGTGATGGATTGGAACCCTGTCATGGGTGTACCCAGCCTCATGCCCTAAGTCTCCTGGGATAGGCTCCAGGCCCCCCGTGACCCTTAATACAGGATAAAGCGGTATAGAAAATGAGTGAGTGAGTAAGTAAATCTTGATGTGTCCTTAAACTGATGTGAACATTGTAAGGTGAGTTACGAGTAAAACTGCCATCCTCAACGTAAGGGCGTCGTAAAGAGTATTGAGTTTTAAAGACAATCTAAAACAGACTTGAGAGCTTGTTTGTGGTCCATTGGGGTTGGTCACATATCTATTGCAGGGTACCAAATCAATTCCTATCATATGCTACTGCAGATTCCGTCGTATCATCAGTGGATCGTTGAAACCCCATAAAAAGGTATAATAACGTTTGGACCCATTTTTTAAACTGTGAAATACCACCATTTATATTTATCTATTTATTATATTTTACAAACATTTTACCGCCTGTGGACCTGAAACATGCTCATGAGATTCCTGTGATCCTAAGACAGGAGAGAGAGAGAGAGAAGGACAAAAACAGACAGGACAGCAGTATCCTTAAAGCACGTCACATTTTAATATCTCGTTTAAAATTCGTTCTACAGCACTTTCAAGTCGGTAAGAAAGCAGACCTTCACAGCTGAAAAAGCGTACAGAGCCGTGGCAGTGGGAGCACACACACCTATTCCCTTCCCGGGTAAAAGAAAAAAAAAGAAGAAAAAAAAACTGAAGAAAAAAACTAAGATGGGTCTGTACTTCAAGGAAGAAAATGGAGCATTTTAAGTAGATGAGATTTTTGCTCCAACACAGGAAGTGACCTCATCTATGCTATCACGCGTTCACTCCTCATGCTCCTAGACACTATGATCACTACATCAATCTCACAGACGTTATGAATGATACAGGGCAAGGCTACGACTACAGGGAGAGGGAGACGTTACCGACTGATGGATATGGATATGAAGTTATAATGACCAATATATCTATAAAAAGCATGCATGTGTACAAAGAGAAAACGCCCCAGCAAAGGGCCAGGCAGCAAGGCATTCTGGGCCATCGAAAATGTCTGAACTGGAATGTTAGTACTGACAGACAGTAGGGTGCGCTGCTGAGCAAGTCTGAGGTAAGAGATTGAGCTGAGAGTGCTAGATATGAAGCAGGGTGGTGAGGGAGAAAGTCCACAATAAGTCTTAAGACTGTAAGTTAGGGTTAAGTTTAGGGATTCGATCCAGATCAGCACTCAGTCATGTCTGTGAAGGATATTGTCTTATGATTGTGTATTAACACACAAGGATAATCCGGATTCTGAGACATCAACTAACTAATCCTACAGGACATACCGTGAATATGGTTATGAAACATCATTTTAACTGGAAAAGCAAATAAATGACACATAGGGTCCCATATTTACTACACCAATTTATACAAAACCCCATGACCCTTTGTTAATGAGCAAACTTGTGTAGCCACAAGGCACCCAATGAAAAGCTTCCCAGTAGAAGACAAGAAATGGCAATGCTATAATATTAAAAGAAGAATGTACAGATACACACACACACACACACACACACACACATACACTAATGCTCTCGCACACTACCAAGCCAACCTCCCAACTATTGTGGTAGTGGCACTGAAAAAGCACAACGCATCTTCATACTTCTACATATACCTTACGTAATCTGATAATGTAATTCTCTATTATGTTACAGATAATAAATGAATAAAATTATGCAAAATATTAGCAATAAAACTGATTTGTTAACACATAAAATTACAAAATACGGTGTTTTTGTGTAAAAGCTGATGCACTGCAATACCGATGCGACTCGTATCTAATGTTATGGGGGGCTAGTCTTACAGTTCATACAAATAATACAAGTAATGTTGCTGCAAGACAGTTTCTATATCGATTAGCACCACAAGAATCTTTAATCATTTTTCAGAGAACGAATGCTTCCTTGCACACCGTTTTTATGAAGAATTTGACATAAATCGCTAGTCTACTTAAAGAGTCATGGCACCACGCTAAAGAAAATACCAATTTCTTGTTTGCAAAGTGGACAGAATGAGCTTCTCTAAAACATGATATAGAGATATGCTATTCAGCCTCAGTGCAGCCTCTGTGATCTGAGTGGAGTGATTGAACGCATGGATACCAACACCACCGCTTTTTTCTTTAAAATGAATATTATAATCATTGTGGAACATCCTGAATTGCATCGATGAGTGTTCTTGCATAGATTCAGCTCCAGCAAATTAGTTGTTTATTTTGAGGAAGTGGATGGTTCTGCCTGAGAGGAGGGTAAAGGCAGTGAATACTAGCATTTTCAGGATTCCACACAGGCAACTTTTGATAAAAGTATTTGAACCAACAACAAAAAAAGGCAGAGCCTTTATTATCCATCCTACTGAAGAGGATTGGGGCCATGAAAAAAAAGTTACAATTCTGACTTTAAATGGGAGTGTTGCATGCTGATCAGATGGTCCGCTCTGGCGACCCCTCAATGGGAGCAGCCCAACAAGTCCAACAACAATTCTGACTTTTTAAGGGGGAAAAAAATTAGAATTCAGAAATAAATGTCAGAATTCTGAGAAGAAAAGTCAGGATTCTGAAAAATAAGTCGGATTTCTGAGATTAATGCCAATTCTGTGATGAAAAAGTCTTCTCTAAGATACTAGAGATAAGTATCTCTACTCTAAGATAAAAATTCTGGGAAAAAAGTCAGAATTCTGAAAAAATTTCTGAATTCCAAGAAAATTTTCAGAATTCTATGAAAAATGCCAGAATTCTGAGAAAAAAAAAGTCAGAACTCTGTAATGGAAAAAGTCAAAATTCTAAGATTTAATTCAGAAAAATGAGAAAAAGACTGTATTTATTCCTTTTTTATTTATTTATCTGTTTGTTTGTTGAGTTCACTAGTTTATTTATTGATTGTGGTGGCCTCAATCCTCTTCTGTCCCGTCCAACCCAAAACATGTAAGTTGATTTGAGATTTTGTTGACTGGTGCAGTGGAAGCTGACTGAGAAAGTATGTTACATATGGGAAAAATGTATTGTAATTGAAGGTAAGTAGGCCCATGAGGAATTTAGCTTACTGAGATATGACTCTGTAGGAGGCAAGGGGGAGGTGCATGTGCATGTGGCTGGTGAATGCAGTTGAGGGACGCAATAAACCATCTTGTACTAATAAACGTGAGGTTCTGCAGTGCCACGGAAGTGTGATTTGTTTTATGGAGATGCCTGACACAAAACAGAACTGACAAAAATTTGGAAAAAAACAAAACAAAAAACAGACAGACCCACACACAACCCCATCACACACGTTTGAAATCACAAAGCATCTCTACTACTGAAATCCCATTACACTTACTACTTCAAGAGTTACTGTACTTTCAGTCCTTATTCTATAGTATGAGGAAATCGGTCACAGCTTCATCAGTTGCAGAATTATGCACAATTTTAAAACGATCAGCCTCCACACTACCCCGGCAGTATCTCTCCCCATCCCCGACCACATTCCATTCTTAAAGGAAGAGAAAATGCAATAACAGGACCAGTGAACACTTCATACACAATACTTTTGCAAAAACAATTGTTAGGGAGCTTGATAAAGAAACATAAAATAAATATATATTAAAAATAAATGATTTGTATACTGTATATCATATAGTTACAGAGATATCTGAGTCCTTCTTATGCAAAGATGAAAAATGAAAAAAAAAAAAAAGAAAAAAAAGGTTTTGTTGATCAATACTTGGTAACTCATAGTAAAGATAATGAAGCTTCATCTGCAAACCTCTTTGTTGAAGGTATCAAGCGCTTCTCTCGTGTAACAGCTTTTGCCATAGCTTCAACTAAATCAAAACCAGCTAAAAATATGACAGGGACAACAGAAAAATGGGAAAATAAAATAAAATATAAAACTGGTACAAATAAAGTAAGAAAACAAGAGCTTTCTATCAAAAGATACAAGATGTTTTCTCTCCTCTCTTTTTTTGTTGGTATTATTTTGTCTGTGAGGTGACACGATGCACCAATCTGAGAAATAAAAGTTCCAAGTTCCCCTGTGAGGGAGTTTTTCACATGATGGTACAGCATTTGCAAGGCTGCTTTTCTTTCTTTTTCATTTCAGCATCTCCAGCCACAGGTTCAGCCTCTTCGCCTTTTTCCTCCTGCGGATTTTCTGGCTCAGCTGGGCCTCCATTGGGTGGTGCCTGATCCTCCTTGGCTTCCTTCTTGTTTTCTCCATCCTCAATGACTACCAGCTCAGCTTTGACTGTGGTGCTTTCGAGCCCCAGTACTTTCTTCGTCTCATCCTCGTCCTCCACGTCTTGGTAGCCCATGAACACCATTGTGACCGGCTTCTCCGCACTGGCATCATGCATCTCAGCCTGAGAGACGGCTGGCGACTGTTTGGCTTCTATGCCAGTGATCTCTTTGACCGGAGTAACCCCACCGGGCTCTGCTCCTGCCTCAAGTTGCTCGCCTAGTTTCACCACATGCTGGGGTGTGGCTTTGCCCCCATCGCTCATGGAGACCTCGTCAGCCTTGTGAATGAGCTCCTCCACTTCAGATGAGCTGAGCTGGTGCACGCCGTTTGTCAGTGGGCCATCTATCCCACGCACCTCGTGCACCACTACAAAACAGGTAGCAAATAAGTAAATCACACGAGCAGACTTATTTGTACCTTATTCAAGACATTTACTGCTAGGTTTTAAGATTATAATTTAGTCTCACTATGCTGCTAAGATCTCATAATATATCTATATCATAGATATATATCACTTTTTCCCCCTAAATCAGCTACTATATGTACAAGCAATTATTTGCATGTTTTAAAGGTGCAGTTTGTAATTTTTTAAAGAATTTCTAGGCTTGCAATAGTCATTCTGAATTGCCTTCGAACCATTCGTTCAAGGCTATCATGAGATACAGATCTAATCAGGTTATACCACAAAGCTCAATCTCAAATCCCTCTCTAACCCCTGAACAAGGGTGTGGAAAAAGGAAGTAAACACCCAATATAGTGCAACAGCACAGTTAGTTAGCTGAAGCTATTATAAAGTGGAATAAATTTTAGATTAGACTACACAGCTCCACAGCCAGACAGAACCACTTTGTACACATTAAAAAACTTTTATTCTGATTAAATTCTTTGAGGCAGCTTGGTGGCTTAGTGGTTAGCACTAGTTGCATTGCACCTCCAGTATCCTTGCTGGGTTCAATTCCCGCATCTGTGTGCACTGGGTTTGCATGTTCTCCCCATGCTGGGTGGGTTTCCTCCGGGTACTTCGATTTCCTCCCACAAAATTCAAAGACATGCAGATTAGGCTAATTGGCATTCCCAAATTGCAAGTAGTTGTGAATGTGTGCGTGAGTGTGTGTATGTGTATGTGTCCTGCACTTCAGTTGGAATCTTTAGTTAGAATGATTTCATGTGAACTGAAGAAATACTGTCCGTGTAAACACAGCTAATGTTTACACTGCACTTGAATTTGCAGTCATAGAGGGCTTTAAGTATTACAAACTGCTCCTTTAAGAGTTATTACAGCCTTATTGTACAGAGACATAGCAAAATAGCAAAGTGATAAAAGGCCAGAGGGGGAAGATTAAGTTAAAAAAATTAATTAATTAGTGAGTAGGACTTGTACAGTGTATTTGGGAAGCTTAGCATACTGTGAGCAAAGTGGCTACGTGGGACAAAACTAGCATTAGCTGTTAGAACCATTAGGATGATTCGAAGTTTTGCCAATGGGGTTGGTGCTTGAAAATCAACAGGTTAGGAACTGAAACATTTTAAATCATAAAATTTAAGCTGGTTATCTTGTTTGTTTGTTTTTTTTTTTTTTTAAAGAAAAAAACAATAATTGAATACTCAAGCTAACTTTTTTTGTTTGTCAAAAAAACATCTCTGACAAATGCTAAGGGAGGTAGCTACAAGCAAACACTACAAAAATAAAACATTACTAAAATAAAATATAATGAATTAATTATTATCAGTAAGTCCAATACAAGCAGCAACTTAAATGTTTTGGGTACACTGCGCTTAAAGTAACTGAAAATCCCAACAATAAACAGTTCAGCCATGCTAAGCTGACAAACCTTTACGAGAAGCTGCTACACAGGTCACTGTATTTTCTTTATTGTCTGTATTTATTTTAAAATGCCAGATTTCTAATTATTATAATAGAACCAAACTAATTTTTTTGCCCTTGTTCAGAAGGTTTGAATCCACTGAGCAATCTTCTCCCCCTTACATTTTCACCAGTCTACATGTTAAGTTCTTAGATATAAAAAGCTAAACGTGAACTTCTCGTAAAGCAGTCTTATATTTACAACAGCTTTACAGGATATCTATCTACTATGTACTTTGTTCCTCCTAAGCCAGTCACCTTTCCGTTCATCCTCATACACTTTGACCCCCTGATGAAAGAAATCTTTGGGCAGTAGTGTGTTGGTGGACAAGACTTTGGTCTCGCCTGTGACCAGGTCCTTCTCAACTGTGATCTCTACGGAGTACATCGCTGGGCGGCCAACAAGAGGAGAAGTTAATATCATGCAACGGTGTGTTCTCATTCTCCCATAAACAACACACTCATTCATTTACTGATCTTTGTGCTTTTTCTTTTTTTTTATTAATTCATTTGTAGAAATGAATGTCCGATTTATGTTTTATATATAATTGACTACCAGAGCAAAATATATTGTTAGCCTTGGCATATCAGTGCATAGCAGCCTTTATTTTCAACAGTACTGTCTATTGGAGTTGTTTTATATATATATTAAATTGTAGTCATTCTTATCAATGAAGGTTGGTTCTGGCTCTAATCTATTATCTATCAATAGCTTAATCATCATGGTTGAGCAATCATATTCCAAGGTCTGACGTATGGCACAATAAAAATGGAGGGGTTCAGTCTAAGCGTGAAAGAAATCATCCCCAGCCATTATATGTTCTTCATATATCTTTTAAATAGCCACTGGTGATACTGTTGCACTTGATTTCTGGAAAATCCAGAACAATCAGTCCTACATGTATTGTTAAGAGTGAATAATTAGCCACCTGTTGCACCAGTAAAGTTTGATTTTATCAAAAATGTCTCAAAAAACCTAGCACTAGCACATGCTGTAACATAACCTTGATATAAAGTATATTACATCTATAGTAGTATGTCACATTCATAAGCATGAACCATGTCTAGATATAAAGAAGCACTTAATGTCTGTCTTTATATATTTGATATATTTAATTAATATATTTAATTCAAGCTTTTATTATTTAAATCTGAAACAAAATATGATTGTGCTTTTTCATGGTAATGATCCATCTCTTGCATTCTATACTAGTATAGTATTTTAGTACTATGTATTTAAGAGCATTTTAGCAACAAATCATAACAATGTAAATTGTTAAAAAAAAAAAAACCATTATAAATTACGACTATGTACACTGTATGGGTATCACATCCATGTGTGCTTATTGAACAACCCACACTGTACTTGTTTTTGTCTCTTTATCTCTCTTTTCATATAATATAACCTTCACTAGCTTTTGGAATGTGGCTCTGGTGATCATTCAGCTTTTGGCATCAGTAAGATCAGGTGGTGAAATGATTTTAAAGTGTTTTTTTTTTCTGTCTTAAATCATAATTCATATGCATATAAATACATCACAACAGGTCTTGGTCATTATAAATGTTCCTGCTCTGCACACCGACCATGATGTTTGTCACCTGAAACTCGATTACAATGTAAGTAGTCAGGGCCAAACTCCACAACTCTCGTTCCATGCAGAAATGGATTCCAAAATACAGCTGTAACTCATGTCATGTTTCTGCAGTCTGTGACCAAATTATTATTATTTTATTTACTATTGATGGGTGTGATAGTCAGATGTGCACATATTTTTGACTGTAGAGTGTAGACACTCTAGACACTTGCGGTTTTCAGTGGTGCAACAGCAATTTTTTTTTACTAGAATGTATACTTCAACATAATGATCACATACAGAATGTTTAGCTGGTGCAACAGGATGCTGGACTCAAAACAGTTCTCTAATCTTTTACATTTCTTTCAATAGAATAAGGTTATGGAGTCAGTGAAGAAGAAACTTTGAAAAACCATAATTGTGTTTGGGGAACAAAATTAGTTTCAACCTCATTAGTTCCTGATTACTGAGGATTTTATTTTTTAAATCAGCGCTTTGAAGTGGAATCTTGCATCACAGAATGAAACATTTTTTGCAGCCTGCAATTATTTCAGTTACGGCCTCCGGAGCTGCTGATGGCCCATTTGTTTCCGATGTTATTTTGTTAAGTATTGTATTCAGCCACTGCAGGCTGCCATGACAACTGCAGCACCAAGGTAACCTTTTCATAGGAGTTCGGCTGCCATGGCAACCTCAAATTTTGTGAAAGAATGTACCTAAAAATAACTTTTCTTAATAACACACTCTGCAGTTTATCTCAGCTTTACATTTTTTAAGTAAAGGATTTCACTGTCTGATACATCCTGAGACACGCAGGCATGCAGACAAACACTGAGAAAAGACAGAAGGAGTTAGAAGACACAACATTAGACGAAATGGAGATGAGGAGAAGCGCTAAACAAAGAGCCTGAAACATTTTCAGAGTGACACTCTGAAATATAATAAGTATAAATTATTGTATATACACTGATCAGCCAAAACATTAAAACCACCTAGGTTTTGGGTTCCCGTTGGGTCAACGAGGCAGCTCTGGCCCCCTCAGGGCGTGGCTCCCCAGGACCTCTGGGGCTATGCTCTGGTGTACGTCACCGTGATGTTGGCAGCAGATTCTTTGGGTGCTTGTTGAGGTGTGGGCCCTCCATGGTGTATCCCATGGGTGCTTGATTGGACTGGGATCTGGGATTGGAGTGGGATGTGGTGCACTGGGTGTTCTGATACCTTTCTATCATGAGCAGCATTGAAGTTTTTTCTGTGATTTGTGCTGCATTGTCTTTTCTGTGGGATCAGACAAGGCAGGATTTCCTTTCATCCCCGTTGGCATAGGTGAGCTTTGGGTGCCTGTGAACCTAACACCAGTTTACTTTTGGTCATAATGTAATAGCTGATCAGTGTATATGTAATAAATATATGGTTATATGTGTAAAGTATATATACACTATATTAAGTCAATGATAAGCACTCTTAGAACCCAATTATTAAAACAATAATAAAGACAAAGATATATTGTACATAAATATTTTACTAGCTCTAATGTAGACATCTATAGTAGCATTTTTTTTTTTTACTTTTTTCATTATGTGATTCTAGACTTGTCTTTTACCCTCAAGAATAAGTCAAATAAATGAAAAAGTCCAGATGAAAAATCACCACCATTTAGAGGTCGAGAAACTCTGCTGTGAGCGTTGTAAGAACTAATCAGTCCCTCAATTTCTCACGGTATTTCTAGAGCCCTTAAATGCCCTCACCACATTTCAAGATTCCTCTCCAGGCAACGGTGTCTCAGACAATATAAACATTTGATTAATGAATAAGGAATGGTCTCAGGATATGAAAGTGATTACAGCTGAGACCATTCCAACAGGTTACGTTTTGTGACAGATCTAACAAACTACACGTTTTCTTTTTAAAACAAAAAAAAACTAAAACAAGCATATATCTGAGGCTGGAGCTATGATTGAAGGTGAGGGTTGAATGTCGCTGGTCAGACACTCACCTGCTCTCATCATGTCAGAGTCACCCCTGGATTTCTCCAGATGAGGGCTGACGTGAGCTTTGATCTCTCTGACCTCTAACGACGGTCAGGAAACAAGGAAATGAGGAGCAAAGGGGGACAGAGTGATAACAGATAGACGTAGAAAGACAGAGAAACAGATGCTGAAGGAGTGTGGTGACTGAAGGAGGCGCTCCTTTTGATGAAGCCCCTCACAGATGTTGTAGATTTAGATTTCTTTGACTAATTAAATGAAACCTGCTACTGCTTTATCTCAAGTGATCAGGTGGATCAGAGTAGAAGAGGCAAATGTCCAATAAATTGAGTAGATTATTACTTAGACACCATGTTGTCTTTTTTTTTTGGGACAAAATATTTTAATCAAACTAGTTGTGCATGAGATTGAATTAATTATAATAATTATGAGCTATTATGCTTAGTGTCATATAGTTACTCAGTGTATTTCACTGTATGCAAATGTACACAAAACAATTACCTTTAACAACAGAGTCTCCTGTGACCTGGAAGAAACAGACAGAGAGACAATTGAGGGTTTTTTTTTTTAGATTAACTTCATTAATTCATTACTTTTTACTCTGAAAAAGGGGCGTTTAAGTCAAACCAGGACTTTTAATTGTGCAGAATAACAGAACACAGTTATGAGAGTAAAAACTCCTTTTATTTCAATTTATTTCACAATTTATTCCCCTGCTACTCTAATGCACTTATTCCAGGGTTTCACTAATGCCTGGATACCAACAAGATAGAACGTGTCTTCAGTACACCGGAGCCATGATCGGATTGCCTGATTCACTTCTGAAACGCTGGCCTCCCAGGAACTCCTTTAATGACTCAAACATGGGGGAATGTCTTGGAGCGAGGTCAGGATCGTACAGAGACATCCCAGTGTGCAAGGGGTGTTGGTGAACGATTGTGTGTATGATTCCCACAGACAGATTCATCTCCTCCTGACTAGCTTAT
Organism: Leiocassis micropogon; assembly: GCA_028565275.1. NCBI lineage: Eukaryota > Metazoa > Chordata > Actinopteri > Siluriformes > Bagridae > Leiocassis > Leiocassis micropogon. The sequence continues at coordinate 23,004,160 of JAOVVA010000004.1, read as the reverse complement.
GCGGCGATTTTTAAAGATCAGGAGTTCTACTCGCTAAAGGCTGCACTGGGCTCTGAGCCACCTCGGCCATGATCATAAAGTCTTGTTTAAAAACGTTTTCACAATTCAAATGTTTTACTGCTGCTCAGAGTCTCATCGCTGGACTGTGCATGAAGTCGTCATTCAGGAGAAATGGTATCACAAGTCCCGGTTTGACTTGAACACCCCATGTAAATTAATTTCAGTAAGCAATTGTATTCATATTTTGTCACAGTTCAATTTTTTCTTAAACAATTAGCATAGGTTTGCTTGTGGTCTGAAAAAAATATATAAACTAATTATTTCTTTACAATACAGATGTAACAATCAGGCAAATCCAGTTAAAAGCTAAACAACTCAGTTGAATAAGAGCCCTGTGTTTCACAAGTACACTAGACATCAAACTGAAAGGCAACTGGGAATCGGTTTAATCTAATCTTGTTATAATCCACTGATAAATGCATATCAAGAAAGGTCCACTTTTGCATACATACAGTGTTTCCAGTAATAACTGATCATGATATTAGGTATTAGTTCAAAGGTCAACACAAATTAAAATTCTAATCTAGATAGTGTTTTATGACTGCATCAATCTACAATCTGAGGTAGAAAGGAACGAGGTCCAGCGCTACTTCTCTTTCTATTCTGTATTATTTTCTCTGTGGGCACTGCTGTTGGTTCTTGACTAATAGAATAGAATAGAATTGATTCAATTACTTGTCACATGAAATTCTTTTTTTCCTGCATAGGAAGCTGGGGTCAGAATGCAGGCTCAGCCAGTTTACAGCACCCCTGGAGCAGACAGGGTTAAGAGCCTTGCTCAAGGGCTCAACAGTGGCAACTTGGCGGGGCTGGGGCTTGAACCCCCGACCTTCCGATCAGTAACCCAGTAACCCACAGCCTTGAAATAAATTAAGGAAAAGTAGAAAAACAATCCACTTTTGAACTTTTTTTTAACCATCAAACATTCTTTTGATATATAAGCCATGCTTACCCATTTATACCAGCCGCCCACACGCATTTGATATATTATATAAGAACTTGTGGTAATTCAAGGGGATTAGGATTCTAATATATAAATCAGATCAGCGAGATCTAATGTAGACATCTATAGTTTTTCATTATGTGATTCACTTGTCTTTTATGCATGTTCTCCCCGTGCTTCGTGGGTTTCCTCCATATACTCCGGTTTCCTCCCACAGTCCAAAGATATGCAGGTTAGGCTAATTGGCGTTCCCAAATTGCCTGTAGTGTGTGAATGGGTGTGTGAGTCTGTGTATGTGTGTGTGTGTACCCTGACCAGGGTGTACTCTGCCTCCTACCCTAACCCTTCTGGGATAAGCTCCAGGCCCCCACGACCCTGAATACAGGATAAAGCGATAAAGAAGATGAGACTTGTCTTTAACCCTCAAGAATAAGTCAAATAAATGAAAAAGTCCAGATGAAAAATCACCACCATTTAGAGGTAAAGAAACTCTGCTGTGAGCGTTGTAAGAACTAATCAGTCCCAACCATAATGTTTAAAATCTTTCTATTTTTGGCCAATGTTTAATGTTTGGGCAAGTGACAAACTTGTCCATGCTTCAGTGACTTATCTGACTGCAGATCAGCTTTTCGTCTCCTAATTAATGATGATTAAAAGATGCAATCTGATCAAAAGATGAAGACACATCCAGAGACAAAAACAAAAACAAAAAAGACAAAAAAATCCGATATACTGATGTAATTTCTACTGATGGGGAAGTGGATGCTAATTAGCACAAGAAAGAAAAATAACAGGCCGTAATTACAGCAAACATTTCTCTTTACTGCTGCTCCACTATAACAGACCCTTATAAAATGCTTAACTGTTAATTCAGTGAAGATTTTATTTACACAGTCTGTTAATTTCCTGCAGGTTGTTGGCACCTTGTCCGTTGCACAGCTGTTTTCCTCAGCGAAAAGCTTCTGCAGCATATATATTAGATAGAACTGTTTCTATGCTGAGTGTGCATAAATGGAAGTGCATTAGGTGATATGATCTGGATGTTGTGGACATGTAGATATATCCGAGCCATTATGGTTAATAAATGCCTTAAACAGAGCCTTTAGGGCTCAGAAACTACTAAATCCTTCTGTGCATTCTGGGACTGTTCTCATGTATGTTTTTTCATAAAAACTGCAAAGACGCAAAGCTTACCACTATATTTTCTACAGTCTTGGTTTCCTCCTGCTGGGCTGCATCTGCCAAGTTTTCTTTGGTGGATGTTGCGGACACACCTGTCTCCAACTCCTCTAGCTCCTGTTCCAGTCTAAAACAGGAACACAGAGTATATGGCATGATCGGATAATGGATCTGATAACTGCTTCCTATTTAACAGGATGAGAGCATAAGAGATATTCAGGTAATATTTAATGTTATATTAATAAGAAATTCAACAACGATGCAAAGGTTGGTCTCTAAGTTCAGAAATGCAATTAGAATATATGCATTGCATTGCGGGTTGATAATGTACGATACTGTATATAACTTATAGTGAAAAAATAGACAGAGAAAAAAAAAGTTTGATTCAAACCCAAAAATACTAGCCTACCTATTAAAACATAAAATAAGTATTCTACAGTACTGAATATAATATATATATAATAATACTGTAAACTTGGTGTGTCTGTACATTGAAGATATTTTTTTTTAAATAGTTTGGGGGACGTAAGATGAGTAATAGAACACATCAAGATGCTTTTTGGAATTTTTGTCTGTCTGTCTGTTTGTTTGTGCACCCATCCCGTAAAAACTACTAAACGAATTTTAATAGGGTTTTCATAGTTGTATTTGGCCAAGCTTAAGGTAAAATATAGGCTTTGCTTCATCGCAGTCGACCCACGGGAAGAAAAGATAGGCTACTTTGAAATTTAATGGAAAACGCCCTTATGTCATACAAAGTCAACCTTGAAAAAAAAACATTAGTTCTTCTCAAAATTCAACAGATGGCGCTGTACATTTTTTTAATACGAGTGTGCGACTGAAATCTACTTAATAAACGTGATCTCACATCTTCAATAAATGCGATCTTATACCGCACTTCACAGTAACACGTAAAAAATTTTGTTCATTCCAAAATTCAACAGATGGCACTGCACATTTTTTAAAACTCACTTATTAGTGTGCAATTAAATTCTACGCGAGCAGGGAAGTCGCGGGCAGATCTAGTGTTTATTATAAATACAGTCAGGTTGGAATTGTCCTTTAAGACACCATGTTGTTGAAGCTCAATGCAAGTTAATGAAAATTATGGAGCTTATCAACAAAGTGAAAGGACGACCATTTTAAAACAGTTGACACTTAAAGGTGATTGAATTTCTTTAGACAGACCATGATTTGATTTAAAAGCAATAATAATATGATTGCTTTAAAGTTATAGTATGTTGGCACTTTGCCTTAATGTATGTGTCAGTGTGTGTTAGCATTAAATTCAGTGGTGTGAATGGACTGACTGGAGCCAAAGCTCTCCTCAGAGATCCTGGCTGGCACAGCATTAGAGGGTGAATTTAATTTGGACTAGAGAGCATTACACTGATCTGCCTGCCAGTGAGAAGACTGATGCCACTCATTCACTCATCATGAGCAAACTGACTAAACAGGAGCTGTAAAATAAACCTAAAAGCTATATGGAACTTAAATATACACTGATATTACCTCAGAATAGCTTCCTCAAGTCCTTTAGTTTTGGCCTCATCTTCTTGAAGCTGTTTCTTTGCTTCATCTTCCTCAGAGCCAGCAGAAGGCGCTCCGTCTAGCAGCCATCGCTCCCTCAATGCCTTTGACTGAAGAAAGGAATGGATGTAAAATGATTAAACATGGCATTTATATAGTATATGCTGGAAAAGGTCTGAAAAAACAGCAAACACCATTTTCATTTTTATTATTATTCTCTGATTCAAGGTTTCCTATAATAAAACTTATAATATTTATAATATCCTATATAACATTATTTTAGAAACATTAAACTTCCATACAATACAGTGGCTGCCATGAGTGACTTAAATGTGTTCAATGGAAATTGGAGAATGTTTAAGTCCAGAAAAAGAAGTTTTACACACTGTTACTGCCGTGCATCACTTAACGTACAGGATATGTTCTGTGAAATAGAACATTGTGCTGATGTTGTTCGAACACCATGTTATATACTTAACAACACTATGCAGGATGCTGTAGTGTGAGGACTGTGGTGAATCTGAGAAATTAAATAACATTACAAAACCTAACAATATGCACAAGTGATTTGTGTACAAGAGACATGAGATGCACACGCTGTGTGTGGAAAGCTGTTGGTTAAACGGTCATACCTGTACTATGACAGGGAGCAGTCGTCATGGACCGAAGTGAAACTAAAACTGTTCGAGGAGGGCGCTGATGATGCTGTACATTTTTTTTATTGTTTATAATGTTTCTCATGATCGCCAACAATCTTTGGAATTAAAAGTTGTTTTTTGAGCACCAAAACTCAACACTTTTTTCCTCAATCCATTCAATCCAACCAAAATATTACGAGTAATGAACTGCATATTTAAATAACCACAAACAAAGCTGCAGGCTGATTTATCCACTGTCCCCAAAAAGTAAGCGATGGAACCATAGCTTGTTTAAAAAACAAAAAAATCACTGAAATGAAAACTTTTATGTCTGTCCAGGGTGTACCCTGCCTCATGCCCTAAGTCTCCAAGAATAGGCTCCAGGTCCCCCGTGACCCTGTAAAGCGGTATAGATGATGAGTGAGTGAAAAACTATAACAAAGGGTTTTCTCTTTTTGCTGTCAAACTGTTATTAGGTTAGGATAATTTCGAGCTAATGTTTAAATGCTTTCTACTAAAAAGCCTCTCGAGCCATGCAGGTTCTGTATTTAGAACATTTTTAATTGATCATTTGTAAGTTCCGTTGATTTTCATTACCCTGCCCCCATCCCTATCCCCATCCTGAGCACTTTTCAAAACAAGGTTACTCACGCCTGTCCTCGTCTGCGCTTTTAGTTTGCAAGGATTCACTACAAAGGCAAAAGCTGGCAGTCGATTAGCCTGCAACGCACAAAGGCTAGCTAATGCATCCTCCTGCCATGAGAAAGAGCCATTAAGAGGTGCTAATGCCAGCTGAGCCCCTGTTTTCTGAACCCACAACTGATCCTCTGAGAGGACCGTACTGGATACAGGGTGTGGCACTCGGCCTGCTCTGAACTGAGCCTGTTGGCGGTAAATGTTCCAAACACCTGATCCGAGGTCAGCCGAGCATGTGCTGATTTCATCCGTCATAGTCATATACAGCGGACGCTGTTGCACCAGCTAAAGGAGGCACTGTGGGTCTGTTTCTCGGTTAATTAGCAGACATTCGAGCCACTGTTGGTCCAGAATCAGCTGACTGGTGAAAAAGCAGACAGGAAATGGCCATTCATTTGAGGATAATGCAACAGACAGGGCTGATCTGACATTCACTGCCGGGCTTGCCTCCATCTCAGTTCCAGTAATGCAGAGATTGGCACGAGGGAAAAAATCTCACAACGACGCTGCTTTTACTACTGAAACCAAGGGACCTAGTTTTTGTAATTCAAGCTGCAAATCAATAACCTTCCACATGATACTGGCACAACAGAAAATCATTTATAATGAGCACAGTGGTATTAAAGGTCAACTTGTGAGTTTAGGAACAAGCGGCCAGGTTTTTGCAACAGTCATTTTCCCGAACCATCTGTGGCTGAAGAGAAATGTCAGAGCAAATACTAAAGCTGTCACATGAAAACAAAGGAAAGCGAAGTACGTCGAACAGAATGCTTTGCCCAATCAATCCGAGTTGTATTTCTTGGCCATACTTCAGCCCCTGGAGGCTTCTTGGCATAACATACAATGCATCACAGGCCACGGACATTCCTGCTTCTCCCAGCTGTTCCTAATCAAGATTTTGTAGATGTCAGTCCACTTCCTCGCAGCAGGCCCGTAAAACATTCTACATTGACATCGCCTATTTTGATTTAATGATTCTGCAGGAATATTGCGTTGTAAGCCACACTCCACAAAATATTCCATAGTGTTCATTCAATACTCCCGTAAGAGCTGCTGTAAGATCATGCAGCATGTACGTGTACTCACACACGAACACAAAACAGCATGCACATTCCACAGACACACACACACACACACATCCTCCTCCACACTGACACAATAGGATCTAAAATAGAAGACAAAGGCCCCAATGCTCTCCTAGCATGCATCCAGTCTGTCTTTTCTTTGAGTTTAAAGCTTATAGTATTGCTTTTAAAAAAAAGCAAGCAAATGAGTGTCCTAAGTGCACAGGGCTTAGGGTGAAGTGAAGCTTCAACTCACACCACTCTAAATGCAGGTGCATATACTGTGCCAGCATTCAGTGATGCAGTGTACAGGATGTACTCATGACACAGTGGAAGCCAAAACATGGAGCCAAAACAATACAGGGCTGGGCATATTAGAAAATGAGGACTATAACTGAATATCTATTAGCAGCTTGACAATGGAAGTATCATATTTGTGTGCACCAGTCCATCACATCCATATGTGCTTGTTGAACATCCCATTCAACATTTAGCCCCCATTGCTGTTCTAATAATCTCCCTTCTTATAGTAGGGCTAATAAAGGTGTGAAGATTACAGTAGGTGGACAGGCAGTATGTGACTTTTACTTGTATTATACAGTATGATCATTCACAAAAGCATTACAGAAGATGAGGAAGCCTGGGGTGCAGTCGGGGTTCCTGTGTTCAGCAACGCTGAGGTCAGGGTTTTGTGCAGGACACTCAAGTTCTTCTACTCCAACCTTGGCTTACCATGTCTTCATGGAGCTCGCTAGTACTGTCACGCTCAAACAGGTTTGAGCCTCTTATTGCCAGTGCAGGAAACTTGTAATGCTACAGCATGCAAAGACATTCTAGATATACAGTATGGGAAGAACCACACATACAGTAGGTGTGACATACTTTTGGCCACATAACGTATTTGCAGCTGGTAATAGTGGTCTATACGGGGGGCCTAGAGCCTATCCCAGGAGACTTAGGTCACGAGGCACAGCATGCCAATCCATCGCAGGGCACACACACACACACACACACACACACACACACACACTCTCACATGCTCATTTACACACTATGAGATATTTTGCCAGTTAGCCTAATCTGCATATCTTTGGACTGTAATATTCGAAGGAAACCCACCAAGCACGGGAAGAGAACATGTAAACTCCATGCACATAACCCCTACACCACGGGTAATGCTCTACGGTTTAAATGCAGCGTTTCCACCCTGTGCCGTTTCATTCAAACAAACTTAAATATACTCATATATCTTCTGGCCATTTGTTCACTGATTGGACGACATGTGTGATAGAACACCATACCATCACATTACACTGCACTTATACACGTATAGTCGTTAATGGAATCCTTTAAAGTGCCACATTCAGGGATGAATTGTGTTCGGTTAACACATCACAGCAGCCCCTCTTTCAAAGAGCCCACTGCCCTCTATTCACCAAGCATTTTTCTCTCTTTTCCTTCTTTTCTCTCCCTGTCTGTCTTTCCCTCACTGGCTCTCTCGCTGCATTTTGCTGACTGCGAACACAAGCTCCATGGAAACTGCTAATGGAGAGAGTTTTGGACCTTATCTCTGGCCAGCGCTGCAAAAGTCCCCCTTTGCTGAAGTTGCTCTTTAAACTTTGATCACAGAGCCTAAAACAAATGCATGCAGATTAAGGCTAGTTTCGCCATCTTTTACTGACTACAGAAACGAATCCTATCCAGTAACACATACAGTAATAAGGGCTTTTGCAAAACATTCTCAAGTCACGTTTCAAAACTGTGTGCGCTATAACTACAACCTATTTACCCAAAGGAAGCGTTGTCCCCCCCCCCTACTCAGCCAACACAGGATGTCCTATCAGCCTACTCCACCCCCACCCCTACCCCCATCCCACTGCCCCTTTAATACCCCTCATTCCCATA
>JAOVVA010000004.1:22953751-22987118 GCA_028565275.1 Leiocassis micropogon | reverse complement strand
CTGTATAAAGGATAAAGCAATATAGATGATGAATGAGTGAGTTTAAAACAAGGCTAATGCAATAAAACAATTTTATGCATAGGCATATAGGTGTATACAATACCATACTGATCATAGCATACACACAATATTAACAGGAAGAACTCCTAGCTAATCCAATAGTGGATTAGAGGAAGGTTGACCACACCCACATTTTAAAGGGCTAGCCAGGTGAACAATCACAGAGGTGTTGAGGTACTGTAGATCTATCCATCTGAAACTATCCATCAAAGAAAGAAAAAAAACATTATAGTTCGATTAGAATTATATCCGGTGCTCCTCAGTGTAAATTCTTGTATTTAATCACATCTTACACCACTTAACTTCATATCAATGATCTGCTTTCTCCTTGTCAAAGGCAGGAAATGTGGGAATGCAAAGTATTTCTCTATTCTTTATAAATGAATAAAAAGCAACTGAGCCAAAGCAGATGTTTTTTACACTGCATCGAGAATGACTTGTGCTCGCCAGACAATCAAGCCTTCTCGTTTCTTCGCTGCCTTGTTTTTTCTTTTTCCTTCTTCAGCAGTGTGGAGCAGACTTCACTGAGATGACTCGTTTGAGAGAAGATGAATAACAGAGTTGGGTAACATAGTCCGGCCTTTGAAATACCAGAATTTTTGGTGCTAGCTTTAATTAATAAGTCATGGCAAATATCAAGCTCAAGACTAAACGCTACACTGACATGAGTGCTTTCAGATGTGTGACTATGTCCTCTGTCTTCTGAGTTAAATCACAGCACTGGCTGACACACAGGGTTTTCACCTCTATGTTTTACATGAACTGTTGCGGATCTTAAAACGGGTCCGTTAACTGCAGCATAACGCAAGGACACGAAGCACCACCCATCTACTGTTTTCTACTGGCTTCACAATGTGACTTCAACTGTACACACTACATTAAAAAAGCTCTTACCATGAGAGCTACAGTACTCCTTTAAAAATAGCTGATTTGAGATAAGTCTGAAATTCACTGGCCTTGTATCACAGCAGCGTGTATTTGAGGGATTATTATCGAGCACTAGTTGATTCGACTATTTGATATCGATTATTTGTCTTGATAAACAATAAGTAAAAGTAAACAGATCTGCAGAACTGGAGCAGCCTGCATTATTGCCTTTGCAGCATATAACGTTTTGTTGACTCTGATTCATTCAGGAAAACTTGGCATAAGTCTACTACCATTAGTGAAAGTACTGTATTATTAAAGCCTTAAACAAGTTATGTTAGAGGTTAGGTTATGTTATGTATGTATATATATATATATACTGTATATGCATATATTATATTAAATTATATTATATTATATTATATTATATAACTATAACTATATAAAACTATTAACTATAGAAGTTATATAACTATAACTATTACTTTTAACTATACAGTATAACCATATATTGACACCTACATTAACTACCACACATTCAAATTGGTAAACCACCTTGGGTATATGCAAAAAATGTAACACAATAAATCTGCTATTCTATTCTATTATAGTATATTATTGTCATCTCATCATCTTTATCCTGTATAGAGGGTCGCAGAGAATTGAAATCTGTTCCAGTAGATTTAAGGCATGTGGCATGGTACATCCCGGACAGGGTGCCAATCCATCGCATCCATACATACACAGTCACTCACATGCTCAATCATACACTGAGAGCAAGTTGGGAAAGCCAGTTAGCCTAATCTGCATGACTCTGGACTGTGGGAGGAAACCGGAGGACCGGGAAAAAGCCCACTAAGCACGGGGAGAACGTGCAGACACAGACCTGAGGCGAGAATCAAACCCAGTAAAATAAAATTTTTAAATACTTAGATCTACTAGTATTACAAACATGCAATGTTGGAATAAAGAAATGCATTTTAGCCGATTAGAAGAAACCAGTTATAATACCTCTAACATTAACATTTAAACATTCATGTTTTAATCTCTTGAATGGTAAATCTGTGGAAGTGCATGCTTCAGCAAAATGTCTTTCTTCTGTTTTTAACATACCCAGAAAGAATGAGTGCAGTTGGCATTTTTCATCGATTAGGTGTACTGTTACACTGAGGTAGTTATGGTTCCAGTGGTCTCCAGTATGTGCAATAAAAGTAGCTTCTGCCAACTGCCTCACTTTCACAGCCTTTTCAGTGTCATACAGTTCATGCATTCTTGTATAGTTCCCTCGAATTCCCTCAGTTTGGTTTTATCCAAATTTCCATCTGAAAGGCACTCAGCACACCTGGTGATGTTTCATCAGCCATTGTATTATCCGTGTTAAACCTGCCATTATCACACACAGCCAGGTAATTGTAATAATGCTGTGATTATGGGAAGCCATTCTGGTCAAACTGCGTCATTTGATTTTTATATTTGATTAGAACTTTAATCAAGCATACAGGAATTTTTGCCTTCCCACACACGGCATCAATACAGACTAGAATTTAGCCAGTTAGTTCAGATAATGTTAGCCATCAAATGCTAATAATGAATAAGGCTGTTAAACTCATCTTAATGCCTTTTACAACCATTAAACCCAACATGGATGATACTAAAATTTAGTATGAGAAAAACTGCCATTATTTTCACTGCTATTAAAGGCAAGAGTACTCTTTACTGTACTTTGCCTACTATGCCATTGCGCTGCAGGACACACAACTTGACTGGATGGAGAGAGAGATGTTAAATGTAAAGCCCCGCCCACGAAGAAAAGCGTAGCACAAAGAGATATGAATCAGTTTATGCGTACGCTCTCTGTTCCTCATTATGAAATGTTTGATTTCGAGGATATTGTATAATATATTAGAAGTCAGAGACCTGTTATGAATATGAGGAAGCCTCCTGGAACTTCCGGGAGAGGTGATATGTCTGGAATTTTAGTTTCATGGCTAAGCAGACTTTATTAATATTTGTGTTCATGTTTATGTGAAATATTTCAAAGTATTACAATAAGTTACACAACTTTGCACAGGATTCTATAACTGAGTAGTTATATTTTAGGTTAAAAAAGACAAAGGTCTTGATCGAACAGGCAATTGTAAGTAATGTTATGCTGTATGTGTCTCACTAATGTTTGTTCTTATTTGGTATCCTTAGCCAGTGCATGCCCCTGGCCTTAATATTAATAATAAATGTTCTTAAATCATTTTAGAAATGACATTCCTTTTTTACTGGTATTTTTTTTTTCAGATAAAATGTATTCCCTGAACTCCATCCTAGTATTAATATTAGTGTTTATGCATTAATTATGTTTAATCCAGGTCAATGAGTACAATGATAATGAGGAGAAATATTAAACATTGAAAGTATTCCCAGAAAAAGAAAAAGAAAAAAAAAAAACCTATGCTGTGATTAGGCCAAACTTAGGACTTATATTTTGATGGACGAACGTAGGTTCATAAGCTTGTTCTCCGTAATAAAAAAAAGCAGCCATGAGACAAATACATTAGGGAACAAAAATACAGTAGGCTATTAATCCACTAACAGTAAACAGCATGAGACAACTTGGTTGCTGTTCATCATGTGTTGCTCCATCAGGTCATGCGAGAATTCCACTATTAGTAGAGTGGCGCAGTGAAAGACTAGCTGTGTCAGTACGAATTGAACTGAATAAAAGTGCCCTATGTTGTGTTTTAGATGCTGACTAGTGTCATCCAGGTGCCAAATATAGGGAGCATCAACCTTTTCAAAATCCAAACAATGTTGTAGAGGTGGCGGCTTCTCAGATGGTAAACAGAGCATTCAACAGTCCCTAAGAACTTCCAGAAAAAAAAAAGAAAAAAAACTTTTCGAAAGTAAAATTGTTATTGAACACCGTCCAGAACTAGAATTGGGTAAAGATTCAGACTTCTGCCAAAGAGAGCCCTAATACCAGTCTCTAGTGTATTCAGTGCAGCTGCTGTGTTACAGTGTTATACTTCCATCATTTAGTATTCTTTGACAGCATCTAAGCTAGCAGCATCATCTGCCAAAATGGGCCTCAAGTACAGAAAATAAGAGGCAGACGCTGAAAGCAAATCAGCCTCAATGTATGAGAAAACTATATTATGCTGCTTTGTGCTCTTGCATTTCGGTTTACTGTTCTTCAATTTGGCCTATGCTTGCTGCCAACTCCTGTAATCTGTGTTCCAACACAGGAAATGCACTTTCTCCTCCTCCATGGCACCACTCATTGGACTCTTCTGCCCATTCTTATTTCATCCTCAGCAAAACCGCAACACGGTTTACCTTTTCCTTCCTGGCAAGCTTTGTAGGCATATCTGCTGCTCGCCTCATTCCTCATTCGTGCTGTGCGGTGCCAGAAGAAAGTTATGAATAGACAGTAATATTTTTATAGCCTTAACACCTTACCTTCACACTAGAGGTGTTTAGGAATTATAATTTCTTTCATGCAATAATTACATAGCTACATTGTAGCGTCACGTACAGAAAAGACCATACAAGACCGCATTTGTCTGGGAATATGTGCTCCAGTCACATTTGAGAGAAAATATTCTGTATAGTTTACATAAAAGTTTATTTTTCATATCGATCAGCCATAACAGTGTAACACAAAGCATCATGCCCAGTATTGGGAAGGTTCCCCTTGCGCCACAAGAGCAGTTCTGGCCCCTTGGGACATGACTCCACAAGACCTCTGGGGGTGTGCTGTGGTGTCTGGCACCAGGATGTGGGTGGCGGGGTGGGGTCTCCAGAGATTGGATCCAGTTCTTGATTGGATTGGGATCTGCAGATTTTGGAGGCCTTGAGCTCTTTGTCCGCTGGGCAGCGGGTCGTGGTGCACTGGGTGTTCTGGTGCCTTTCTATTGTGTTTCGTGTGAGTTGTGTTGCATTTGCTTTTCTGTGGAATGCGACCAGACAGGATGGCCTTTGCTGGATCAAGTGACCCTTGGGTAACTGTGATCCTATAACCAACACAAAGAACATTTTGTTCTTTTTTTCACTTTGGAGGGAAAAAAGCAATTCCATTCTCTCATGTCATGTTTTTATTCAACATTGTTGTAATTACTGCTGGCCAATGTTGGCTGTTCCCATTCCCTAGGTTTTTTTTTTGCCCATTGGTTTTTCTGCTCCAATTAAAAATATGCTGGCGCATTACAAACTGCTCCTGAATCTTAAGTCATACATTGTAAACTTGATGCTAAATAGATGCATCATCAATGAATTATTGTTCGGTACTTTGTGTTGCATGTTTTTCTCTGCGATTTTTGCAGTATTTTTGCTAGCTTTAGTAGTTTTTCTTTCAAATTTTAACTTATGTGTAACATTATTTCTCATCATTAAAGATATAAGGGCTGGCCTGAAAGTAATGCACAAGTAACCCTTCCTCTATACAAAGGTACTACTCAACATATTCTCCATCACGAGTAATGCCGTTGGCCCATTTTTGAACTCAACTCTCGAATCCTCTTTGAAAACCCCCTTTGTTCCGGTTGATGGTCTCCCACTGTGCTACAGAATGTGTAAGGAGATGGCACCATTGACAAAAGCAATGTGCACAGATGGATGAAGAAGTTTAAAGAAGGGGAAACCAGCATTGAAGTCAAACCACGCAGTGGGAGACCATCAACTGCGACAAAGCGGGTTTTCAAAGAGGATTCGAGAGTTGGTTCAACGATGGCAGAAAGGCATAGCTTGTGATGGAGACTACAGTACTGTGCAAAAGTCTTGTGCCACCCCTTGTTTCTCCATATTAAATAAAATTAAATAATGTAGGTTCATTAAAGAAATAGGAACATATTTGTACGGCAAAAGGCAGATAGATACAATTTTTAAAAATGGCTTGTTTATGTAACAACCTCAGCAGCGACCTCATTTCCCCTCTCGTCTGATCCAACCACTCAGCATTCAGCATCACTGGTTCATGCCTTAAGATTTTTTTAATGCTTGAATGATTCATAGGTCACTGTGTGGATTAACAAATAAAACATTCTTCTGAAACTGCTCAAGTACAGGGACTGGACGTAAAATGAGAGCCAAAAACTTGCCAAAAGTGAGCGGGGAAAAAAAGACCTTTAAGAAGCCTGAAAAATTTTTTCTCAAGACTACATTAAAAATACAACAAAGTCTGGCTCTTTGGAAGCCAAATATGAAGAAATGAGGGGGGTTCAAGACTTTTGCACAGTACTGTATGCTGAGTAGAACCATTGTACAGAAGAAGAGTTACTCAAGGAAAATTCGAAATTTGAGTGGCACATGTCAGTTAATAAACTGGCCAAATTAATTGCACCTAGCCGTGAATTTGTGTGTGAATCCCTGGTGCAATCAGGTCTTCCTGAGTGAAAATGTATTCCATGAATGCCAATCAATCAGTGTACTATATGGCCCAACATAAGCTTGTGAGCACCTTACCACCACACCCCTATGTCCTATTTATATCTCCTTTTCCAAAACCATGGCCATTAATATGGAGTTGGTCCCCCTTTGCTGCTATAACAGTCTCCACTCTTCAGCAAAGGTTTCTTACTAGATTGTGGAATGTACTGTAGCTGTAGGGATCCGTGCCCTTTTAGAGACAAGAGCATTTGTGAGGTCGGGCACCGATGTAATGAGAGACGGCCTGGTGTGTAGTTAATGTCCTTAACACTGCCATGCTGGAACAGGTTACCTCCAGTTAAGCAAAATCTCTTAACATTACTGTATATAAAGATATCCTACAGTAGCTAACTGAGTGCTCCTGTAGTTTGGTGTTTTAAAATCCATGTGTGCTTGACATAGTATAAACTCTATGAAGATCACACTAACTAGGACACAAGATCGGACAATTAAGCCTACATGCAAAATTAATAATAGCACTAATAAGGCTTATGTGAAATGGGCCAGGCCCGGCCGCTGTGCAATGCCAGTTGATCATGGTTTTCAGTAAATTACTTATTTACTTCAGATTTAGGAGGATTTGGCTGAAACCAGTGCTTGATAATGGGCATCTAATTAAACTGCTCAGCATCAGAGCCATTATAATTTTCATTATAATCTTTCTGTTTATCCTTGTTCATTTCTAATGGAAAAAAAATAAATAAAAAAAGAACATAACAGAATAAAGACTATTCGAAATGTCACCACTGCCTTCCCAAATGAATAACTGTTGACGTCTGAACGTAAGAATAAGCCAGAGGCCATATCACATGAGCTGCATCCTGCATCATTAATTATCAGAATACAGGGAAGTGTCATATGACTCTACGCACAAACGTATGTGTCACAAGTACCGTGCAAAGAACTATTTTCTATTTCATTAATAGGTTTCGGTGACAATCGTCCATTCACAAGCAACAGCGGAGACTTAACAGCATCACACAGTGTCATTAGTGTCGAAGTGGCACTCTTTCCAAGGCTTGTGCGTAATGTCGCATTCAGCATTACTGAGTAGTTCTCACTGCAAAGGCAATAACAAACTAACCCTAGGGCATCAGCTAAAAACACCCCACCTGCTGATTTATTCGGCTCTTAAAGGCTGCCTATGGCCTCAGGCTAAACACTACAAAGTGACCCTGTGTCCAGGCACACAAGAGGAAGCAAAAGCACAACACAGTCATATATTTCCCCCTGATTGAGAAACTAGACCATGAAAACCCATGCCGTCTCGGTGAGTGGTGAATCATGGCTGCTGGTGTGAGGTGTGAGAACATAACGACCGAAGGAGGTTAGCTCATATCAGCTTAGGAAGGGCGATATATATCATTCCTTTATAAAATTCATAACTATCCATCAATGCAATAACAAATTTTGGGTTTTCTTATTAATTCTTTATTACAGCCTGATTTTTTAATTCTCCACTACATTAAAAACAACCATACACTTATTTTATTTGTGCAACTATCATTCATAATTTACACTTTTTTTTTATGGCAGGGGTCAGAGGAGTACAGCCAGATTGATTTGAGTTGACAGGAAGCCTGCGGTAACTCAAAGAAGCACTCTTTACAACCATGGTATGCAGAAAAGCATCTCAAAAGACACAATTGTGGTGGATGGGCTAAAACAGCTAACGAGCACATCAGCTTCCAGTGTCTGAGGCAGTTGGAGTTTGGAGAAAGATTTTAACAATTTAACTATTCCATTCATCCATGTAAGAACCTCTGTAGTCCAACTAGGGACTGTGGAGCCCAATGGTGACCATTGTATTTATTCCCTTTATTTATTTATTTATTTATTTTTACAACCGTGGTAGGACCTCCAGGCCGCATTCACACACGCCAATTAGTTTAATCTGCATGTCTTTGGACTGTAGGAAAAAATCAGAGTACCCGGAGGAAACGCGCCAAGCACATGGAGAACATGCAAACTCTATGCACACAGACCCCAAGGTGGGAACTGAACCCGGACCCTGGAGGTGCATGGCGGCAATGCTAACCACTAAGCCACCAGGCCACCAATGTAACTATTCCATCCATCCATCCATCCAGGAACCTCTGTAGTCCAACTAGGGACCGTAGAGGCCAATGGTATTTATTCCCATTTTGCATGACCATGGTAGGACCTCTGGTGAACATTTACATGCACACTCATGCACTACGGACAATTTGGGAACGCCAGTTACCCTAATCTGCATGTCTTTATACTGTGGGAGGAAACCGGAGTACCCAGAGGAACCCACCAAGCACTGGGAGAACATGCGGGAACTGAACCCAGGAAATTGAGGTGCAAGGCGACAGTGCTAACCAATTAGCCACCATAATGCCAATTTAACTATTTAATTGTTTAAACACCGTATTTTTCAATATCGTGTTTTTCTTTTTTCAGCAGCAGCACCGACGCCTACTTTCAGGCGTAACCATGTCATTGTGTGTGTTTGCTAAGCACAAATACGTCTATGTAAAGAGCATGCTGAACTTGACATCTTTTTGTGCTGCTTTTCGGTTAAGTGCCCTTTCAAAGGGATTTGTCACAAAACTGCCCACTGAAGTGGAAGAATGCTGTCAGTTTCTATGGAGACCTCACCCACGAACTGTCCAAAAAACCAGTCGCACAGCACAAGCAGGGTAACACAACATTACCATAAGCAAGACAACTGTAATCACAACGAGAACGAAAAACGAAGTTTCAGATCATTAGCCTAGACCGTTAAAAACAGAAATGTGCTCACAGTGTGGTTCTACACAGCAAAGTTACATATCAGAAGTAACAGAACCTTACGAGCATATTAACCTATTGCATCAGCATTAGTAGTTTCTTTAATCTTGAGTTAAAGAAACTCAAAAAAGACTTGTCTGCCTCTTCTGATGGTACGCTCTATTAAAAGGATGATTTTGGCATCCAGCCTGGGGAGTCATTTGCTGTTTGCTGGCCATTAGCTTCCATTATTAGTCGCATTACCCACATAGCCCCAGGGTCTCGGCTTTTCAATTATATGTAAGGTAAGTAGAAAATGAATGCAAGTTTGATGTGCTCCTGAATCTTTTCTTTAAGAACCTCAGTCTTAAAAGGATACATATTTAATGTGTTACTTCATGTACCTAACTAAGCAGAGTCTTGCAAGCTAATCATTTTTGTTCACATATGAAAAGCAGTTAAGTCATGAGTATTTCCGAGTAATAGAGCATAAGAGGCTTTCGACTAAAAGATTCAAGTAAACTCTAGGCAAGATATTGTCTTGAAGTTTCCAAGCTAAATCAGTGAGGTCCAGACCAAGTTATCTTCAACAGCACTTAGGCTTAGTGAAATGATACACAATGATATCAACCACTCATGGGGCCTAATTGAATTATATGATTTCTGTTCAACGTTTAGTAAGGTTTTTTTTCAAGCCATGCAGATTTTCAGCAGGAATCGTTCTCTCACAAGGTGAGTATTTGGCTCTACAGCAATACCGTTTCCCCCCAAGAGGACAGTGTGAGGGCTAGACTATATGGTCCCTTGGTGAGAAAAAAAACTACGCTAATATCAAAGACTGGCGGGAGCGTCTGTGTAAAAGGCCAAGCACTTCAACCGCTTCACACTGGAACAGTTGCTTTCGGAATCCCAGCAAAAAAGCCCTGCCCATATCAGATAGCGCATGCCTCCCCATTAGCAATGAGAACACTCGACGTTCTGTCTGATATCCCTGTACATATTCAGAGTGTCACAGTTATTCAGTCAACAACAGACCACACAGGTCATGTGCAGGTTGTGAAAAGCGGATCTCACTTCTCTAAACGGACGTTCGGTCTATGAAAAATGAAAGGTGGGATGTAAAGGGGAGAGACTGTCAGTCTGTGCACAAATAATAATAATAATAATAATAATAATTAATCGTTTAAGAATTCACCCAATCCAATTTTCTATACCCTCTTGCAAACAAGATAGAATGTTAGAAATGTGAAGAAGAAGAAGGATCTGCACAATGTACATAATAATAGCCAAACCACAGAGCAAATCTGGACAGCAACAGAATACAGAGACCACACTCCATAGATACATGGATGCATTAATAATAATAATAATAATAATAATAATAATAATAATAATAATAAAGCCTAATCATGATAAGGGTGATGATACAGGGATATTTTACATCCGGAACCCTGTTCATTCTCCATCATGACTAAGAGGATCGTGTGTGGATTGCGTGCATCTCGGCTCCTCCACCGTTATTCCATCCTACACACTGGTGCACCTCAAAAATAACACCAGTACATACTGTGGTTAAAAATAATACCGCATTTGGTCAGTGTATCCTATAGGCCTTGTTTGTAGGAGGGGTGCACAACCATTCTGGAGAAAGGCATGCGTGCATTCATGCGTTTTGAACTGAGACAGAAAGAAAATTAAAAACCCCTCCTTGTTATTTATAAGGCCCTGTGTATCTGCGTGTCACGCGAGTGCGCATCTGCATGATCACATCTGGGCGCATTTTTTTTTTTTTTTTTTATCTGACGCGTTCAGATGAAGCAGCGCCAAATAATACAAAATAACAAGGGTGTTCTCTTTTTTTTAAGGCTTGTTTTTCGTTTTTGCAGATTAACAAACATCAAACGAGGCGCGTTTCCAGACGCGCGAGCTGTCACAGCTGGAGCGCGTGACGGATGAGAGGATAACGCGCTTTCTGCAGGTGTGGCATCGGCATGGAAACTCGTGAAAAGGGCCAACACAGAGAAATGTACATGCAAATGAAATGAAAAACACAGACACAGAAATAAAGGAGACTCACGCTGCAGTGTCAGAAATGGTCCCCCAGGTTCTGTCCGCCTGTCACTGTGGATCTCACTGATGCCTTTTCTTTTCTGTTTATTTGATCAAATGCGCTGCGACATCAATCAGGCTCTCGGTCTCCTCTCGGTCTCCTCTCCGGCTCCTCAGCGGGCTTTTCACTGCACTGCAACAGCAGCCTGGTCAGATCCCTTCAGTCTCAACAGAAGAGCGCGGAAATGAAAGGCTCCTGTGTCCAGCACTCCTCATTGCCTAGTCCAGTCTGTCCTGTCCCCTTTTGTCGGGGTGTGAGGACTTCAGGATGGATTTTCAGGCTATTTTCATCCACCCAGGTGATGAAGAGAGAGAGGCTCTGCTTTACCGCCCTCTCGTGGATGTGGAGGGGCCTTAGAGACGTTTACTCTTGTTCTTTTTCAAAACAGCCTTTCCTGTAGGTATAGAAGCTATAAATGATCCAGTTACACATAACCAAGCTTTACGTGATCCAGCTATACATAACTCAGCTATAAATGGTCCAGCTGTACATGATCCAGCTATAAATGGTGCAGCTATACATAACCCAGCTATATATGACTGAAGTAAGGTATACATAATCTAGCTATACATGATCCAGCAATAAATGGCCCGGCTATCCATAACCAAGCTATACATGTTCGAGCTATACTGTACATGATCCAGCTATACATGACTGAGCTAAACATAACCCAGCTATAAATAGTCTAGCTATAAATAGTTCAGCTATAAATGACCCAGCTATAAATTGGCCAGCTATACATGATCCAGATATAATTTTTCCTGCTCTACATGATCCAACAATAAATGTCCCAACTATACATGACCCAGCTATAAATGGTCCAGCTATAAATGAATAAGCAATAAATGTCCCAATAATAAATAGTCAAGCTACATAGTCCATTTATAAATGGTCCAGCTATACATAACCCAGCTATTAATGGTCCAGCTGTACATGATCCAGCAATAAATGTCCCAACTGTACATGATCAATCAATAAATGTCCCAACTATACATGATCCAGCTAGAATTAGTCCAGCTATACATAACCCAACCATAAATGGTCCAGCTATACATGATCCAACTATAAATGGCACAGATAAACATAATCAAGCTATAAATGGTCCAGCCATACATAACCCTGCTATAAATAGTCCAGCTATACATAACCCAACTGTAAATAGTCCAGCTATAAATGATCCAGCTATAAATGGGCCAGCTATACAGTACATGATCCAGCTATACATGATCCAGCTATAAATGGTGCAGCTATACATAACCCAGCTATATATGACTGAAGTAAGGTATACATAATCAAGCTATACATGATCCAGCAATAAATGGCCCATCTATCCATAACCAAGCTATACATGTTCGAGCTATATTGTACATGATCCAGCTATACATGACTGAGCTAAACATAACCCAGCTATAAATAGTCCAGCTATAAATAGTTCAGCTATAAATGACACAGCTATAAATTGGCCAGCTATACATGATCCAGCTATACATAATCCAGATATACTGTACATGATCCAGCAATAACTGTCCCAACAATAAATAGTCAAGCTACATAGTCCCTTTATAAATGGTCCAGCTATACATAACCCAGCTATTAATGGTCCAGCTATACATGATCCAGCTATAAATGGTGCAGCTATACATAACCCATCTATATATGACTGAAGTAAGGTATACATAATCAAGCTATACATGATCCAGCAATAAATGGCCCGGCTATCCATAACCAAGCTATACATGTTCGAGCTATACTGTACATGATCCAGCTATACATGACTGAGCTAAACATAACCCAGCTATAAATAGTCCAGCTATAAATGATCCAGCTATAAATGGGCCAGCTATACAGTACATGATCCAGCTATACATGATCCAGCTATAAATGGTCCAACTATACATGATCAATCAATAAGTGTCCCAACTATACATGATCCAGCTATAATTAGTCCAGCTATACATAACCCAACCATAAATGGTCCAGCTATAAATGGCGCAGATAAACATAATCAAGCTATAAATGGTACACCTATACATAACCTAGCTATATATGATCCAGCCATAAATGATCCAGGATGCATGACTGAGCTATACATAATCCAGCTATACATGATCGAGCTACACATGTCCCAGCTATACTTGACGGAGCTATACCTAACCCAGATACCGTATACATGATCCAACTATAAATGGTCTAGATATACATAACCCAACTATAAATGCAAGATATACAAGAAGGAAACTGAAACCAATAGTTTCATGATTACATGTGGGTATGCATGAATATCAATAAACTTAATTTTGGGCAATTAAGGTTTTCCTATTAATAATCATAATAATAATTATTAATAGAAATACAATAGGAGGTTTGTTCTCAACAGATCTTTGAACAGCAGGAAGATGTCTTTTTTTTTAATTCAGCTGAAAGAAAGGGATATTTCAAGATTTCCAGCTATTTGACTTTGGGACAGATTGTCCAACATGGGCCCTCTTTAAAAAGACTTCTCTGTATCTTTAAAAAATTGATTAATTTCAATCTGAAAAGGACGAAACAAATAGTAGTAATAATAATGGCATCGCATTTTGGTGCATGTTTTTGCTCATAAAACTGTGGGTGTCTATTTATTTCTTGCATGTCTGTGTATGTTTGATTCAGTTACACATGATACCGATATGCAAGGGTCATTCAACTCAAACCGGGACGTCTGCATCAGATCTGAAAAACTGGCATCCCAGGAGCTCCAAATATGTGGAAATGTCTTACAGTGGGATCAGGATTGTACGGGCGATGTGGCCATAATTCCCAGCCAAGTTACTGCAATGTGCAAGTGGTGTTGGTGAATGATTGTGTGTGTGTACAGTTCCCACAGACAGATGTGTCTCTTCCTCAAGGTGGCAACAAGTTATCCATCAAGGATCAGGCATTCCACTGGCTAATTGTTCACTGGAACAACTTCGGGATCGTCATTCACATACATACAGCCTTCTTTAAAGCGTTTGCACCATTCAAATGTTTAACTGCAGCTAAAAGTCTCATCACCATTCTGTGCTTGAAGTACAGTACGCCTTGAACGTCCTCGTACATGATTAAAATACATATGTATACTATAACTTTACATGATTCAGCTATGCAAGGCCAACAACCGTACACCAGAGGTGCCTTTGCCAGAGTGAAAATATGACTTTCGGACTTTTACATGTGACGAGATGTATAAAGAACTTGTATTTGCACATATGTTATTGTTTTTCACAGATTTGCATAATTACACTAGAATATGAGAACATGTAAAACATCATAGCAAAAACATCATATGCCTTTTAACAGGCCAGTGTCTGAAAAATCATCTTTTTCTATAAAGGTAGTTTTGGAAAATACCAAAAACAAACTGTTTTGTCATGGCGTCCCACAACAATAGCAGCTGTTTATTAAATGTAGTCTCCAATTCCCAGACCTCGGCCTGGGGTACTGCCTGTCCAGCACATGTTAGTGTTTTCTCTACCATAACCATTTATCCTGTCAGTTAATTATTATTTGTGTTGAAGTGAGTGTGTTAGAGGAAAGAAAATAATAAAGTGTTCAGGACAGGGAAGACTCCAGGACCGAGTTTTGCAACCGGTTAGCAAGACAATAACCTAGATTGTCGGAGAATTGCCAAATTGGGCAGTTTATGCTTAAATATTTTGAGTCACATGTTCGAAAAATGGGTCCTTAGGGTTTTCTCCTTACAAGTCCTGCTTGTATTGCTGTAGCGTGGTGGACCTGCTGTAAGGATCTGCTGACTTAGGCTGATGTTAAACCAGGCTTACATTAAGCATTCATTGACAATCAAATACTGTATTGTGTGCATACTTGGCCACCTAGTGACATGTTTATAGAAGTACATCAGTGAGAAAACCAGGGAGAGTCACATTGCATTAGTGCTTTTTGTGTGTTTTAAAAAAAAAATATATATATATATTTACATTCTAATTATTATCCTAAACAAACATCAAGCACTGTGTTTGAGTTACAGTTGCAGTCGGTAGGCTTTGGGCTCTAATCAATAGCTTTTGAAACCCTGTGGATGTTTCCCAGGAGAACTAATAAGGGTATTAGGTTTAATATTTTTTACACTATGCAGTCTTATGCAACCAGATCAATGAACTAAACAGTGTTATAACAGGACACAACACACAGAACGGATTTCAGATGTCACCAGACTTTGCAGAATATAAATGGCAAAAATATCCAGTGTAGAATGACTACAGTAACTACACACACTCATAGCACCAACAGCATTAATATTAACTTCCACGATGTTATGTTAACACCTTCAGGCTGACCTGCAGAGAAGAACGAACATCCTGACACTCATAGAAAGTACAAAAACATTATAAAAGTTTAATAAACTGACCCACTTGAACACAAAGACCAGAAAGTTTATCCCAAAATCACTACAATCATTCTATCATACAGTCCTGTGATCCTTACAATGGAGCCTGAAGACACTTTTTCATTCTTTGTTAATCTCTTGGTTAATTTTCTCCCAAATACATTATAGATACAGTATACGTATATATATATGTTGCAAAGGCAACAGTCTGGATTTGATCAAAGTTAAAGTGACTGATGGCTTAAATACAAGGCGTTCAAGTCAAACCGGGACTTTTGATGAAATGTCTCTTAATGGAAGGTATAAAACTTTGATAGATTGACAAAAAGACTTCAAGCACAGTACCGTGATGAGACTCTTAAAACAGTAAAACAGTTAAATGGTGCAAACGTTTTAAAGAAGGTCGTGGAATGACATTCGTGAATGACGATACTGGACGAGGTGGGTCAGAGCCCACTTCAGTCGTTCCCGTCGTGAACATTCAGCGAGATCCTTGAGAATTGATGTATGACTGGCCACCAACTTGCAGAAGAGATGCATCTGTCTGTGGGAACTGTACATACAATCATTCACAAACACCACTTGCACATTGTAGGAATTTGGCTGGGAGTTATTGCCACATCCCCAACACAGTCGTGACCTCGCTCCAAGCCATTTCCACTTGTTCAGACCATTAGATGAGTTCCTGAGAAGCCAGTGTGGCATACGTGAAGCAGTCAGTCTGATCATGGCTCCGGCGTAGTGAGAAAACTTTCTACCATGATGTTATCCAAGAACTAGTGAAACACTGGGACAAGTGCATTAATGTAGCACACAATCTCACAATTTAAATTATGTTTATAAATCATATCATCAATCATAAATCCATAGATTTATTTTAGACGTCAAGGCTTTTCAGCAGCAAAAGGTTTGAGAACCCCTTCTCTAGGCTTTATATATAGTGCTCTCCCTGTTTCGCAGCAACACGCTCACACTCCCCCATCCTCCTATAACCGGTTTCCTCTGCAGAGATTCTTTCAACAGATCGCATACACACAGCAAACACACACACATCTCTGCGCCTGCCTGCCAGTTGCCATGGTTACTTGACATGTTTTTCTCCATTCGCTCTGATCAGTGGGACCGTTGGTGGCGCAGAATGCTGGAACGTTGCCAGCTCTCTCAGGAGACTCTTTCACTCATCGAGACACAAAGAGGCAGAGAAGGAGGGGTGGGACCTGGTGGTCCAGGACTGGACAACATCACCAATGGGCAAGCCCAATAAATCACGCCAAAGGTTATATTATAAGGATACAAGCACCTAAATATACACCCAAATATACCCTATATTATATAAGGGTATAGCGATTATAAGCACCTACTGTAGCATCTATTCTACACTGTGATATACTGGGATGATCACACTCTTTGTGGTATGACACCCCATTCAAGTTAGGCAAATGACCTAAAATGCTAAATCAAAGATTCACCCTTGTGTTTGCAGTAGGCATCAATAACACAAATTGAATACACAGTTGAATGCTGGATTATTCCATTATGATTCTTTTACTGGATCCGAAATGCACCCACTAATATGAAATGGATTGCGTCCCAGTCAGATTAAGGC
The DNA here is from genome assembly GCA_028565275.1 of Leiocassis micropogon. Taxonomy (NCBI): domain Eukaryota; kingdom Metazoa; phylum Chordata; class Actinopteri; order Siluriformes; family Bagridae; genus Leiocassis; species Leiocassis micropogon. The sequence continues at coordinate 22,969,955 of JAOVVA010000004.1, read as the reverse complement.
ATTTCATTGAGCCCATGCTGTCAAGTCCATCCTGCTTTCATCTTCGGCAGAAATGTGAGAAATTTCAAGCATGCTCATGACAAAATTACACACAGTGTCTTTTGAGTATTATAATAATAATAAAAAAACTATATACTTATAAGTATAAACAAAGCTATGATTAAAAAAATGTAATTGAAAAAAAAGTAGTCATGGATAAGGATTGGTTTGAAAATTGAAAATTTTGTAAGTCAACCAGCCACTTCTTTGGGTACACCTTGCTAGTGGTGGGTTAGATCCCCTTTTGGGTCGGATCCCCATTTGGGTTGGATCCCCTTTTGGGTTGGATCCCCTTTTGGGTCAGATCCCCTTTTGGGTCGGATCCCTTTTTGAAGAAAGAATTGCTTTATTTCTTCATGGCATAGATTCAAAGTCCTGGAAACATTCCTTAGAGATTTTGCTCTATTATTACAAGTATTCATACCCCTTAAACTTTTCCACAAGAAGAAAGCCATTGTTGAATGGGGCACCATAAGAAGTCCTGTTTGCAGTTCCACATGGCTTTTTGCGAACTATAAACAGGACTTCTTATGGCTTTCTTTCAACAATGGATTTCTTCATGCCACTCTTCCATAAAGGCCAGATTTGTGGATTAGTTATCCTGTCGACAGATCCACTCATCTGATCTGCAGCTCCTCCAGAGTTACCATGGGCCTCTTTGTTACTTCTCTGATTAATGCTCTCCTTGCCCGGCCTGTCAGTTTAGGTGGACGGCCATGTCTTGGTAGGTCTGCAGTTGTGCCATACTCTTTCCATTTTTGGATGATGGATTGAACAGTGCTCTGTGAGATGTTCAAAGCTTGAGATATTTCTTTTTTAACCTAACCCTGCTTTAAACTTCTCCACAACCTTTATCCCTGACCTGTCTGGACCTGTCTTGGGCTTCATGATGCTGTTTGTTCACTAATGTTCTCTAACAAACCTCTGAGGGCTTTACAGAACAGCTGTATTTATACTGAGATTAAATTGCACACAGGTGGACTCTACTTACTAATTAGATTGGTTCCACTGGATTTTAGTTAGGCGTATCAAAGTAAAGGTGCCTGAATACAAATACATGCCAAACATTTCAGATTTTTATATTTAAAATTTTTTTTTATCATTTTCCTTTCACTTCACAATTCTGCCCCACTTTGTGTTGGTCTATTACATAAAATCCCAATAAAATACATTTACATAGTTGATACGTAACAAAATGTGGAAAATTTCAATTTAAAAGGGTATGAATACTTGTGCAAGGCATTGTACATGATGGTGTCGTTCATTTATAGGTTGTACATCCATGATGCGAATCCCCCGTTCCACCACATCCTGAAGGTGCTCTATTGGATTTAGATCTGGTGACTGTGGAGGCCATTTGTGTAAAAGTAACCTCCTTGTCATGTTTATGAAACATGTTTAAGATGATTTTAGCTTTGTGACTTGGTGCATTACCCTGTAATCATAAAAAGAAAGATATGGCCAAAAGTGTGCCAAAAAAAAAACTCCCCCAAACCAGCAGCCTGAATCATTGATACAAGGAAGGATGGATCCATGCTTTCATGTTGTACACGCCAAATTCTGACCCTACCATTCGAATGTCAATGTTTTGTTGTTCTAAGCTTACAGAAGTGGGGTCTTCTGCTGTTGTAGACCATCTGCTTCGAAGTTGTGTGTTCAGACATGCTCTTCGGCATACCTTGGTTGTAACAAGAAGTTATTTGTTGTTTTTATCAGATCAAACCAGTCTGGCCATTCTTCTCTGACTGCTTCCATTAACAAAGGCATTTTCACCCAAAGAACTGATGTTCACTGGATTTTTCACTTTCTCAGACCATTCTCTATAAACCCTAGAGATGGTTGTCCCAATAGATCAACAGTTTCAGAAATACAATAAGTGATGCACAGTGCTGAAGGGAAGGAGGTCATTTATGAGGTGGGCTGGGTGCAAAGGGTCAGCATTAATGTTTTCTGCTCTCCTTGGCTCAAGCAGAGAAGAGGTCCTTGAAAAAGGACGGCTTGATGCCTATCACCGGTCAGCTTTATGATTATCACCGGTTGATGAGCCAAACAAGGTTTTCATACCTCCAGTAACAATAAAACATATTCTAATTAGAGGATATAACATTACTGTATATAAAAATATCACTGGTATACTTTTTTTTTCTCCTATATTTGAAATCATGACATCAAATGATATGGCATTATTTATGAGACGCAAGTTTTATTATGAACAGTTTAGGAAAATGTTTCTGTATTGCACTGATGGATACTGAATAATTATAAGAGTGGTAAAATTTTTTAAATCATAGCACCATTCCTAACAAAACCTTTGAAACTATCAAAAAAATAAGCCAACTTTCAGATGCAACCGTTTTTTTTAATGCGTGATCATTACATAACTTACCTTAATTACCACTTCATAAATGCAAAAGCTTTTAAAGTGTAACACGATTGAGTTGACGAGAGAGGTCAGGAAAAGCACCTGGAAACCAAAAGAGTCCAGTCTTAATTAAAGCTGTTTGAAATTGAATCCAAATGAATGAACATGGAATGAGAAGAGAGTGAAAATGTCATCGTCAACATGTTCCTTCCGTTCTGCTTTGCTCTAAAGATGGAATTCAGGCTGTTCAGACACAGTCAATGTCATCGTAAATTACATGCAATCACATACGCTTTACATCTCAGCATGAGGTTAAACTGAATTCCGCAGAATCAGCTTTTGAAATGAAAATTAAATGGACTGTTAGATGTATCAGATCAAAAGATACTAGTGAAGGCATATCATTAAATGCATGGATGCACCTTAAAAAAACTTATTTTTACATCATGATCTGTTGAGATCACACAAAACGCTCAGCATGCACCTTATGCAACAGTCACATAACAGATTAGTGCGCGTTCAGGATATTTCTGTAGGCGTTTTACTGTAGCCTCGTCTAAATGCATGCTTCAGCACGGTGACGATGTCTCTCTGATTGTGATTTTAAAGCCCCTCCTCACCCTGTCCCTTACACCCTTCTTATTAAAATGATAAATCGCCTCATACTGCTTAGCAGCCGGATGCCATGGCAACAGCTAGAACCCTGTTTGCCTGAAAGAAATGAAATAAATAAAGCAAAAGTATGTTATGAACTGGATGCAGAGGATCGTGGGGGTGTCTGTAAAGCGTGGAGGATGTAACGAACACCAGCCTTGCAAATGTAGGAGGGAGTTCAGGTGGGCTTCGGAACGAGGGCGAGAACCTTCATAAGCGATTCTTCATGTTTGGTGAAAAAGCAAAGCGTGTTCGTTCAACGAGCAGGGAATGTGTGTGAAGTGCAATGACTCTACATCCTGTGTCATACTGTGTATGGTTGTGTATGTGACAAACAAAATTATAATTTGAATTTCACACTGAGCAGCAGAGAGAAACACCTTGATGATGAGAAAGCTCAAAGGACAATAGCCAGACTGGTGTGAGCTAACAGGAAGTCTCTTTCCAACCATGGTGAGCAGAAACGCATCAATGCACAACAAATGAAACGTCGGTCTACAACAATATACACAGATACTAACAAGAACTTATGGCAACAGTAATCACATGAGTGCATTTTGATGTGGACTGTAAGAGTATTTGCTAGTGGAGTTTAAATTGATGCAGCTAAATAGATGCAGGTTCCTCTATACCTTAACCTCTGAGAACCAAAAATGCATGAACTTACCATCTCCTGAACCTGTCATTAAATACCTTTTTGGTTATAATAACTATTTTAAAAACATATTTATAGAATTTATCAAATGTATATTACACCTGCCACGTGGAAGATCCAGGTTTGATTCCCACCCAATGCCCAAACTCCAGCCACTGGATGCCGTGCCGGTCCCAAACCCGGATGAAAATAAGAGTGTCTGGACAGAAAGGGCATCTGGTCAAGCTGTTTTCAGATCGGATGTTAAATACAGTGCCAGGCCAAAAAAAGTCAGGATTTCAGAAGGGTCAAAAGATTGGCCTCCATCAAGCAAAGAAAACATCTAAATTAAAGAAAAATGTAAATGACTGGAACTGTGTTAAGAACTGTCCAACACATTATCAAAACCTACTGTATATGGAAGAAATGTGGTCAAAACAAAAAATCATGAATGAAGATCACTTAAAAGACTTGGTGAAGTTGCATGGTAAAAAAAAAATCAACAGTAAAAAACCATAGCTATGTTTAATCATGAAAATAAGAGCATTTTCATACACACAATTTGAACAGCTGTGTGGCCATACGAAAACCACTTGTCCTTGAGGCTAATCAGAAAACAAGGCTTCAATTTCCTAGGGAGCCTGAAATTTGAAAGTCAGGGGAAGAAGGGAAGCGCATGAAGCGATGCACCCATCATGCATAGTGGCCACTGTACAAGCCTCCGGAGGCAGTGTTATGATCTGGGGTTGCTTCAGTTGGTCAAGTCTAGGCTCTGCATCGTTATGGGGCAATAAAATTAAGTCAGCTGAGGACCTGATTATCATTCTTGTGGAATGACCAGGTTATCACATCAATTGAGTTTTTCCTCCCTGATGATCAGGATGCAGCTTGTGAAAGAGTGGTTCTGAGAGCACATGAACTGGCAACCACATTGTGTGATGTAATCGAAGCCAAAAGTGATTGACGGAAATCTTGTCCAGGCATATGTGTATATGACTTAAAAGTAGATTAGTGATTAGTTGTCATGGTAATCGTTGTATACTGTTCAGCTTTGTGTGCTGAACAGTATACAATAATTACCATGACAACAAACTAGAATGCTCCAGTGCACCCAAGGCTTCCTATTTCATTTAATGAATCATCAGAGAAATATAATCGGCTATACCATACAGTATACAGTACCACCATTTTCAACACAGGCTCATTCGTTTCAGTTATTGTTAAGGATATATTCATAGCTTGGATGAATATTTATAGACATGATATTGTCTTGTGCTGATTATAAAGAGGATTTTGTCAGTTTTTGTCAAATTTGTTTGCTGCTGGTTTTAATCTTTGTTCTTTGAATCAATCTGAAAACTCTGCTTTCAAATATTACTGTCATGGATTATTTATAGAGAGAATATGACTTGGAGTATTTGCATTGAATTTTGCTCTTTTGTTTCTTTTGGTCTTTTTTTTTTTTTTTTTTTTTTACAATTCCCACCCAAAAAAGATGATCTAGTCATGCTCTTATATGCATCCCAACACTAACCATTGCCTCATGCATGTCAATACACTGTAATTAGCCTCTCCACTGGGAACTCCCAGAATAAATGTTCTTAATTATTTGTCATTACACAACTGTTATTAAGAACAATAAAATATATTTTTGAATCCATATGATTTTAATACAATTTCATGCTTATATCATGGTTTTTTCCAACTGTTCTGAAAGGTTTGGCAATATTATCGAAGTATGAAAATTATATTGCATTGTATTGTATTGTATTAAATCTCCACATCTGCACACTGTACTTTTAATGTGCCTTATTTGTCACACAATACAAAGACACTGATCAATTTTAATTCATCACTGTGACAAGGCTGAACTTCCAACTGATACAACCACTAACATAACATGCAGTAGTCCATCGGCAAGCGAGCACGAGCCACAGGCTTTTCAATACCAGAGAAAAATATAAGCAGAAATATGTAGACAGTAAATGCCTTAAACTTACAGTATTAGAACATGTTTATTACTAGAATCTATAAGTGTAACCGTTTGCCCCATGAGGCACGTCCCTGTGCTTTATTTTTATGTGCTCAGAATAGTGATTGTATGAATGACTTTATTAAAAATAGCAAAAACATTTTACTTTTTCCAGAGGACTTTTGCAGGGAAATGTACCCCTTTCAGACGTGGAACTTACTGATCAATAACTAACATTTACTGACTTCAAGTAAAATTTGCCTCCAAGGGATGTTTCTTTTCTCATATACTCTGAAAGATATTTCTGAAATGTATAAAGTTTGCAGACCGGGCAGGGGTAGCACGGTGGGTAAGGTGTCGAACTGCTGGTCAGGAGGACCCCAGTTCAAGCCCCAACACCTCCAGTGCTGCACCCTTGAGTAAGGTCCTTAACCCCAAGTGCTCTAATACAATCGGCCTCAAGCCGGCAGCCCGACCCTGTAAGTAACTGGCGGATTAAGTATCCGTCGCCCGATGTGCCTGATGGCATGGAGACGGGACCCTTTCACCATAAAGTTTGAAGAATCTGAGCACACGGTCCTGTAAGCTCCATGTATCAGTACAGATACATTTCCTATCACTGTCTTACACTGAAAAATGCAGTAGTGGTAGAACTTTTCCAAGCCAGGCATTTTTGAGTGCAGTATTTCTTTAAACAAAAGAAGTCAAACTCTCTCCTGCGTGAGGAGAAAGTTGACCGATTAATCCTCCTTTAATTTTTTTATATTAAAGTATTATTTTTCCAAGGCAATATATATATATATTTTTTTTTTTAAATAGTACCACATTAAAATACATAAATAGGTGAAATCCACTTGACATCATAGGCACAGACAAATGTGCTTAAAAATCAAGTACCAACAGATAAAAGGCCACAATACAAAACAGTAACCTTGTAATCAGCCTTTTGTTCATAGTTGAAATCTTTGAATTTGGTAAATAAAATATATAGGTGTAGACGTTCTTCACTGGGATTCGGTGCAATTCCAGCCTACAGAGATAGGCCCAAAAATATTGTGCTCATTGTATTGACTAAAGCAGCATTTTCTGGATATGTTTCTTATTAAACCACTCAGGTCTTTCCCCTTACTAGTGAGCAAAGTCATTAAAACTGAAAGATGCACAAAATGAGAATGACAGTCTAAGTGATGCATAGTGATATGTGTCCAACCTGCATCATTTGTGCTCCTATATGTTGTGCCTTGTCACTCTTTGAAACGTCTTCCACCATGCAGCTTTTTGTAGAAATTCTCCTGATGGTTCTGAGGGTTCTCCCGGTCAATTAGCACCAGAGGGGTTTTGCAGCGCAGACTGCGTCCCTCCATGCTTTGATCAAGCTTGGATAGTTTGGGAGGCTGAGGAGGCTGAGGGGTTTGAAGAGGCTTATGGGAATCTAGGTCAGCCTCACCGATTGAAGAGCATGGTGAGCTGTTCTTCACCTGACGGTATCCTCTAGAGCACTCACGGTTCAGGTCGTTGAGTTCGTATGACTCGGTCATGTTTCCATTGGAGGTTCCCCTCCACTCCCAGGGATTGGCAGGGTTGGAGACCATGTGGACTACAGGGTGGTGGGTGGCATGGGCATCTACAGTAATGATGCCAGAGCTGCTGTCACGCTCAGATGGTGGGCGGTAGGGTGGTGACTCAGTGCCTGCGATAGAGGACGTGGCAGAGGAGGAAGATGCATCAGAGGATTTGGGTGTACTGGACAGAAGACCCTGCTGCTTGGACATGGCAATGACCTGCATGATGCGAGGTTGGTTTGTTGCCCTGAGCACACCTGGAACATTGGCCCCACTCTTCTCTGTGATAGACAGCCACTTAGCACGGGTGCTTGCACTCTTTGGAGACACTGGAGGAGGGACTGGTGGCTTGGGAGGCATCACTACCTTCGCTCCAGTTGGTGCATTGACTGATTTGGCAGTTTGTGGTAAAGTGCTACTGCATAATGTGGATGGTGCACTCTCTTCCTCAGTGGTGTCTTCACCTAGATCTGAGTCCTCCTTACTGCCCTCTTCACTCTGTAGACTTGCACTGCGCATCTCCAAGGACCTCTGCTTCCATTCAGAGACAAGCTGATGTGAGCGCATTGGGTCCACAGGCACAGGCACCGTTACCAGACGCCTTGTAGGCTCCTCTGGGCCTGCAGCTGTTGCACGTGGTAACGTGTTGCTAAATGTCACCATAGTCTCCTTACCCATAGGGCTGCGGGCTGCAAGGAGCTCTACATCTACACTGGCCCGTTTCAGGCTGCCCAATGATGCCTTCTCCCGCTGGATTGGGCGGTTCAAGCCATCCAGAGAAGATGGTGATGTGATTTCTTCGTTGCTCTCAGATGCATGACCTTTATTGTAAACTGAATCGTGGCCTCTTTGGGCAAGAGCTCGCAGGGCATCCTTCGGAGGGGGAGGAGCAGGAACAGGAATGGGATCTTGTGCTGGTTTGAAGTTAGAAACAGCATAGAATGCCTGCGACAAACCACAAAAGGCTTAAGTGATGCATCTTCTAATTATACACACAGTTTTTATCAGTTTCATCACTGGATGTGAGGGGAGCCCAGTTCTGATGAAAATACTTTTGCATCATGCAATCTAATTCTTAACAGAAGGAAAAAAAAGAGCAAGGCAAGGAAGAAATGACTAACATGTTAGACCCCTGAGGACTCGCTCTCTCTCCCATTTCAGAAACGATGCCTTACAAGTCGACGCTATGTGTTAAACTAAGATAGGAAGCATAGGCACAGCTTCCAAGTGCATAATTAAGGGCATAGAAAACAGCCTCACCAGGTACACAGCGATACCAGCACCAATGCAAAAGCCCACGTAGACGTCAATGGGGTGGCTGCGGTACTGCGTGATCTGAGTGAGACCTGTCAGGGCAGCTGCAATGGCGAAGGCAAACACCAGCACAGGTTTCAGCAGCTTGGTGCTGTCTGAGATAGTGGAGTTGAAGTACATCTAAAGAAACAGAGAGCAAAGCAGTTAGTCCATACCCAAAAAATTCCTAACCATCAGCCATGAGATATAGTGTTAGGCCGGTGGCTGTGATGTCATGTGATGTCATGTGATGGGTTATGACTGGTTTATTTCTGCACAATCTGCAAGACACCTTAGAAGATGATGCAGTTATGAATAATTAAATTAATTACATTTTCCTTACTTGAATACCAAAACCTATACATGCTGAAATCAAGTTTGTGAAATATACCGTAAGTATAGTTACTTAAATACTGTATAGTTACTTATTTGAGATTGTTCCTATGTATGAAAACCCATTATAATCATAATCTTTGTTAATACTGTTTATCTTGATCCATCGAAAGAGGGATTAACTAGAATTTGCTTAGTGTGCACTTTGCTCTTGTCACCCAACAGACACACATCCACACAGAGAGGGAGACACTTACTGAAATATAAACAGCAGCAAAGGAAGAAAGAGTTGCATGCTGGGAAGGAAAGGTTTTCCTGCCACAAAGGAAAGCAAATGTCTAAGTAAGGCAAAACCATGAAAAGCACTTGGGGTAAGGAAAAAGAGATAAATAGACAAAGTGCAGTAGAACTTATGCAAAAATACAGTAGAACTTAAGAAAATAATTTTTAAATGCGACTTTATGCACATAGTTCACTGTGATATTGATCCTTGGGGACACTTGACTGTGGGATTACCTGGCAGAGAGAATGGCATGCTGGTCATGGCCAGAGCAGATGTCTTTAGTGATGTAGGGATTTTTGTCACAGGAGACTCCAGCGAGGGTGTAATTGGGTTTGCATACTGTGAGAAAGAAGGGTGTGTGGTAGCCAGTGGCAATTTGGATGACGTCAGTGACCAGTGCCGTGGCACAAAGACCAAAAACGTGAACACCTGAAAAGGCGAGAATGAAGAATGAGACAGATTTTTCAAAATCCTACGCTCGATTTAGACTTTAGGGGTAGAAAGTAATGAACTACATGCAATCTCGTAAGAGTACTGTTATGAAAGTTGACAGTTTAATCACCAAATGCTTAGACATCAGGAGACAGTCTGAGACAGTGGAGACAGATGAGCATTTTCCCCTATTCATCTGGAATCTTCAGCTTTCAATTCAATTCAATTTTATTTGTATAGAACTTTTAACAATGATCATTGTCACAAAGCGGCTTTACGCAATCAAAGGAAAATTATGGAAATGTGTGAGAAATGTGAGAAAATGTGTATGAATCAAAATGATCAAGGAAAAAGCGAGATAATGATAGACAAAATGGAAGCATGTACAGGTAAGCCATTAGCTAGCTGAGTGATCAAAACTTGCTAGCCAGAACTTTTGATGTTTTATAGTTAGAAAGTACTGCATTAATCTTAAGATGTCATTCATTGTTCTGTAGTGATTGCCTGTTGTATTAAGTATATTACAGTGCTGCTACAGCATGTATCTAATGCTCAGAATTTGCTAGATAACTAGCTAGCATAGATACATTAGCGTGAGCTATGTAACTAGCTAATCCACTGAGTCTAGCTAGATTTAGCTAATTTAGTTAACCATTTTTGGATTATATTTTTATTGTAAAAAACTAAATGTGAGGGATCAATGTAAATAAATAATCTGTACATTGGTCAGAACTCGCTCTTTCAATGATATCTTTACGTTTTTATACATTGGAAGACTCGAAACCAGTCTCAGAAAATTTTCTGTCTGTATGTCTTTCCAGCCAGATTTTGTCACAGCATCACGCAAAAACTGGACAGAATTTAATAAAACTTTTGCAGTACTTAGATATCTGCCTGAAGTTTAACCTACACCATTAGTGAAATAAAAATAATTAACACTTGTGTGTTTTAATAATCTACTTTCAAATAAGCTACTAAAATAAGCTACTTGCTCAATGTAAACAAACACCTGTGGATATTTTTACTGGGATTAGTTAATATTCTGCGGAAGTGTATAAGTTAATTTTAACGCGCTGGAGTCATTTTAAAACAATACTTAATATTTAGCTGATCTACTTTTTTCAATTTCTCCTCTGTGATACACTCTCTGATTATTGTATTTGGCTGACAACGAAATAAGTACAACTTTTTTACAACAAGTTTTTTGTGAAATTACAGTTTATATAAAATTTAAGGGGTTCATCTTTGTTGCAGGCAGACACTTCTTCCTGTCAATGAACAGCTACTTTTTAGTAAGACTAGTTTTATGATATGCAGAATCTTTTTTAAGAACTAGATAAGTAAATAAAATAAAATAAAAATATTCATTACTCCTACATTTACTCAGATGAATTATTAGTACGCTAAGTGTATATAGAGCGAGCATACCCACAACAACCTCCTGCAAAGTCCGTGTAAAATGATTGTACAATAGAAATATTAAAGGCCTGTGCAGCCATTATTTTAGCATACAAAAACTTACCAACAAAACGCACAGTTCTGCGGAGGAAGGAGTTGAAATTACATCCACCCGCATTGATGCTTCCTTCATTCCCAGACACTATCTTGAGTCTGGACTGCATGCAATACACAATGCCTTCTCCAATCATAATCTAGACAGAAAGAAAACAACACCAGATAATCCCTCAGACAGAATGCTTTAGCTTGACAATGATACCTTGATTCATTCACAATATAGTTACTTTATTTAATCATTCATCTTAGATTATTGTGGAAATTACAGAAGACCAAAAAGCCAAAATGCTAGTTATTTTTTCTTGTTCTCAGGATAACAAAAACAGTTCTTCAAATCACAACCTATTTTTTTTTTATTTTTTTTTTGTGATCACCATTATTTTTTCTAGTTCACAAAAAAGTTTTATATGTCAAAAAGCATTTTGGGGCATTCACGCTATACATCAGGAAGCTCTGTAATAGAAATTGGCTGGTACAGCAGTCGAGTTACAGTGCCATGGTCATGGTTGTGACTGATTATATTTATTTCATACATTTTACATTTTCCCTTCACGATCAATAAAGTACATCTATCTACAGTATCTATACATCTTTCTAACCCAGGAGATGTCCCATGAAACTGATCACTAATTCAGAATGACTGTAGTATTCACTTCTGACTTGCCTTCTCTAGCAATGAAAAATATTCAGGACTGTGCAAAAGCCCTGAGTCACCCCTCATTTCTTCATATTATGCTTCCAACGAGCCAGAGTTTCTTGTATTTTTTATGTAGTGTTGGAAAATGGTTCTCCAGGCTTTCTGCAAGACTTTTTTTTTGGCTCTCATTTTCAGTCCACTAGTTTATCCACTCGCTGTACCTAAACAGTTTCAGAGGATTTTTTAATTTTTTGTTAAGCCACACAGTTTCCTATGAATCATTCAAGCATAAAATAGTCTAACGTAAGGCATGAACCAGTGAGAAACAGGTGCAGATGATGACACATGATCAGGCCTGTGATTAGTATACTGGTTATGTTGAATGCTGAGTGGTTGGAACAGACGAGAGGGAAAATGAGGTTGCTGCTGAGGTTGTTGTATAAACAACCCATTTTTTCAATGTTATTTTTAGGCATTTTGCAGCCTGTTGCAGTAAAACATTGTTTGTTTCCATTTATTTATTGTAAATTGCTTAATTTAATTTAATAAGAAGAAATGAGGGTGGTTCAGGACTTTTGCACATATCCGTAAAAATTGTGCTTTTTGACAGGAGAAACAACTTTTGTTACTACTGATCACAAATTTAAAAAAAGAAAAGAAAAAAGTACCACCTTCAGGAATCTAAGACCACTTATCTATCCAAATAACCATTGAGGAACCCCTGGTTTCTGAAAATGTGGATTACAGTACATACAGACAACTGCTTATACTGTGTATGTGATTTAGGCAACCGGGCCATTTTAAACAGCCTCAGTAAATTAATGCCATTAAATATGCAATGTTTTGCCACTTGTCCAAATGGGAACATTAAAAACTAATAAATAGATACTGCTTATACCGGAAAAGTTACTCTCGGTCATTTTGATGGTATCTGGAACACTCTGGTGCACTCACAGAAGCAGCAGGACCGGCGAAGGCAAGACTCAGCAGCATAAGCAGCGGGATAAGTTCCTCTCCGCTCTCCACATAGGGCATGCTGAGTGAGCGATCATGGCAACGAAAACCCACCTGCGCCGGCTGCAGCACATCCGTCAACTCAAGGAAGTACAGAGAGACCATAGAGGAAGCCACGATGGGCAGCTATGAGTCACATGAAAAATATAATGAGAATGGAATTAGTAATCCATTACAATCAACAAATTATTGTTAAATGTACTATATCAGGTTTTTTGATGCTGATCCAAATTATAATTTTTGGCACCTGTGATGAAATTCTGAATTTCTTTTTTTATAAAGAATCCTTATAACCTTTGGTTTGTGTATGTGGACCTAAGAATATAACCATCTTTGAATTCAGACCCCAGGTTTTCTGGTCCAATCCAATCCAAAGACTGATTTGGCAAAATGTTTATTTGTGTTCTCACAAGCATTTCTGCACGGCACTGTGAAGTATTTTTGGGATCATCTTGCTGAAAAGAATCTACTGCCGAGTCTGAGATAGAGGCAATCCTGTTTGATCTAAAATGCTGCAGTACAGTAATTAGAAGAATGCAAAATGCCATGAATTTGATTTAAAAAAAAGGTGTAGAACTAGACCACACAAATCACTACATCAAAGACAAATTTGATTTAAGGAATTAAGTTTTTGTTTTATTTTTAATTTTTTTATTATTCTATACAGTATGATTTTTTCCCCCAAAAATGACTGCTTGCATGCATTCATTTTAAAAGTTTCTATAGATTTCCATCTTTTTGGGGACTTATTTATGCATTTATTCATTTTTCTAATTTTCATAAAGGGTGCCAATAATTATGAAGTTGACAGCATTTAATTAAACATCACACAGTAGTAATATTCAATAGTAGCACTCACCTCTACAAAATAGAAACAGGGTAATAATGTTAGGCTGTCTTTGGGTGGTTTCTTCTTGGTGGCTTCTCGTGCCGGCATCATTACGGTCTCTCCCCAACACTGACCTAGAGGAAAATGATTTGATGGTTACTGTTCTTCAAACTGCTTTCCACTGCAGTCATTTTAGACTCACAGCAGCTAAAATCCTACTGACAGAAATTAATTCTGTTCTCCTCCATTTCAAAAGACAATCTTGTGTGATAATAATCTCTTGCAAATATGAAAAGATTTCCAATCTAAATAATCCCTCTCACTGCAGTGTAAAAAATATGAGAACGAAAGCAGTAGATCTGTCGTGTTCGCAATCATGGAGCAGAAATAAAACAAATCCTTGCTGTAGATTGTTAAAGGAAGGTGATAAGTAAATCTGCATACATAAGTATTTGTCTTGCATGTTTAGAGAGCCGACTGTGCTTTATGCTGGAACGGAGTTAATCAAAAACACATTCTTGGTGTTTTTCCTTCTCTCAACTCATCTCCTAATTAACACGTTAAACTGATTAAGTTGGGAAGAGGGAAAAACCTAGAACTGTGTAGGTGGGATCTTTCATTTCCATCCTGAATATAAATGTTTTCAATGTTGACCTTTACATACCATAGATTCCTAGCTCACATCTTTTCCAATAAGAGCCCAATTTAAACCACATAGTAAACAAAAGATAAATAATCTGTTTATTACATGATTTTAATTAAACCTCAATCAACACAATAGAAAACTAATTTATCCATTCCGACAAAACTGTGGCTGGTGGAGTTATAGAGTTCCACATCCACACTGATGTAACCAAAAGTATTTTGATGTACATTTTTGGCATTTGCGACTCAAAGAAACAATGCACAAAAAAAACTACAATAAACAATGTACATAAATATTGTGTATTAATACCTGTACTCTTTTTCTCAAAAACTACCATTCAGTGAGTTATCATATTTTGCAAAAAAAAAAAAATCCGTTCATATTTCTTAGATTGCACTGCTCATGTCTTTGGAATTCATTTTGAAATAAAGTTTACATTTCATACATTTCTAAACTGGTATATGTACAATATACAGTACAATAATAACAAAGGACTTTACAAATAAAATGCACAGGACAGGCATGACAGTTTACACCCTGAATATACAGTGTGGATGAGCTACTGTAGGTGATGCAAAATATTTAAAATGAATATTAGCAGCAAATCTGTCTATGTAAAGTTATCATACTACAGTCATATTAGCACTAAATACAAATTAAATACAAATAAATGAAAAATTTCCCTTCAGGGTTAATTAAGTACCCTACCTACCTACCCGTCCAAATATATTGGCAAAATTAGCACACATTCAAATCATTAGTCAGAAGTTGTGCATGAGCTACCTTAGTAAATGGAGCCACTGTGTGTCAACACAGACAGAAACTCCATCTGGCAGGTTTATATCAGAATTTTATTGATGTGCTCATTTTAATAGATTATTGCTGGGTGTTGTCGCTTTGTAATAGTTATATTGCTTTGTAAAGTTTTGCGGTATGGGAAAAGCTAGAAAAATGCTTTCCTGTTTATCTGAGAGAGAGAGAGAGAGAGAGAGAGAGAGAGAGAGAGAGAGAGATGAGTGCTACAGTATAATGTAAGTGAGAACAGGAAAGAACTTGTTTGTGCATATTCCCCAACATTAAATCTTATTATAAAAAACAGTTAGTTCCAGTCGACTAATTTGATTAGACAAGCGGCATCCAAAATTGCCTAGAGTTCTAATCACCTTGTGGGACATTTCAGTGAGTGTTTCACTCATTTTGTTTTTGCTTTCTGCTTTTCCTATGTAAAATTACATTACCTAGTTAGAAACTTTTACTACTGTTAGCAACCATGTGGCAAACCATTTATTTTTTAGGAATATGACTTTTGACAACATTTGAAGATGAACAGGAAGAAGGGACGCCAATACTCCAGGAAGTGCCTATAACAGGAAGGTGCAAATCAACATAAACTAGGCAACAGTCTATAATGTGAATGTGGCGTTTTTAGGATCTGTTTCAACTGGAAAAAAATAAACATAACATTTAGCCATATTTTGTCAAAAATGTAATTGACGCGATTTCATTTTCTTGTTCATAGCTATGATATAAAACAACGGTCCACTTATTATATCTGTATTTACAGTATACCGGATATCAGCACGGCTGTTGTCAATGGCATTTCAGTTGAGTATGACTGCACTCCTGCTTGTGTGATATTGCTGAACTATAAACCTTAAAAAAACATTAAATGCCCATCGGAAATAGTACATTATCATCAGCAGCAAATCATTTTGGTGTAAATGGAATAATACACTACAGACTGCTTTTAAATCAAAATAATCCTTTTCATGTACAAGGCATGTATTATTTTTGTATAACAGCATGGTTCATTAGGTGTTTTTCAGACAGGGGTCTGTGTACGGATTATAATCTGTGACATAATTACAGCGGGTCTTTGAGTTTGTTTCTAAAAATATTTAAAATATGCACAAGACATTTTTTTTATCATCAAATATTTCAAAGTTCTTTAACTATAAAACCCATTCTGTTTCAAAAATCTTCTTTTGTGTTCCTTATA
>JAOVVA010000004.1:22929474-22944625 GCA_028565275.1 Leiocassis micropogon | reverse complement strand
TACTTTATGTATTGCATGAGAGAAATATACATTTATAATAACATTTAATAACAACATTTTAATAATACAGCATAATATACATCCCTAATAACTATGGTGTTTAAGATAATATTTAAAGTATCATTGAAATCAAACAGCTTTTGAATAATCCTGCATGAAGATAAGAAAAACTCTGTTCATACGTACCTGCTGTAATGCCTGATTCTGTCTCATGTACTCTTCATGGAGTTTCTCTACCAGGTTATGCACCATGCTGTGCTGCACATGGAGCAACACATCCCACCAATCATAGCCTGTCACCATGCAGTACTCCAGCAGGAACAGTAGATGGCGTAGAAGGATGTTCATATCCAACATCTGGCCCATGGAGGGTGACACGCAGATCATGTGCAGCTACAACGAGAAATTAAATCAGTTTAATTACATTCTTTTTTTCAACAGACACGTGTGGACATGATGGTTTGAGACATTTCGAATCTACATATTAATAGAAACTTGATCTCTAAATAAACAAAGCGCTGTTTCTTATACTTCTAAGCTACAACTTGTTTATTTATACACCATCATAGATGATCTGATGATTTAAGCGTCTCTTCGTGTACCTTTCCATGGTTATCGATGCCGACCAGAGCCAGAGAGGTCCAGGAGAACTGCAGGGCTTTGAAGTGCACAGTGGGGCCTCCAGTCCTCTGACGTTTAATCGTCGGCTCCTCCCCCACACGCTGTGAAGCGACGGTCGTCCCTGGAAACACGCCCATGGTGTGGAGGGACAGCCGGTGGAGTATCTGAATAGTGCCGTCGTGGAAGGCCAAAGCCAGGCCTAATTAAGAGAGATCGCACAAGCCAATACACATTGTTATGAACGAACATCAATTCGGTACCTTTATTGTTATGCTTCTAGTAGTATTCTTAATAGACCTCAAAGTTAATGTTATAACTCGAACTTTGAATTCCCTACAAATCTCTCTTCAGAAATGGTTAACATGTCTGAAAAAAAATAAAACTTTAACACTGGGATATTCTACGTGAGTAGATAATGAGGGGACACTCAAATGTGAGAGTGAGTCAAAAATTATGCACACTCTGGCTGTAGAATTTATTTTAATTGTTGGAGCGCGGGTAACTTCTGCCAGCTTGCTTGGTCTGCCGGCGTTTTGCAAGATGAGCAAAATTTTTAAAATAAATGTTGACTTGATAAATTTAAGAAACTTTCACCTAGCTTAGACTATCGAAACAGATTTACAGATATTCAAATGTTCCTGCTTACCCTCTTCCATGAGTTGTTTTGGCACCAGGTACACCCACCCGCAGCTAACAGGAGTCTTAATAACACCAGCATGTGGATAATTTTTTACTTACCTTCAGAGTTCATGTTGGAGATACTGAATGATATAATGCTGGATATTTACATATTTTAAAAGTAAAACTTAATTTCCTGTTAACATCAAGACTGACTTAGTAAAAATCAGTATAAGATATACTGTATATATGCATATACAAGGATTTTTGCATCCAAAACAAATATTTCTGACACTGAGTGAGTAATAATAGTGAGTAAATATATTTTACCAAGGCCTGGGCAAAATTTCGTGTCTGCGGCAACTTTAAGGTCCGTGTTGGAAATTGAGATGGGCAGTTTGGGCAGCGCCACTGCAGACACGCGATCCAGGTCGTTTGTTGCTGAAAGGATTCGCCACTTCAGGATCATCGGCTGCTTTTCTCCGACTGTGGGGGAAAAAAATGAAACAAAAAAAAAAAACATCATTAATCCTGATACCAACTGCATCACTACAAGACAAAATCATAAGACTTCAAATACTTCACTCTTACCGACAGGAGAGCGGTGCTGGAATATATTATTGACCGGGAGTCCCTCCTTCCTTAAAGACCAGCACTCTACGATGCTACCCATCTGACTGGATGCACACAGTAATACCTTCAGAGAACATGGGCAGGATTAATCCATGAGGTTAAATTTGAGTTTTCATTGATTATAAAGCCATTTTTCATCCCTGTTTAGCAGATATTTAAATAATAGGTTTATCCCCCCCAGGACCCCAAAACAAGTGTAAAAACAAGTTTTTTTTAATGTAAGTGGCTGTTCGGTGTAGATAGGAATGTTTATGAAAAACCAAACTTTGGTAAAGGTATAAGTATCCAGAAGTACTACAGAAATTAAAAAAAACATAACATCTCCTTTGAGCAAATACATTCTCACCTGCTCAGAGTTCTCCCTGGTGAGGAACTTGAGGTGTGTGACAGCAGGGTACTTGCTGCGGCGCACCACGTCGGTGGTGCAGCGCATGAAGAGCGAGGGCAGCAGCTCAGTGTCGATACGGCACTTCTCGCTCACCACGCTCACGCACACCTTGTAGAACTGCACGGGCGAGGAGCTGCTGCCGTCCGTCGTCGCCACCACGATGTTGCCGCCGCCTGTGAACGCGATGTCAGCCAGAGCTACGCGGCCACGCAGGCGGCTCAGGCTCTCGCTGGCTGAAAGCAGCGCGCCGTTCGGCTTCAACAGGGACACGCTCACTAAGCCGCTCACCGTGACAGCCAGCCAGCCTTCCATGGGTTTACCACCGAAGAGAGTAAGAGATGGAGAGAACTTCACCCGCGAGAACTTCTCACCGAAGTTGGTGGAGGCGGACTGTTGGGTGACACAGACAAAAAGTGAAATGAAAGATGCAGATTTTGCACTTGCCTGAGATGTCTTAACGGTAACAATGGGAGAAAAAAAACATTTCTTTCTCCTTACCTTCTCTACATGCAGAGCAAGCTTCACTCCATTGTGCAGCCATGACAGAGCGACAATTGGGTCTCCCTCAACTGAGCTGCTTTGTATACATTCCCAGCTGTTCACCAGGTGCTCCGTCATTGCCCAGCACTTGATCTGGCCATCTCCATCTGCAGAGAGCAGTCTGGATGCTTTTAAAAAAAAAAAAAAAAAAAAAAGGAAAATACAGGTCAGCTGTAGTCATTATATCTTTTTGGAAACTGATTTTGCACATATGTTTAAAATACAGTTCGTGCAGCTTGTTGAACATAAAGTGTCAGATACGAGAGGTGTTCAGGTCAAATCGGGCCCCTGGAGCAGACACGCCATGCTCAAGCACCCAAAAGTGGCAACTTGGGCTCAAACCACCACCCATCTGATCAGCAGCCCAGAGCCTAAACCTGCTAAGCTACCACTTCCCCGGGTGTGTTATATAAGAGACAAATGTATCCTGGTGCTTTACAGCCAAGTAAATGTATAAGGCACAGATGTTTGCTTACCTTGATGGTCCCATTCGAGGCAGGATATCACTTCTGTATGACCGGAGTTGATGGAGTTGACATCCCAGGGATGCTCAGTATCAATGATGTGGATCATGTGACTGAGATCTAAAGCAGAAGAGGCAGAGGATTTGCATTTATTTACTCTTTAGCTCTGACTTCTGTACAATAATCAGTGTTTAGCCATCAGCAAGCATGGCTATCACTACACTTTGTAGAGTGAAGACCAAAGACATCTTCTGTGTGTGTGTGTGTGTGTGTGTGTGTGGTTGATCCCACCTTTGTCTTCATCTTCATTCTTCAGGTCGGTGGTGAAGGCGATGAGGTTCCTGCAGGACCAGGCACACACCAGTGGGATGGACGGACAGTGGTTGCTTTTGTTTCTCTTCTCCCACTCACACACATACACAACGTCCATCTTTACACCATGGACCTTTACCACGAGACTGTCTCCTTTATAATTATTATTGTTGTTGTTATTATTAATTCAACAACCCTATTCAATTCACACCTGCATATCCGTATAAATGAACTGCCTAGCCAGTTAGCTCAGCAAAAACACAACTTGACAAAAACAGGGAAAACAAAAGCTCGTATTCCAAATTACACCAACTTTATAGATTTCTGGTTTCTTATACACACAAATAACATTCCTAAACGCTATAATTTCCCCATTCGGCTAAAGAAAACCGCGAACGAACGTGTAATTCACGTCTGAATCTACGTACAAAATATACACACTGCCATTCTGAACATCACGTTAACGCCACTACTTAGTACGTCAATACGCACGAAGCGCTCATCGCGCGCTGGAAGGACTGGAGTTTTAATCAGCGCCACCTCTGGACCGGAGTAGAATGACAGTTTTTTTTTTTTTATTCTTTTATTATTTTTTTATATACAGTATATCCATACGAATACACAGCCCGGCCAAAAATAAATAAATAAAAATCACACATCCTTACATTTCATTGATCGGGGCAGTGATAGGATTCTCGCCTGCCATGAGGAAGGTTCAATTCCCACCCAATACCCTAACCCCAGATACTGGATGTGGAGGGAGGGTAAAATGGGAGGGTTGTGTCAGGAAAGGCATCCAGTGTAAAATCCTGTGCCAAGCTGTGGGTGTTATTGTATGGTTCACTATGCAACCCCATGAAAACTCTTAATATTTAATTAGCCTACCTTTTGGCTTTTCAACACCTCCCTATAGGGGCATGGGGATGTGGATTGGGAGATCTAGGGTTGAGTCTACTGTTATGTACATCACGAGGCTAAGCGTAAAACTCTCTCATCTGTTCGCTTCATGGTTTGCTCAGTTAATATTTTGCTTTTATACACAGACTCAATTTCATTGTCACTCATGCTGTTCTTTGCATAATTTGCACGATTACTAATTTTTTTGCACAATTTCTCACTTTCATGCTATTCTTTGCACAACTACTAAGTTTTTAGTACACCCTTACTTTCATGCTGTTTTTTGCACAGTTATTCACTTTCATGATGGTCTTTGCACAACTACTATTTTTTTGTACAATTGCTCAGTTTCATCCTGTTCTTGGCAAAATTATTCACTTTCATAATGTTCCTTGCACAATTAGTTTTTTGGCACAATTACTCGCTTTCATGCAGTTTTTTTTTTTGGCACAATTGCTCATTTTAATGCTATTTTTTTGCACAATTACTCACTTTGATGCTGTTCTTTGCACAATTACTAAGTTTTTTTGGACCCTTACTTTCATGCTGTTCTTTGCACAATAACTCACTCTCATGCTGTTCTTTACACAAGTACTCACTTTCATGCTGTTCAATTACTTTTTTTGGCACAATTATTTACTTTGATGATGTTCTTTGCACAAGTACTCACTTTCATGCAATTTTCTGCACAATTACTACTATTTGCACTGTCGTCACTTGGTCACACATAAAATTGGACATCAAAGTTGCACTGCAATGAACTTTGTTTTACTTATTAGTTCCTTTTTTAAACTTGTGATTTATATGCTTCTTATATATCTTGTTTTTTTTGACAGCTCTCTATCTATCTATCTATCTATCTATCTATCTATCTATCTATCTATCTATCTATCTATCTATCTATCTATCTATCTATCAATCAATCCATCTCTGGTGTTACTGCTTCAGTCAGTTAGTCAGTCAGGACACAGGTGGCGCTGTAGTTTTGAAGATCGACTTAATCTGCTGTGCATCACCTTCTTTTTCGGTCCCTCCCGAGTCCGCCTAAGATCTTGTGTAAACAGGGAAACCGATCGGGAGTCACTGCAGTGTCTGTCTAAAACGCCTCGTGTGGGATTATATAATAAGTTTGTGTGACAGCCTGTCCGGGTCTATATGTTCCATGGAGCTGGTGTTGGTTAAACAGCACAACATACGGGTCCTGCGGTGGCTATAGATACTCACCAACCCGCACGTCACCGCGGCTAACAGGCTTAGCTAACACTCAGACTTTACTCTTTACTCGGCGGGAACATAACCTTATATCTGACTTCTTTTATTTTGTGGAAATACAAAACGGGTTAAGAAAAAAAAAAAAAAAAGTAGGTGTAATGCCGACAGGCTGGTAAGGTTAATGAGCTTGTTAGCCGGGCTAGCTAGGTAAACTTGGCTGAAGCTAAGGTGTTTCCTAGTTTAGCTAGTTTGTGAGAAAAAAAAAAGCATTTATTGTATATTTAACAGCGTGACATGGTGGACGACAAACCCAGCTAGGACATATTAGTTCGGTTAGTTAGCTAGCGACGCCGAGGCCATGTCACGTGACATGTTTAGGTAGCTAGTTAGCTTTAACCAGGGCTCGTGTCGTGTGGAAATAAGCTTAATTACTGTTACGGTTTGTCGCGCCGTTTCGGTTCGTTTGGTTTTTAGTGCGCAAGTGAATATATTCCCACATGACCCAGACTGGTAGCTGTGCTCATCCAGCTGTGCCACCGGAATAACAATGTCAGACAATCAGGGCAACGTGAACAACAACAACGTGCCTCTGAACAACAACAACAACTTGAACAATGGCGCAGCGAACCGACTCCGGAACCCGAACGTCAACCAGAACCCGCTGATCAACGTGCGGGACCGGCTCTTCCACGCACTCTTCTTTAAGATGGCAGTCACCTACGCCAGGCTCTTCCCTCCGTCCTTCCGCCGGGTTTTTGAGTTCTTCGTCCTTCTGAAGGTAAAGCTTCAGTCTGCACCCTTTCACCCTACAGCCTTTACTTCATGACCAGTCCTGAAATTCTGACCCTAAAGTCCAGGAGTGTGTCCAGGTGGATCTTCATGCCTCGGTGGATTCGTGTTAGGATTGCATACAAGGTCTTAAGCCCTATTCGCAAGGGATTAGTATTACCTGGTGACCTCTAGTCATTTGTAATAATTGTAGAGGTTGTGTGTGATCTTAATCCCGTGCGAATCGGTCCAATTTTCCCAGCGAAAGACCCACTATATTTCGCCAAACACCGAAGTCGTGTGATGATAATATTCGTCCCGCGTGAATCAGCATGTCTGGATTCGGCCAGGATTCTGCGAGGTCGTCTATCTCTTTTTTTATTATTATTTTTTTCAAGGTCTTTGTTTCTTGTGTGCCTGTGTTTATAATCCATCTTCTTCGGGGGAAAAAAATATAGGCTGCGTTCGAGTGCTTTGAAAGTGTTTTAGGTGCTGGGTCATATCGCTCTACACCATACAACAATACGATGTGCAGAGAGAGAAAGCTGAAAACCATCAGGAGGGCAAAAGCGAAAAGAATGAGTAGATGGAGATGGATGACATGTAGAGCAGCATGCGGTAAGGGACTCTCTTGTGTTCATATCGTACAGCTGGATCTATAACGACGAGACATTTCCAGGACTATAATTAAGCGAGTAAGTTCACGTCATAATTTGAGGGTGCAGCCTTGATTTCGTATCCAGGAGATAAGTCAATAAGTTCGTGTGAAATTGCAGGCTTTGTTATCACAAATGTGCGGGGTTAATTTCTAAATCACTCGCGGTCCTCAGATAATACTAATCCTGTGCGAATCGTACTTTACACGTCTCTCTAAATCATGTCATCTTCGTAGTATTGCCCTTGTCTTTTAAGTCTTTTAGTATTTATTGACACTAGAAATAATAATGCAGCATGGCACGTCAGTTCACTTTGATTCGATTTCAGCGATCAGATTGTCCCTGATGAGCAAGCCAAGGCGAAGGTGGCAAGGAAAAACTCTTTGAGATCGCAATAGAAATGAAACCTTAAGAGGAACCAGACTCAACAGGGAACCCGTCCTTGTTTGGATGATAACGGATAGCAGGAATTGACTAATCAGATCTCCATCTCGGATATCTTCCTCACATGAACCTGGATGACTTTCTACAATTTTTCATTCGCCCTCGTTTGAGATTGTAGTGTTCTTTAACATAAGCCCTGTGTTCTGTGTTCACACGCAGCGTCATTGCCATGTATTATTATTATTATGCCTTTATGATGTAAAGAATTGGATCAGACTGAAGAATGTGTCAAATCTGATCTGAACTTAGGAGCTCTAAATTTCTCTCCAATTATTCCCAAAATTTTTACGAGTGTCCCTTTTTATTCATCTGTACAAAAAAAATGAGGGACATAAATCACCAGGGAGCACCTGATGGATTTGTTAGGATTGCTTATAATCTCTTGCACGTCTCTCTAAGTGTCATTATGATCCCGACATCCTCACATGAACCTGGACCACTTTCTACAACCTTTCAGATGCTGTTGTCTATGGTCGTACGAGGTGGTATAAAAAAAGTTTCATGAATAGCTTTGTAACACGCCAAGAGATGGCAGCACAAGGCTGCACGCACAGTCACAGTGAGCACCGACCTTCATAAGTCAGTGTGCCAAAAGACATCGTCCTGTGTACATCGGGAGCTGTGCAACCGGTGCTATTCTGACCACGACAAGGTCACTTACCACATCTGCTATTTTATAACTTATCGTCAATAGGCACTTGTACTGGCAGGTTTTAGGGCGTCAGAGGGAGGACATGCAGCAAAAAATCTGAGCTTGTAAACCGAGCTAATCTTGAAACTTTTTGATAACCCCTCATAGTGCCTTGCCTTATTCTTGCCGTGTAAATGAACAGCATTATTATTATTATGATGATTATGCCTTTACGACATTAAGAGTCAGATTTTGGCCTGAAGATTGTGTCAGATCTGATCTAAACTTAGGCAAGCGTTTTAGGAGAATTTAAGAGTTAGTGCTCTACTTTTTTCTCTGAGTTATCACCCCGAACTATTTCAAGAGAGTTCTTTTTTTATTCGTCTGTAACAATTCGAGACAAAAATCATCAGGGGGCACCCGATACGATATTATCACGATAAGCCGATTTTATTTGTGTCACGATTCTATAAGTATCACAATTTTACAAATACCCAGATTCTATTTAATTAATTAATTTTTTTCTCAGATTTTGTTGCAATTCTAAACAAACGTCACTAATAATTTGCTCCGACCACATGGGATGCTGTAGCTGCCTTTCAATGTGTGAGTAGTTTTAGAGAATGACACCTTCGGGGTCATAGAGGAATCGCAACGTTTTACAGCTTCAAATGCAAAAATACACAAATAAAAACATTTATTTTGGATTCAGTGTGGCAATGCATGAATTGCCACACTAAAGGATCACGATGCATCACTGAACCGATGTTTTTCCTCATCTCTGAAGATGAGCCGAACTGATGTTTGTATCTGGAATGATTGACAGAGTGAATAGGGGTTATGTAAAGGGGTGTCATTACCTGACACCTAAAGGAAGCCCCATACCTTCCTTCCTCCCATCTCACTGCAGTAATTTCTCTTGTCTTGTCTCATTTTTCCTGAAGACACCAAGTAAATGGAGAATGTTTAGAATTTGTACATGTGAAATTAAACCTGTGAGGCAAATTTTGTCCAACATGGCTGAACAAAGGGCAGTCATGTTCCCTGTCTATGTCATAAGATGTCGCCATCCAGCAGTTTAGTCACTCTGGTTGGGCAAGTGATTTGTGAGAAGTTTGTATTACAACACTATGCGTTTCCTCTCATTACCAGGCCTTGTTTGTGCTCTTCATCCTGGCCTACATCCACATCGCCTTCTCTCGGTCACCCATCAACTGTTTGGAGCACGTACGTGAGAAGTGGCCACGCGATGGCATCCTGCGCGTGGAGATCCAGCGCAACTCCAGCCGCGCGCCCATATTCCTGCAGTTCTACGAGACAGAGGGATTCCAGGGGCTCGTCAAGGAGCCGGATGGCGGTGCGGAGGACACCGGCCGAGTTCCCGTTCATCAAGAGGACGAGGAAGAAGAGGAGATGACTATTGAAATGTTCGACAACAGCTCAGTGAGGGTCAGTGTCTGGATATTCACTCATAATGTTCGCCATGTGTAGCCACCTTCACTCCACTCGGGTTTTCAGTCAGTAATGGTACGTGCCAGAGGCCTGGAACAGTCTGATTTTTGGATAATCAAATAATTGAATTGTTATTTTTAATTATTATTCTTAAACAATTGAACAAAAAAAAACAACAATATCAAGCAGTTGTTGCCTATTTTAGCTACTAATCAGTTAAGTACATAAACCTTGAAATCTGATTAAAATGAATGATTATCATCATTCATGCAATTAGAGCTAATGGGCCTTATTAAACCAAGCTGCCGTTTAAAGTGGTTTCGCTTTTCATCATCAGTGTGCTGCTTTGAAAGCTGTCTCTGCTCTGTGTGGACACATTTGTACTTCTTTAGTGAAAAACTTCTGCAATTTTAACATTTCAGGAACGGTCATTGTGCTCATTTAACGGTCGTTGTGTTGTGCTGTGCTGTTTCTTTTTTTAGTGCTAGACATTAGATCAGTACAAGGATATGCAATTATAGTCAATGGTTTGTTGATTAAAAAAAAAATCCACTTGAATTATTTTTATTGTTGATTATATTGCCTAATCATTAAAAATAAAAAGCACCATTACAATGGATGCCCCAGATGAAAATAGCGAATCACTGTAGAGACTGAACATCATTGTGATGAGAATTTTTTAATGATATCATATAAAACTGTTTTTTATTTTTTTAATCCCACCAGAATGTTAATTCGGTGCTTTCTGTGATTTCTGTTCTCTCGCAGTTTGAGCTTGACATCGAACCCCGGTTGAAGCCTTTGGTGAGCGATGACGCCCCAGGCTCATCCTCAAACGACAGCCAGGACCTCTCCTTCAGCCAAGCACCCTCTAAAGGTATGCAGCCGCTGAGGGAGACTGTCTCCGAGATTGAGATGCTTACGAGAGCAGGTAAAGCTCAACATGTCTAAAGCTTTTACCCTGGCACCACAGACATCCTGCTGCAAATCCTCTTCCTCCTCCTGCTGCTCTGTGACCTCATGCTCCCTTTCCTCACTCGCCTCCCTACATCCACTCCCGCCTGCAACGCCCTCACCCTCAGTGTTCACTCGTTGTATTTTTCTTCCCTGGAGTCCCTTTCTCTTCTCTTCTCTCTCTCTCTCTCTCTCTCTGTCTCAATCGTCTACAAACTGAAGCGTATCATTAATTGATTGGTGCTAGAATAAAAAACCTAGAAAGTTTCAGCTAATCTGAGATAACATGGTTGAGTTCCTGATTTATTTATTTTTTTTTTGAGTGTGTGTGATAGAATCAGCTGATTTCTTTTTGTGGATTAATATGTCTCCCAAAAGTCTTCAGCAATTTGGTTTGGATTTTGTCATGATATCTGATCTCAGCTCTTAATACGCACGGTTACAGTCCAGTCTCTGCGATCTTCACACCGACGTTTGCAGGCAGATTTGTGACGGTGATTGACGTAGCGGTGTTCTGGTTTCCTCGCCAGCCTCTTATCAGCTCTTAAACCAAGAATGTGTCATAGAGACGAGGTGCTGTCGACGGGCCTAAAATGCCTTTCTGCAGAACATGCCTGACCTCCAAGCTGCTGATTTGTCATCACGTACACCCCCACTTATAATTCATCTGTATGATTAGAGGGTTTAATGGAGAAAGATTAGCCTAAAGATATATTTAATATGCATTAGACATGACTTATGAATGGCTGATGCGTGCTGCACTGATTCGACTCGCAGCAATGGCCTGTGACGTGCCACTCAATTCCACTCAACTATTTATTATTCATTATAAAAAAAAAAACTTCACAAGATATGTTTATTAATGTAACTAGCTGTTAATAAGCTGAGATTTAAAATGATGTATAAATGTGTGTATGTAGAAATGTATGTATCAAAGTATAAATGATGCACATCAACAATTTGTGACTGTTCGTTGTAGGTTAAGATTCAGACTCATCAACAAAAACAAAAGTTTGGTGGAAAGAAATGAGTCAATGTTTTTTTTTTTTCATTTTTAATCTATTTATCTTAATCTATGTGTCAAGTCATCACACGCATTAAAGAGATTTAGGATCTGAATTGTTTTGAGCAGCATCTTTTCTGTGGTATACAGAATGTAGTCTTTGTGCTTGCACTTAAAAAAAAACACATGAAAAAGTGAACTGAAGGAGTGATTTATTAATTCATGTTTCACAATATAATAATATTTTGGCAATATACGCAGTATTATCTCGTAACTTTTAAATGTGTGCTGTTCATCCATATCAGAAATAGAATTTTGTTAGTTTGTTTTTAAAAACATTTAGTTTTCTTAGCTCTTCAGGTCTTATAGTCACACAGATCAAGTGTACCGCAACACCGCATACACTTGATCGTGACTATAAGACCTGAAGAATTTTTTTTTTTTTAAAAACAAACAAATTGATGAACAGCACACATTTAACAGTTATGAGAGAGTTATCTCTATAGACTATCATCTCGTAACTGTTAAATGTGTGTTGTTCATCCATATCAGAAATAGAATTTTGTTTGTTTAAAAAAAAAAAAAAAAAGCAATGTTTTCTTAGCTCTTCAGGTCTTATAGTCACACAGATCAAGTGTATTGTGTGCAAATGTTTGTGTGCAGTACGAGGATGTAACAGGTTTGTGTTGTTTTCTATCCACAGTGTGGCCTCAAGAGGAATATATAGTGGAGTATTCCCTGGAGTATGGTTTTCTGCGGCTGTCTCAAACCACACGACAACGTCTCAACATTCCCGTCATGGTGGTTACCCTGGGTGAGTTACACACAACACACACAAAAAAACGTGAATCTTGACCATAATGGCTGTTGCTCATGTTTTTTTTGTTTGTTTGTTTTTGTTTTTTTATTGCCGCAAGCAGTTGTTGTAAAATCTAAATATTGCATTTATAAGCCCAAGTGACTTTTGACAAACTTTACAGCTAAGCCTGGACCGGCACAAATACCGATCACAAATATTATTATTATTATTATTTGTTTATAAAGTTATTTTTGTGGTTTTAAAGTTTGAACTGTGTTTTATGTGCCCAATAAGCTTTCATTGCTAATTATGTTTACTTAGTGGGGTGGGCTGTAACGTGACCAGTGAGGCTCTTTGATCTGAACTTGGCACTGAATACTGGCAAGTTGCAAGTGGCATTAAATTATTTCTTCCCCGGCACACCATTTACGGCATTAACTCTGGCAGCAAGTTCAACCTAAATTGGCTGGAGTGTGAAAGTCGCAGAGAGACGCTTGCACACTAAACAACATGCCATAGCAAGTTCTGTTGGAGGAAGCAATGTGTTGAAATGTGTAATTGGCACTGCAGTAGCACTAAAGTGAAATAATGCAAATTATAGCTGGCAAAATTTATGTTTGGGTTTATGCAACATCCAAAAACTATCAAAACTTTAGTCATTTATCCTTGCTTTTTTTGGTGTTTGTGGTGGTGTTAGCACTGTGACCTTGCACCCATAGGGTTGAGGGTTTGAGTCCCGTCTAGGGTCTGTTTGCAGAGAGTTTGCATGGTCTTCCTGAGTATTCCCAGTCCAGATTGGTCTAACTGGTGTTCCCAAATGAGTGTGTGCGTCTCCTAGCATAGGCTCGGGCCTGCTGTGATCCTGTACAGGATAAAGCGATTATAGAAAATAAATTAATGAATGAATAATGATGTACGCCAATACTCATTTTCATCAACAGGACCAGTAAAAGAGAAATGTATTCTTAAATGCAATGTAGGACAAAGTATGGTACAGATGTTTATAAGGGTTTAAATTTTTTTTTTTAACGTGAATCATCATCATTTTGTGGTCTAATCTATTAATGAAGTAAATGTATAGTTCTTGAATATATTTTAACAAAACCAAGTATCACAGTTATTGATTGTTGTTACTGACCTTTGCAGAAACTGTGACTACCATGGTGTCAGTCACAACTGCACATGGCAGAAGCACCGTAAACCGACTTTAACCGACTGTATTTCAGCTGATGGTTATGTTTGAGGTGTGGTGCGTTCAGAGACAAAAAACAAAAGGAGCATTAGGTAGTCACCTGATGATTACTTAATTACCTGCCGGGATTAACTGATGCTTTGTCTCACTGATAAAAGAGTAAATAGCAATAGCATATTCTGCTCTGTTCTGCTCATTATTTTCATATAAAGTATGTCGTGCTGGGCTTCAAAACGATTTCAAAAGATACACAAGCGTTTGACAACGAATGAAGACGGTAATAAGGATATTAACTTGTAAAAAATTTGATATTTTAAAAGAATTACGTATATGTATCATTTGTTAGCGTGAGCGTTGGCTCATTCAGTGCTTCTGTTGCAAACGAGACAATGCTGTGGAATATGCTGTGCTTCGTGCTTCATAAAATTACTTGCAAGTAACGTTACCTACTACTGATATTTCAAGCTTTCTAATTAATAGCTAAGTAACTGCTCTGGGGTTGAATCCTAAATAGTGTATAATGGAAAACTAGTGCACTGTGTAGGGTGTACAATTTGGGCTTCAGCCTTGTGTTAGAAGCTAGTTAGCCAGGAAACACAACACAGATGGTTCAGTTCGGAGCAACTTGGAAGCAGTTATTAAGCAGGCAAAGTGTTGTTTAATGTGAAATCATGTTACAAGACGTGCTTTCGCTGAAAGTGCTACCATGACTGGTTTTTACATGTAGGTTTCGGCACGGGCATCTGATAAGTAAGATCACTTTTGCTATGCAGTAGTGGACGGGACCACTACTGCGACCAGATTTTGTGATGTCATGTGCAAAAGGTCAATTGGCACCTATAGATATAGAAATTCTTAAAAACAAAACATAACTGATGAACTTCTCCATTTAGATTTTTATTTTTAGGTTAACCTGATAATTTAGGAGTTCTCATGTTAAATCATCCACGACTTCCTGTGTCACTCGGGTATAAATATGGGGTTACACAGACGCCAATTTGTCCTAGTCATTCATCAACATGGGAGGATTAGAAATTACACAAATGATATGAGATAAAAATAGCTCTGCATGTCAAAAATCATATCTACTTGAGAGCAATATTTAGGAACAACCAAAATGCACACAGCAGGAGGATGTTGTAGAGAAGCAAAA
Source organism: Leiocassis micropogon (assembly GCA_028565275.1). Lineage (NCBI taxonomy): Eukaryota > Metazoa > Chordata > Actinopteri > Siluriformes > Bagridae > Leiocassis > Leiocassis micropogon. The sequence goes on along the minus strand of JAOVVA010000004.1, from coordinate 22,929,888 downwards.
ACAATTCAAATGATCATGTTTGAAGATGATACCATTTTGGTGTCACCAAGTTTCCATGGAAACAAACTATTACTCCTCTGAGTTTAATAGAAACTACAGGAACTTGATCCTGTGGTCATTCCAGGTGGATTTTTCTTTCTTTTTTTTTACAATTTAGGATTCAGCCTTGTGTTAGCCAGGAAACACAACACATATGGTTCAGTTCGGAGCAACTTAGAAGCAGTTATTAAGGAGACCAAGTGTTGTTTAAGATGACATCATGTTACAAGATGTGCTTTCCGACTGAAAGTGCTACATATATACATATACAGTATGTACACTCACTCGTTCATCTTCTATACCGCTTTATCCTGTATTCAGGGTCGCGGGGGGCCTGGAGCCTATCCCAGGAGGCTTAGGGCACGAGGCAGGGTA
>JAOVVA010000004.1:22910171-22929374 GCA_028565275.1 Leiocassis micropogon | reverse complement strand
GAGGAAACCCACCAAGCACAGGGAGAACATGCAAACTCCATGCACACAGAGATGGGAATCGAGCCTGGCCGGGAATCGGACCCGAACCCTGGAGGTGCAAGGCGACAGTGCTAACCACTACACCACCGTGCTCTCATACCGTTATGTGTAAGAATCCAAAGTCAGTGTTGTGTATGGTTTAAGGCTGAACAAACTATAAAATGCAGCAGTCCACCAGTAATTTTGACACTAATGTTTTTCAGTTCATTTTCCAGGAATAATTGTTTTTAAATTAAAGGATAGATTTATTTTATTTTCCATGAGATAAGCTGGCGGCATGGTGGCTTTGTGGTTAATACTGTCGCCTTGCACCTCCTCGGTTCGATTCCTGGCCAGGTTCGATTCCTGCCTCTGTGTGCATGGAGTGTGGATGTTCTCCCCGTGCTTGGTGGGTTTCCTCCAGGCACTCTGGTTTCCACCCTCAGTCCAAAGACATGGGATTTGGCGTTCCCAAATTGCACGTAGTGTATGTGTGCACCCTTCGATGGATTGGCACCATGTCCAGGGTCTATCCCGCCTCATATCCCAAGGCTGTATACAGGATTAAGCTGAGTGAGCGAGTGAAGCTGGTTACAATTTTTCACATAATTAAAAAAAAATTTTTTGTTGCCAAGGTATCTGGAAGTCTTCCATTCTGTTTCAACAGCTCCCAGGTTTATATGCATATATTAGAAATAACTTTACCTTTAGATGTACATGCACAGTGTAAAGCAGTGTTTTCGAGGTTATAATTGTTGGAATATTTACAGACCCAGTGAAGGACCAGTGCTTTGGAGACGGGTTTAGCCGCTTCCTCTTGGACGAGTTCCTCGGCTACGATGACATACTGATGTCTAGTGTTAAGGCCTTGGCAGAAAATGAGGAGAATAAAGGTAAAACCATGACCTGTTCCGTGTTTATATTGTCCTTTTGTGGCTGTTTGTATATAAATAATATCCATGTTGTGCGTGTTTAGGGTTCTTGAGGAATGTGGTCTCAGGAGAACACTACCGTTTTGTTAGTATGTGGATGGCGCGTACGTCCTACCTGGCCGCCTTTGTGATCATGGTGATTTTTGTAAGTACTGCGCAGTGTCTCCTGTCACATGTACAGACCAAAGATAGAAATAAGTTGCAGGACGCTTTTTTTTCCTGATGAGTCTCACTAACATATTTTTTATATTTTGGTTCAATTCTATGTTTGATATACAGTCATGTGAAAAAATTAAGACACCCTACAAAAAATGGGTATTTTGTAACATTTTTTGAATATATGAATATTTAATCCATATAAATCCAATGTAAACAAAACTGCGAGATTTAAGTAATACAATTAAACAATTCAAACTGAAGAAAAGAGTTTTCAAGATCTTCTGTAAATTTAATTCTACAAAATGCATATTCTTAGGACACCCTACCCCTTAATAGCTAGTGCTACCCCCTTTGTAATAACTGCAGTGAGACGCTTCTTATAGCCATCTACCAGTGTCTGACATCAGTCTGAGGAAGGTTTTCCCCACTCCTCAATGCAGAATTCTTTCAGCTGTGAGATGTTTGCTGGGTTTCTTGCATGTACAGCTCGTTTCAAGTCACCCCAGAGCATCTCAATGGGATTAAGATCTGGGCTTCAACTGAGCCATTCCAGGACTCTTCATTTCTTCATTTTCAGCCAGTCCTTGGTTGATTTACTGGTATGTTTTGGGTCATTGTCATGTTGCATGGTCCAGTTCGGCTTCAGCTTTAATTTTCTGTCAAAAGAAGCTATCACCCCTTTGAATCAAGACACGACCAGGTCGTATATACAAGGTGCCGTATAGGCCATACAAATGTAACCCATGCGTATTTATTAAAGGATGAAGAAGCTCCAAAATGTCAGCGCTGAAGAACTACTCTAACCATAAAACACATACTTTTGGACTGCCCAAGTTTTAATACTATAAGAAAACAATTTCTACCAGAACAAAATTTTAAAAACATATTTTGCAAGACCAAACCAGAAATGGCATCTAAAGTGCACCTTAAGAATCTAATGTAAAATCTTGTTCTTCTAGCCAAGACCATGCTATAATCTGATACTTATTTATTTTTATCTATTATTATTATTATATCCTTTTTTACTTTCCCACAACTCTCTCAATCACTTACATTATAACATAATATAAAATTGGTTTGAATAAACCAGCTTAATATTTGATATGAATCTGCCATGAAATAGCCTGAGAAGCTGATATGGCAATAAATCCTAATACAAACAAACAAACAAATTTTCTGACAGATGGTCTCACATGTTCCTCAAGCACCCTCTGATACACAGTAGAATTCATGGTGGATTCTATGATGGTGAGCTGGCCAGGTCCTGCTGCAGCAAAGCAGCCCCAAACCACCACACTTCCACCTCCATGCTTCACAGTTGGTATGAGGTTCTTTTCTTGGAAGGCTGTCTTTGGTTTACGCCAAACATGTCCTCGGTTCTGGTGTCCAAATAATTCAATTTTGGACTCATCTGTCCAAAGAACATTATTCCAAAAGTCCTGGTCTTTGTCAAGATTCTCTCTGGCAAACTTCAGTCTGGCCTTGATGTTTCTCTTAGAGAGCAAAGCTTTCCTCCTTGCACACCTCCCATGGAAATGCTGAAGGTCCTATGATGACATTTTAGGGTATTTGGTGACCTCTTTTAGCATCTTGCGGTCTGTTCTTGGGGTGAACCAGACCTGGGCATGTTGGCAGTTGTTTTAAAAGCCCTCCCCTTGTAGACTATTTTCCGTATATATATATATATATATATATATATATATATATAAGAGCCCCCTGAGGCCTTAAAAATAAAATTATATATATATCTTTTTAATTTTTTTTGAAGACCTCAGGGGGCTCTTTTGCTCTCACCATGGTGCTCACTCTCGCTTCAACAATAAGGAGCACACCAATATAAATGTCTGAGGTTTAAATAGGGCAAGCCTCATTCAAAATGTTGAGTAATGATCTTCTAATCATGTGCACCTGGTGTGATCCACCCATGTGTGATTTGAGCCATTTTAAGTGGGAATAATGAGGGTGTCCTAAATTTTTCCTTAGTTAGAATATGCATTTTGTAGAATTACATTTAGTCTTTTCTTCAGTTTTAATTGTTTAGTTAAATGACTTTAATTTCTCAGTATTGTAAACATTGAGATTAAATATCCATATATTAAGAAATGTTACAAAATACCCAGGCTTTCATAGGATGTCCTAATTTTTTCACATGACTGTATATACCTTTATTTTTTTGTTACATTATATTTATATAATATTTCTCCTATATTTTTCTACTTTTTTAGCAGCATTCATAAGGGGGACAGCGAAGGAAGAATTTAATTGTACAGGGGGAACATTTCTTTACTGTGCATATAACAATGAAACTTGAAACTTATTGAGATACAGCTGTTTAGTCCCAATCCTGTGAATTCTCATCACACTGTGTGCTCTTAATTTCATTATTAAACATAGCTCTTAGTCTGGACACATTTCTTTCACGTCATTGATGCTTCAATTTGATTATGTGTTGAGGGGTTGAATACCCTCCATTGTTTACTTTGCATCATGCAGCCCAATAATTTGACCTTCCTGAAATGACTTTTTTTTGTCCAGGCGTTATAGTTACATTCAGACATTACATTTAGAATGAAGGGAAGCAATAATGTCAACTGTAAAAAATGAGGGTTTAAATGCTGAGGCTGAGTGGTGCAGTACTTCAGAAAGTGTCAAACTACTAATGTGACATTTCCCCTGTACTGATTAACTTTTTCTGCCACTTCTACAGACGTTGTCCGTGTCCATGCTGCTCCGCTATTCCCACCACCAGATCTTCGTTTTTATAGGTAGGCTCAAAGACATTGCCCTATGCTTTAACTGATCACATGGACACTGTATGTCATGTTAAAAGTATGTGGACATACATAACATGCCAAAAGTATGTGGACACTTGACCACTATACTCGCTCGTATGTGGAACTTTTTGTTACCAACTTACACAGTTGTCTAGAATGTCTCTGTATCTCTGTATCCTTTCACGGAGGTCTAAACCATTTCCAGAATGACAGTACCCCTGTGCACAAAGCAAGCTTCATGAACACAATGCGTGTGAAAGTTTGAGGTTATACGAACTTGAATATGAACTGAACTGAGCTCTGACCTCAATTCAAATTCACTGAAGACCTTTGGCATGTACTGGAATAACAGTGCACCAGGAATCCTGACCTGACCGCACTAACGCCCCTATGAATTGTCCTAAAAGGACAATTATTTACATACAGGTTCCAAAATGTGAAGTGGAAAAGAGAGTGGAGGCTGTTATAACAGCAACGCACATGTGAGCGTAGAGGTCATCTATTCACAAACATTTGGCCGTAACAGGAACTGGCAGGTGCATACCTTCTGAACACTGAGTGTTTTTGCTTAACATTGCTTTCCGTTTTTCTTCATGTGTGAAGTGGACCTTCTGCAGATGTTGGAGATGAACATGACCATTGCATTCCCGGCTGCTCCTCTTCTCACTGTAATCCTGGCTCTTGTTGGTAGGTGCTCCTCACTCTACGTCACAACACCGGCACGCGTCACATTTACTAAACATTCACTGCAGGTTTTATGCATGATCATGTTTCAGAGATAAAATATTTTCGTGTAAACGTGAACCAATGGAGAGCATACAAAAATATATACATGGTATACGGTCATGGTTATGAAAACATTTTATTAAATCGTTATCTGTATGTGACATTGTTGTAAATAGTTTTATTGTCATCTGTACACTTATCTAACCATGTGCATCTCAGAAACCTGTTCATAACACACGATGTCTCCATCCTTCACATCCACAGGGATGGAAGCCATCATGTCTGAGTTTTTCAATGACACGACTACAGCATTTTACATCATCCTCATCGTGTGGCTGGCGGATCAGTACGACGCCATCTGCTGCCACACCAACACAAGCAAACGCCATTGGCTCAGGTACAGCTCACGTCTTCCTCAGTCTGTGTGGGAGCCTTTTAGTACAAAAGTAATCTTCCACAGCAACCACATCTGTCAAGATTGAATTGTTTTATGAAAAAGATTTAAATTAAAGGTTGTATAATAGAGTTTTTCTGTAGTAAGGGTGCTCCGATCAATCAGTCGGCAATCAAACTCTGACGATAATCACTTAAAATTTTGTTACGGATCGGCTGTCGCTCACATAATTACTATATATAAATTTATTACATAATTACGTTTTTACCCATACTATTGTGATGACACAAAATGTGGACAGCCACATCAGCATGCTGTCTCCAGTCTGGGAATATTATTATAATATTGAGTCTGTTTAAAAGACATCAAATTTGCTAAACCCGCTTTCTTCCAAATGTTTAATATTAACCTTATTTGCCACTTAAGAAAAACATACTGTTGCATCCCTTTGAGCCTGCGTTCTCTTTTAAGTGGAAGGATGTTACCTCACCCACCCACACCCAGTGGCTCAGTGATATTATATCCTGTTGTATCGAGTTCACTTTTTTCATATAAACTTTTTTTTTTTTTTTACCACCTTCTTATTTGAGTGGTTGGTTTTTCACCTCCTCATTTCTTTGCATACAAAACCCAGACTTCCAGCTCCATGTTTTTTTTTTTGTTTTGTTTTTTTTTTCTTTCCTTTCCTTCTTTAAAAATATGCCTGGTGTCTAGCTTTTCTTAAGACCTGTAAGACTGGCTAGGAGTTAGGGATGTGTAGGGTGGGGGTGTAGGGGTTTGTAAGAGGTTAATAAATACAGTACAAGCATGCCTTGAAATGCATGTCTCTGTTTGAAATCAATAAAAAATGTTGTTGATTTATAAGTAAACATACTGTAAATGATTTGAGTATAAAAAGTTATCCGCAATGGCAGGTAAGTCCGACCCGCACTCGTATAGCTGAAGCCCTCAGAACGCTTGAGCCTTAGTCCCAGCTCTGGCCAAGGCATCTCGGGTTTACCTTAATTATATTTGTGTACTGTTGTTTAGAACATTTCTTTTTTTTACTGCTATATATAGTGAATAAATGAACACTTTATTAGTGATCTGTGATCAGTATCGATTGATTTGTGTGATTGGCCCCAAAAACCCTAATCGAATACAGAATACCCCTATTCTGGAGCATAGGACATCTGTGTTCATAATGATTATACGGAATACTAAGCTTCTGTTGTTGTGTTTTTTTTTGTTGTTGTTTTTTTCCCCAGGTTTTTTTATCTCTACCATTTTGCATTCTACGCATACCATTACCGCTTTAACGGGCAGTATAGCAGCCTGGCTCTTGTCACTTCTTGGCTTTTCATCCAGGTAAGCTTGTTTGATCTAACTGAAACAGTGTGTTGCTTAGGCTATAAAAAGATTAAAAGCTACGGTTTGTGTATCATTTTGTTTCATGAATCAGTGTTGGAACTCATCATATTTCCTCCAGTTTGTACATGGTGTATAGATAAGGTCCCAACAATAATTCACATTATTAAAATTAATTTGGTCTCGCAACACAAAAACAAAAGGCTCCGATCATCTTTCCGTCTTGCTCATGTTGTTATCCATTCCCAGCACTCCATGATCTACTTTTTTCACCACTACGAGCTGCCAGCCATCCTGCAGCAGATCCGCATTCAGGAAATGCTGCTGCAGAACCAGCAGGCTGCTCAGGGCAACCAGACTGCGCTGCAGGACAACTTGAATAACAACACCACCCCCAACGCCGTGGCACATGCTGGCAGGCCACCTGCAGCCGGCTCAGTCACTGCCAATGGCCAGGAGCGCCAGTCACCCCTGGCCCAGCCACAGGCTGAAGGTACTAACGGCCTGTCTGCTCCTGCACCAAGTGATCAGGACTGGATGTCCGAGACGGCAGCCATTTTCACAGATGCCATCATCACAGAGGCACTGTCCGCCCCTCTGTTGGAGACTGCAGCGCCCCCTGCTGGCGTCAGTGTCACACAGAGTGCAGATATGGCAGGAGAGCATCAGGAGGGGAGCGATAGATCAGCTGGACCCCAAGAAGGTGGAGGAAGCGATGAGGCAGGAGCAACTACTCATGTTACAGACTCCAGAGAACCAGAGGTGGACAAAACAGACTTTCATCAGTTGGACGCCAAAAAAGAGAGCGAGAGTCACCCTGAGCCAGGCACGTCCGGCCCTCACTCCGCTCCCTCCTGAGCTCAGATTTCACTCGGGTTTAAATCCAAAATAATTCTGCCTTTTTACCTCTTCAACTAGCAACAGCAGAGCTTTTCACCCTAAATGCATCCATAACGCGTCCAAGAAGGAAGGAGAAGGAGAGCAACAACCGCTATGGAGCACAATGTAATCGTACCCTGGAAAGGGGTGAACAAGAGGGAGTTAAATGTTTTCTTTTCTTAATGACTTGAAGTGAAAAATGGATGCTTCTTGAATTATTTTGAAAATCCACCATGTGTGGGTGTGTTCATTCAAAGAACAGTGGTATTTTTTTTTTTTTTTTTTTTTAAAGATGATTTGTTCGTGATTGGTGTCTTTAAACACTGGGTGTGCTTGTATGCAATAACGTGTTTAACAGATAGTACTTCTGATGGAATACTGGGAGTCATTCAGAGCTCAGCGTCACCCTGTGTTATCTTAAGGAGCATCTAGTCTTTATCGTATCCAGCAAGTCAAGCCAAATAGCAGTTAATCCTCTGATTAGATTCGACATTTTTGAGGTTTGAGGTTCATATGCAGTAGCAGACGACCCAGTGTAACGTTGAAACCAAGCTCTCGTTTGGAAGTAGTTTACCTTGTGAAAGTATAGTCTTAGTCCATGATACCTTGAAAAATATGTTGTGTTTTAAGATATTTTTTTTTTCTTCTAAAACTGCATATAGGTGTCAAGGACTGATTTCTTTGAAATCCTTTCTCAAGGAAAAATTCCTCTTTGTATCAGATTTATTGAACGGATTGTTGATTTATTATCTTTTTTTTTTTTTTTTTTTCAATTACTGCACTAATTTCATTATGAAACAGGTAAGCTTGGGCTGTTTTTGTGCAATTCCAAAATGATCTATAAAGGTGGCCGAATGAATCCTGTCTGAATCCTGAGCAAGTCATCTTGTGGTTTGGCTTGATATTTCCTCTTTATTTAGGGGTACAGATAATATGTTAAGGCTGTTTATTCCTTCAGCTTCATGTTTTATTTGCATTCTTAGAGAACAGTTGCCTTTAGCATGTATTTCTATCAATATGATTAATAGTGCTAAAGCCTACTCGGAGCGAACGTCTTATTAATGTGTTTGATCATTTTTGTTACTCGTTGCTTTTGTGTATGTATTAATTGCATTATAAAAAGCAGCCATATAAATGGGTACTTTTTTTTTCTTTTTTTTTTTTCCTGAAAACCCATATTACAAAAGCTATTATTTCTCCATTAAATATTAACTCACATAGAATGTAGGAGTACAAAAATAATGATGCGTATTGTGAAGCCTAACAAGGCAGAGTTCAACATTTAACAGTAAGCAAGACAGAACCAGTGTCACCAAGGAGCAGGAGTACATTGTTATTCAACTGCCGTTCAAACAATATGCAAATCCAGTCAGTGATTATGTTCATACCGGTTAGGAAAATCAAGCATTATCAAAGATTAGTGAATGTTGTATGTGCAAATAGATTAAAAAAATTAAAAAAAACGTTTAAAAAGTTAGTAAAACAGATTTAAGAGAGTTATATTCTTTATAGATCATGACTACAGGGACAGATAAATCCAATTTAAGAAATCTTTCTTCCACAAGTTAAGTTCATTTGACTGCAACGGACTTTATCCTGTCTGTTGTGTAATGTGTACGAATATATTAGGCTTAGTTTGTTCCTCCTCTCTGGGTGAGAGAAGACTGGAAGAACTTTAAATTTCTTTGGCATGTTTTCATTCACAGGCTATGCAATAAATGATAAAGTAAAACGTTAGCAGCTCTGGGAAGGTGGTTTTATCCAAAACGTGTGCAATAAGTCAAGTCAAGAGATTTTTCAGCATGAGTGCTCCACGAATGAGCTTTTACAAGCGAGCCATCTTTTTTTTTTTTTCTTTCTTTCTTTTTCTTCTTTTTTCCCCCTGTGCCTATTTGCCGTTCTGTGTCAGAATACAGGGTGAGGAGTTTCTATTCACTCATCATAGATGATGAAATTCCACTGTTCTGTGATGAACTCTATTTGCTCTTTCATTCAGATGTATTTAATTGTAAAAAAACAAACTGCATAAACAGACGAAAGGATTTTCCACTCTGCATGCTTGCTTGTGGTTACTTGTCTTTGTTGCACTGGACTTGCTTTCAGATGAAAAAAGGGGGAAAAAAAACACATTTACTTTGATAGTCAAGCAAACATCAGCTGATGTTGGAGGCTCTAGTCTATGTATATCTGTATTTGGTGCTGTAATGCCTCTCACCCAACTGCCACTGATATTACAGGGTATGTAAAACACACAACTAACTAGATACTGTGTTTGCAAACTATACGCCAGCCAGCCATAACATTAAAACCATTAACATTATACGGTTTTGGGTTTCCCCCTGTGGTACGGGAGTGGCTCTGCCCCTGGCTCTGCATTCCATGGATTCTCGATCAGATTAGCATCTGGGGAATTCGGAGGCCAGCCTTTTGCTCTTTGCCTGTGTGTACTAATACCTTTCTATCATGGCCAGCATTTCCCTTTTCTCTGTGATTTGTGTGCTGTATTGGACCAGACAGGCTATAGCCTTTTTTTTTTTGGTCCGTGTGAGCATGGCTGAGCATCGGCTGCCCATGATTGTCACTATTGTACTGGTTTGTAATTGATAAACAAAGCTGATGTGTTAATGTTATGGCTGATTTGGTGTATGATTCTTGGTGCAAAAATAAAACACTTAAATTCCTCTAGCTTTTATGCCAAATTAGCAATGCTTTAAACAAGCATCGTAGCTGCAGTGACTAGACGCACAAAATCTGCTTAATCCTGTGTTTTGAGTATTAATCACTGCCGGGTCATTTTTGTTGTTGTAAGGATGTGTGTGTATATATATAGGTATATTTTTCATGTCTGACAATAATGCCTGTGATCATTTAAGAGCATCTTACTAGAGCAGGGGTTCAAACTTTGTACATTCGAAACCCACCTCAGTACAGTTTTATTTTACATAGAGAAAATAAGTGCATCATATAATAATTTTAATTGTATAATATTTCTTTTGTTTATACTATAGATGTCATAGAAAAGAAATTTATAAATTCCAAAATAGTAGCAAAATTAGAAAATCACACCCTCCCTGGTTTTACCTAATATTAGGGTTTATTTTTGTTTGTTTATAATTTTTTTATTCTTAAATTTATAAATAATCATTTCTAATCACTTTAACAAACAGAAGTAGCCTCATAGTTTGAAACTCCTTCTTTACTTAGAGAGTTGGATGGAGACTTATTTTCGGAAAAAGTTGATTTTTACCTTCAGGTTTAAATTTGCTAAAATGCTTATAGTGTATCTGAGAGCGAAACCTGTGGACAGGGTCACATGCTGACCATCACATCAGACATAACAGTCAAAACCAAAACGCTGTTTCAAATATTTTTTTTTGGGGGGGGGGGGATTTTCCTCCCGTCACTAGGGCGCCTCCCACATTAAGGCTACCAGTTAGTCGGGAAAGCCGAGGACTATCACGTGTGTCCTCCGAACCATGTGATGCCAGTCGACCGCATCTTTTCAAACTGCTTGCTCACGCACTGTTGGGGGCGGCATAACACACTCGGAGGACAGCGCTATCCGCTTCTTCCGCTTACAAACAGACGCCCATGATTGGCTGTACTGTAGATTAACATGGGAGCACTAAGTACCTCTCATCCCTCCCCTCTGAGCGAGCTCGGCCAATCAGCTCTCTCTAGACTCGCGATCTCAGGATGATTGGGCGAGCATCATAATACATCATATTTCCGTGGAATTCAAAATTCAAAACGGTCATTAGCCATTCTTATATTAGATTTTATTTATGAAAAACATCCAAGCCCAATTAACAATACTATAATTTTAGATCAAATACTGTATAACTGAACAAAACATTTAAAACCCACCACCATGTGTTTTTTTTTTTCCTTTCTTTTTTTTTTTTTTTTTCTCTTTTTAACTATTGACAGAATTTGTGTCATGTTCACATCCCAAGCCGGTACTCCCATAAACCCCCCAAAAACACATCTGCAGAAAAGAGAAGAGCATGTAGAAATCCTGTGCATTCTCTCCACACAAGACGAGACATCACATAGCCATGCTGGTGTGTCCTGCCTTATATCCAGAGAGTGTCTACGTTTCTCTTTCGGGTCTGCATGATAGGGTGCTGGAGATCTGAATTGCTTTAGAGAATCTGTGTCCCGTTGCTGTTCTCATAAGCATAACAGTGCCAGGAGCCTGAGGATGCTATAGCGTGAGGACTGCAGCAGATTCTAGGCATCAGTGATCAGTTTTAGACATCAAAAACAGGTTGCCTTCAGTGGATCATCGCCTTGTTCCCCTCTGAGCTGTCCCGAAAGCGTCAGCATCACCTTTTCCCTTCCAAGTCTTTGACGAGGGAGCGGCAAATTGTGGCTGTGACTGTGGGCGGCCCTTCCTGGGTCAGTGGAATCACAGCAGCGGCACGCTCTTTGGCGAGAGCAGTCTGAAGTTGGGCCCTGCGAGCCAGAGCGTCCCTCAGCTGACCGCGGATCTCCTCGATCTTCTCCTGCAGCTCCTCCAGCTCTCCGTCCTTTGGAGGCTCAGTCAAATGAGGTGGAGAAGATGGGAGTGGCTGCAGAGGCACCGGGCCACCGTTTTCACACACTCTCAACAGCTGACCTCCACCGGGTGCCGGTCCAGAGCCGGACCCGGTTCCCGTCGCGGATCCAGAAGTTCCCTGACCGCCTTCTGCGACTACGCGGGCGAGGAGGCGGCGTGTGTTCAGCGTCTCCAGGTTAAAATGAACCCTCTTGTTGTCCTTGAGCTCCTTTGCGGCACGGCTGCTCTCGTTATTCCACTTGGCGAAGGACCCCGGCGGCGGAGGTGGTGGAGGTTGTGCCGGCTGGGACTTCTGGATATTACAGCTGTGTAAAAAGAATCGAATCAGTAATGGCTTGAGAGACTGGCGCTAGATTACATTATCATCAACAATGTAAGACTGTCCTGTTCTAAGATCATGATTTATAATTCACAATTAGGCAAAAAGACAATGGAACGAATTAAAATAAGGCCATTGAGTGAGATCCCCGCATTACAAAGTCAATACCTTTTTTCCGTGTTGGCTCTCTGTCGTTTTACGTCCTCATAAGTCATATTCAGTGCCCGGTGAATTTTCTGCAATAAAGCAAGCAATTATCTCAAAGAATAGAAAGTGTTCAGCTCTGAAAATCAATAAGACCTGAGAATTATTTAACTGCCTTCAACAAGCACTTTATCCTGCTCAAGGTTGCGGTGGATTTGGAGCTCGTTCCAGGAACTCCGGGGCACAAATACAATGGATGGGAAGCCAGAATGACCGAGGGCCCACCCACATGCACATTTAGACTTGGGGACCATTTCGAATAACCGGTCCATCTAAAAGCATGTTTTTGTGGAATTTTGTAAAGTAGTTTTTAAGCTAAATATTTATTACAAGCCATGATACAGTTAAGTGATTGTGCCATGCAGATGCCCACCAACTCCTGTAGAACACCGACCACAGATCCTCTAGATTTCCATACAGGTTCTAGAATGGGTCACATGATCATTTGGTCAGCGGTGAACTGAGTATGGTTGAATAGTCAGGGAGTCCGTCTTTTCCACAGCCATGTTTTCTTCATGTAATTGAAATTCTCTCTCCTCAAGTCAAGTTTTTTTTTATTATTTTAAAGTTTTTTATTATTTTAAAGTGGCTTTTATTGTCACTTCAATACATAAACAACAAAGTGCACGTGCAAAAAAGAGCGACAAAGTGACTGCGACAACATGACATGACAATACTCTGGTAATGGGGTGATGAGAACCCTGAACCTGAGAGGCAACAGCACTTTAAGTGTATTTTCACACTATGACCACCAGATGGCACTATCTGTCCTTTAAACACTGAAGTTTGGAATACCCTCTCATTATTCAATCACTTATCCTGTAATGGGTCACAGTTGGCCTGGAGACAAGGGACAAGGCAGGGTACAACCTGGATAGGGTTCCAATCTGCTGCAGGGCACACACACACACACTTTATGCACAATTTGTAAACATCAATTAAGCTAATCTTCATGTCTTTGGACTGTCAGCGGAAACCCACCAATCACAGGCCCAAGGTGGGAATCGAACCCTCGACCCTGAAGGTGCGAGACCACAATGCTAACCACTAAGCCACCCTTCTCTCCAAGTTTGGAATAATTAATGAATGATAACCTGATATACTGTATATTTCATAATTTGTTACAGATTGTTAGTTTCTCGAGAAAGCACTAAATTTATACCTAATAAGTTAACAAATGTGAACAAGTCCAATGCATAATGATTAATATTAATTAAGCTCCTTGCTACTAAATTCTTCTGTTATGCTGATGATTTTAAATGCACGATCATGGTATAAGTTGCTCCACTCAACCTCTCCGGGTTTACACGTTTATCCCGAGTTACAGCGCAGATTCCATAGTCCTGGACTCACCCTGTCCTGTGCATTTTAGTGTTCTGCTCTGATCACATCTAAACCTTCCTAATCAGCTAGTTTACAGCACTTCCTGAGTTGAAGTGAGAGAGTTGAAGAAAAACAGAACTGGTGTTACTACAGGACCATGGACAGGAACCTTTAACGATATTATTTAAGCAGAGCAGCAGGATGAAATCCTTAAACAGGTGATTTAGAACCGGGGTTGATCCTTGAAGGATGAAGGTGAACTTCATGATTATGATGGTGTCTCACCTGACTGGTATGGAGCCAGTACTTGAATTTCTGCCGACGGCGAATGTGAGGCAGAACTAAGCGGTAGAAGGCGTGTTCACCTACGAGAGTGAGTAACGCCCCAGTCACGCCCACACACAGCAACACAAACAGCCCTGAGAAATGCTGGATACCCATCTGCAGCGTCTGGAAGGTAAAGAATTCATCCATATTAATACTGACATACTGTACGAATCATAAGAAATATTAAAGCATGTCTTAGTACTGTATGGAGAAATAGACTCATGCCATGTGGCTGCATCTTAAGTACAGTCCTTTTAGAATCAATAAATCATATTATAGAAATGTATAAAGGGCAGTAGTGGACAAAGTACACGAATCCTGTACTTGGGTAAAAGTAGAGATTTCCCAGATAAAGTACAACATTACTTGAAAGTAGAAGTCGTCCATTTACATGTCCACTTGTGTAAAAGTGCAAACATAGTTACTGTAAAACTGACTTGGGTATAAAATCTACTGAGCTTGTATTAGCTTACAGCAGCCATAAAGTCTCTTTCTCTGAGCTTCTACAGCATCTTCCTACATTGTTTGTGGTGTTTTATTATTAGCCGCTACGGCCGTTAGAAGGTCACGACTGCAGGAATCCCTTTCTGCATATCTGGCACAGAGAGAGCGGACGTCCTTTCGGGTGCAACACCCGCGTTGGGGCTTGGAACCAAACCCTGGGCCTCCCACATGGCCGGCGAGGGTTCTCCCACTTAATCACCTTTACTCCTCCACCACAGCATTTTCCCATATCACCAAATAAATTCTTACTGCAAGTCATTAAAAAAAGTGCAAGGTGTTATGATCTGGATGCATAAAAAGGGGTTTGGGGCTAAGGAAACTGAGCATGCAGAAAAAAGACAAGGAGAGAGAGAGAATTTCACTTTTGTGAGAACTGAGAGCACGAAGATGATATTGTTCACCAGCCCTGAATCTTGTTTTTGAGTCAAGGTTCAATTCACAGCACCTTGAGCTAATTTTTAATATGCACACTCACTCGTATTACTCTTTACACTTAGCCTCATATGCACTCCCTTTAAAAGACACACTATCTAGGGCATAATGCCATAATACTGTATATAATACTAAGCACAGAGACCTGATTTCTAGCAACATACTGCAGCAACTAAATAACAGATTTAAATATGGACTTACTGTATATGAGGGGTGTTTGAGTCAAACTGGAACTTTTGAGAACATACCGTAATGAGAGTAATTTCTCCCTTTAGTTCTCTATATAATCCCCTGCTACACTCAGTGTTTCACTAGAGCTTGGATACCATCGAGGTAGAACGTTTTCTCAGTACACCAGAGTCATCATCGGACGGCCTGCGGAAATGTGGAAATGGTTCGGAGTGAGGTCAGGACTGTAGGGAGGATGTAGCAATAACTCCCAGCCGAGTGCCTGTAACGGTCAAGTGGTGTGGGTCAGGAGCAGCTCAGTGGGTAATGCATTGGACTATGGAATCGGAAGGTCCCAGGTTCAAATCCCATGACCACCAAGTTGTCCCTGTTGGATCCTCAACTGCTCAGATGTATAATGAGATAAAAATGTAAGTCGGTCTGGATAAGAACATCCGCCAAATGTGTTGGTGAATGATTTTGTGCACAGTTCCCACAGACAGATGCGTCTCTTCTGCACGTTGGTAACAAAGTGAAAATCTATAATTTATCAAGCTGCAGTGGGCTTCGTGCCACCTCAGGGCATTACCGGATATACTCCCTTCTTTAAAATGTTTGTACCATTCCGATGTTTTACTGCAGCTGATCACTGCAGTCAAGAGACTTGTCACTGTTGAGGTCTTCTGTGATCCTATCAATCGGTTTTACGCCTTCATTCATGAGAAATTTCATCACAAGACTTGAATGCCCCCCATACAGATATAAAATCTTAAACTCCTAAATATTGTTAATATCAAGTAGATCAATTGTTTTGCTAACAGTAGAAATGAGTAAAAAAAAAAAACGTTTGAAAATGTTAAACGTATGAATGCATGCATGTATAATGTAATATAATGTAGGCCGCACTGTCGCCTTGCACCTCCAGGGTCAGGGTTCGATTCCCGGCCAGGCTCGATTCCCGTCTCTGTGTGCATGGAGTTTGCATGTTCTTCCCGTGTTTGGTGGGTTTCCTCCGGATACTCCGGTTTCCTCCCACAGTACAAAGACATGTAGGTTAGGTTAATTGTTCTCAAAATTGCCCATAGTGTATGAATGAGTGTGTGTATGTGTGTGTGCTCTGCGATGGATTGGCACCCTCATGCCCTAAGCCTCCTGGCTCCAGGCTCCCCGTGACCCTGAATACAGGACTAAGCAGTAATAACGATGAGTGAGTAAATGAGTAATATAATGTAATACTGTATAAGGTAATATATATAACATATAATGGTATATTATTAGTTATAGAAAAGTCATGAATTCTAATCCTACTATCTGACATCATCCATAAGAGGACGCATTGCATTTTAAGTGGGGATGCAAGATTCAATCAAAAATCACATTGCGGTTACTGTAACATATTGCGAAAATAATTTAAACTGCTATATGTTACTATTAAAGGTACCATTTTGGATTCAAACATATTTATCTAGGCTAATAGCAAATAATGGCACAAACGATCTAATTAAAATGATGTTTAGAGGATGCCAATATTTATTTATCACTACATAAAATCCTGACTATGGGTATATTACCTGTAATAAACTCCAGCTTTTTGGGATTAAATAATTGCACAGATCCATATTGTGTTTTTTTTTTTTTTTTTTTGTATGATTAATTGTAAAGAACTCATTTTAAGTCTAATTCGTCTCAAGGTTCATTTTTGTCTCCGGAAGTTTCTCTTTGTCTGCTGCTGTCACCTCTGGCTTGCTCATTACAGATTGTAATGGAAATCTAGTAAACATCTGGATTCCTGTAAAGCTGCTTTGTCACAATGCCCATTGTCAGCAGTGCTACACAAACAACACTGAATGAAAGCACTATGAAGTAGAATATCATGGGAAAGTCTCAGCAATGCATATACAAGCAGGCAATTACTCCACATGTGACGGATCAATTACAGTCAGCACAATATGTACTGTGCATAAGTGAAGCACACACACTTTACTTCTACTGCAAGATAACCTTCAGCAAAAAAAAAAACAGTGTAAGAATGTCATATATCTGTACAAGTGCATTCCATGCGATTCATACCTGAACGTTCATACCAGTGTTGCGTGAGATAAGCTGAGGAATGAATGCATGGATGTTGGAAGGCTTTTGAGCAATAGCCGTTCTCAGCCCTAGGTGTCTTGTCTCTGTCAGAGGTTTCAAACCTCCAATCCCTTTGAAAATGCCTCTTTGAAGTGTTCATGTAGTACTCTGGCCAACCAGCAGGGGGCATTGTATTTCTTTCAGTCTCAGGCCAGCAAAGGTCCCGCCTGTAACATGGTATTCATGATTCATGGCAAAGATGTCCCACATGCTCTCAGGAGTGCCTTTGACGGAGAACAGATCGTACTAGAACTAGAACTAATTGAAAATTAATTAAAAAATCATTATGTCTAATTGAAATCAGCGTATGTGAATTGTTGCGCTGCTGCTTTACTTCTGTAAATGTGTGAAATGTCAAGCAGATTGAAAACGCATTATAAATAGAAGATAGTACTAAATAATATTTTTAACCTTTCTGTGCAAAATGGTCAGAAACGTAAGGATCGACATTATTTCTGATGCATACATCTTCAGGAACAGCTTTAACCTCATCAAGGTCAAAGTCAATCTGTCCCAGTGGACACACAGTGGAATAGACCCCAGTCCATAGTCGAGCACCATGCACACACCAACACACACACACACACACACACATACGTTCACATACTCATTTCCACTTAGAGGAAATTTTAGTATAGATAATCTGTGTGACAGGATGTTTTTTTTAGAAGTGAAAGAGAACCGGAGAACCCTGAGGAAACCCAGGAGTACACAGGAAGAATATGCTAAACTCACACTGAGAGTACAGAGAGCAACCCACACTAAACCGGGGACCCTGGGGCAATGCGGTGGTAATACTACCCACTGCTTGGAGAAAAGAAAATACTTTGAGTGGTGACATCACAAAAAAATGATGCATGGCAACAATAATAATATATAGCTAATGACTGAAGCATTGATTAGTTATCTGGGTGTTTTATAGAGAAGTAAATCTATAAAGGTAGTGTAAAAAAAATATATCAGCAGTTCAGTTACATTTGTCGTCTGTGATCTCAAACATTTTGATTGATTTGAGTTATGGATATTTCACAATTCCTGGCTCTATTAATTTTAATATATATGCTGAGATATCGGCAGTGTAGTTTGCTTACAAGGAGCACGGTAGGAGAAAAAAAAAGTCAAAAACCTATTTTTAAAATTTTAAATCAGGATTCTGTGACGGTAATGTAGTAGTCAAGGGTTCGATACCTGCCTTGGGTCTGTGTGCATTGAGTTTGCATCTTCTCCCCGTGCTTGGTGTGATTCCTCCAGTTTCCTCCGGTTTTCTCCCACAGTCCAAAGACATGCAGATTAGGTTAATTAGCGTTCCCAAATTGCCCGTAGTGTGTGTGTGTGTGTGTGCCCTGTGATGGATTGGCACCCTGTCCAGGGTATACCACGCCTCATGCCATAACTTTCCTGGGATTGGCTCCAGGCAGGATAAGCGGTATGGAAGATGAATGATTTTGACATCAGGATTTCCCCTAAAAATAACTTCGCCAGCGACGCTGTTTTATAGCGAAAAATGCATCTTTTTCTATGACAACTGGAGCAACGAGCCTGGATAGTGTTCATTAAAGTGCTTTAAAACAATGTTTAGGATTAGAAATTTCTCGAATCTGTTGAAGGATCAGTGACATAAAGTATTTAACAATCGATTTGTGGCAAAGTTGAAGACTTGATATACTTCACCCTAGTGCACCCTACAACTAACCTGTTCATGCCTGACTTGCTGTGACGGGACACACTACAGGAAATTTGGGAACGCCAAATCTGCATGTCTTTAGACTGTGAGAGGAAACCGGAGTACACAGAAGACTCCATGCATCATTTGCTCATTTGCACCCATTGTAACTTATCTACCTCACTATATACTATTTATATATGCAAATTATTCTGCACTGTGAAAATGCACTTCGGATTGGTTGGTAACTGTATTTCGTTGCCTTGTAGCTACAGTGGTGTGAAAAACTATTTGCCCCCTTCCTGATTTCTTATTCTTTTGCATGTTTGTCACACTTAAATGT
>JAOVVA010000004.1:22886885-22910071 GCA_028565275.1 Leiocassis micropogon | reverse complement strand
TTTGTGTTTACTTGTGTTATCTTTGACTAATAGTTAAATGTGTTTGATGATCAGAAACATTTTGTGTGACAAACATGAAAAAGAATAAGAAATCAGGAAGGGGGCAAATAGTTTTTTTGTACAGGCCCACTGTACATGTGCAGTGACAATAAAGTTAAATCTAATCTAATCTAATCTAATCTAATCTAATCTTGCCCATCCATGTGTCTAAAGCAGCGTTCAGAGAAATACAGATGTGTTATATAAAGCCTGCAATGGATTGGCGCCCCATCCAGGGTGGACCCCGCCTCGTGCCCAAAGTCTACCAGGATAGGATCCAGCCCCCCATGACCCTGGATACAGGATTAAACAGTATAAACGATGAGTGAGTAAGTGTTATATAAAGCACACTGTCAAGCTATAGTCTATTACTGAGGAATAAATTAAAATGATGACAGAAATGGGACATAAATCCCTTTAACAGCTTGTACACAGACTTTAAACTAAAACACAGGATGACCACAAACAGCTTCACCATTCTGTCTTCGTCACAAATGACTTCAGTTACAGCCTGACCATGAAGAACGAGAAAGAAGGAGAGAATCTCTCATGTGAATGCCGGGTGCCTCCTTCGCTCTTTTTGACCGGAGGCCATCAGACAAAAGCTCAGGAGCAGACTGCTGTAGAATACTGACTCCCCTCCTTCAGCGGCCCTTCGAATCATCTATTACAGATTAAATAGGACTTTGGTTCACCTTACACACTGCCCGGGTCAACTCCTATTTCTTAACCACTTTGAAAAAAAGAATTTAGATCTTGTAGCAAGTGTCCTGAACATATTACTGCGCCTCCGACAGTGAAAGAACAGTGCTTTTCCAAGATAAGGTCCAAATTTTAACCTTATTAAAAAAAAATTAAAAAACATAAATTCATTTCAAAAATATTTTTCCAATGTTGAACATATATGGTACTTTCTTAATTTAAACCAATTATGAGGGGTGTTCAGGTCAAACTGGGACTTTTGCTTGTGCAGAATAACAGAACTCAGTTATGTTATCATTATTTCTCTAAATAATCCCCTGCTATATCAATGCACTTTTCACTAGTGCTTGGAGACACCATTTAGGGAATACCTGGGAGTCCAGTGTTTCAGATGTGACTCATGTGGTTTCGAGTGGCACAGTGGTAAAGTGCTCGCCGTATCATCCGGAGATCGTGAGTTCGATTCCCAGGTGATGCTGTAACCTCTAGAGAGAGCAGATTGGCCGAGCTCTCTCAGAGGGGAGGGATGAGGGGTACTTAGTGCTCCCTAAATACGGGGCGTCTGTGAGTTTGCGCAAGCGGAAGGAGCAGATAGCGCAGTCCTCCGAGTGTGTTACGCCGCCCCCAACGGTGCGTGAGCGAGCAGTTCGAAAAAAGATGCGGTCGGCTGGCGTCACGTGGTTCGGAGGAAACGCATGATAGTCTTCGGCCCTCCCGACTGAGTGGTAGTAGTAGCTTTGATGTGGGAGCCCCCTAGTGACGGGGAGGAATTGGATACGACTAAATTAGGAAGAAAATCGGGGGGGGGGAAAAACTCCCATAAAAAGGCAATAACTCCCAGCCGAGTTTCTGTAATGTGCAAGTGATGTTGGTGAATGATCATGTGTATAGTTCCCAAAGACAGATGGACAAATTGGTGACAAGTGTTGTGTTTTCAAGGATCAGGCGTTCCACTCGCACTGGGCCACCTCGGCTGGGATCATTATTACACGGACGTACGACCTTCTTTAAACCGTTTGCACCGTTGAAATGTTTTGCTGTAGCTGTGAGTCTCATCACTGTACTGTGCAGTCTTCTGTAACTGTCAATCATTCACAGGAAAGTCCCAGCTGAATTGAACGCCCCCTCATACATACTAATTATTTACTAATTAGTTAAGAATTATTTTCTTTTAACAGAAAAAAATATTTATTGGTTGAATATTTTCATCAGTTTTATTGAACACAAGACAAATGCCTAAAACTTATCAAGGTCGATGTTTCAGCTAGAAACTGTCTATTAATTTCTTTAGTCACTGTTCAAACTCTAACACCTGAAATGAGTATCTTACTCAATCTACTAGTTTCAGGTAGTTACAAGTTTTATTGCTTTGCATGCTTATATGTCTGTTATTTTGTACGTTCACCCTATTCATCTTACCTCTGTTTTCTGTGTTGTTTAACTGTAAGAGTTATGTTAAATTCGCACTTCTGACTCTTGCCCTACGTACGTCCGGGTTCCAGTTGCCAGACAATCCTACAGTGTATTTCATCATTTTCACTAGGCCACTTCATCCTTTAAATCTAAATACATAATTTCACATATAATTATATGAATCATGTTCTGCTTTAGCATATAAGTCAGGAGCATAAATCATACATAATTGTTATCCGCCTACATCTCCTCCACACTAGGCACAACAAACCTTGAAATTCGACTTTAGTTATGATTTGTTGCTTTTACTGCCAAGGCCCAGGTTCAGTGTTTTAGGGTCAGGGAACTGTTCTGACTGACAATTGCAGGAAAGAAAAAAAGAAAATAAATAAATAAATAAACAAATCTACGTCAGTTCAGGTCACGAAACAATCCATCCTTTAAGCACAGACGTGAACCGGTGTCTGTGTTAAGACCTACAATCCTTACAAGATCATCCCTTTAATGCCATCCTGATGTGTTTGGTGCACTTCTAAAGCTGTTCAAATGTTCTCACAACACTCTGCACCTTTTATCAGTGTCAAGCCGGATGCCATTAAAGCAGGAGGATTTAAAATGGAACGATAAGGAATAATCGTTTTAGCTGAGACTGCGGTCATTTTGCCCTCAATTAACTTAAGGATATTTTGCATGCTGGAGTACATATTTCTGGATCTTCAATATTAACTCACAGGAGTAACAGGTTACACAAGACACGCAATGTCATTATAATAGCCAAAGGCTTAACAAGATCTCAATATGTCATTTATTCCAGAATCGAAATCCTCTGTTTTATATCCCCTGTCCAGATTCAATATACTACACGTGCTATTTGAATTCAGGATGCCGAAGGATAGCTCAGGACAAGGCAGAAAAGACACTCAGGTTAATTTATTTGAGAAAAAAAAAAGAAAAAGAAAAAAGATTATGGGTGGTTTGTTGAACATTCAATAGTTGGCTACCTGGGTATAGATGGGTCCCAGACCAGATGGCATAAGCTTTAGCTTCATATGTTTTCTGCTTTTTTTGTTAGTCTTACTTTGAAACATCCCAGTGGCATTGTTTGATCAGGTTAAACAGCAAATAATTGTGCAATAACATGGTCCAGTGGCTCATGACAGATGGCCTGCAGTTATTTCGGTGTAAAGGAAGGGGGCATATTTCCCTGTTATCCTGTTCACAATGCAAAAATTCATTACAGTAGTAATAAAGAACAGTCAAAGAAGTTAAACCTATACTATATGAAATTGTCTATTTAACCAGAAATAATGGATGCTGGGTTAAACATATAAAAAATTTTTTTTTTAGTTTTCATTCATATAAATATTGCAATCTTTCCCTTTACACACATGCACTTTTTTAAATAACTGGATTCATGCAGGGACAAATTAGCAAACGTGGCAACTTGGTATATGCCCAAGAGCCCTGGCCACTAGGTGGCCATCATGAGCATAATGAAATTAATGAATAAAATAATTAGGCTAGGGGTTCTCACAATAGACAACCTCTCAACCCCCACCCTTGAGCACCGCTTTAAATTCTTTTTTGTTTTTTCTAACAGGTCTTCTTTCTAACATGTGAATATTTTATGATGTCAGACCCGTATGGGTAATGCAACATGCACTGACCAGTCTAAAGCGAAGGCTGAGCTTGCACTTCACCCAAAAAAAAAAAAACAGACAGATGATGTGTTTAAAAGGATGCATCTCTTTCCAATGTCACCTCAAGCTTCAGACAGTACATAAGGAATAAAACACAACAGGGTGTATGGTTATACCCAGCTTGATGTGAAGAAGTGGATCCTGATTTATACTTTTGCAGGTGCATGGGCACGTCAGAGCCAAAAACATCCCTGACTGTCAGGTTTCAAAGTCAAACTCGAGAATATTAGCCTTTTCATGCACGGTGAGGTGAAACACACTGACAAGCTCTTATTTTTTCATACTTCTACTGTTGTTGTGATTATTGTCCTGAACTGCAAAAAGTCTGACCTTACATTCTAAAGCATCTAGTGATCTAGAAAACATAATTTAATTTTTTTTTTAATCATAAGTATGCTATTTGAGACATAATGCTAGTTGACCCTACAAACAGTTTGGCAGCAAAACGTGATAAACCACATTTTCTATCTTTTCCTCATTTTTGTTTTCCGTAACAAAACATTGAATTACAAGAACACTACATATCCTTTCCCTTTGAACTTTCATGTTTCAGACGAACCATGATGTGGAGCAGACAAACCTCAGAACTGAGGTCGTCATGTCGGGAAAAGCCAATTGCGTCACTTCTTTTTGTCACATGATCCGTCAAGCGAGACTACATGGTGTGCAGAACAGCGGCTGCTGTGAGTGATCTAAATGCATTCGGTGGATTTTGGGAGAATGTTGAAGCCAGGAAAAAGGAGGTTTACACTCAGTTACTGCCACTGCAGATACACAGGATTAATGGAGAATACACAGTCATGATATGTTCTGTAAAACAGACCATTATGCAATTTGAATATAATGATATGACTGTATATACTTATCAAAGCCATGTGGGATACTGTAGTGTAACCTTCTGTTTCATTTAAAAATATGTTTTTGCATTTGACTCTGTGTTTTTTTTAAATTATTTAATAATCCATTTTATTTTACACAGTGCTGTTTGCTAGAGAAATATTGCTATTGGTTAAAAAATACATATTAACAATTCACTTTTTTCCCTCTTGCTTTTGCTATTGCTAGCAATTGGTTTGGTGCAATATGAAGCCATGATGCACTCCTGTTAATATTCTTGAAAAAATAAATAAATAAACAGAATCATTTTAGCTGCAGCACTCCAAAGATGCCCAAGCTTTGTTGTATGAGAAGAAAAGAGAAATTCAAGCGGTGTGTGTGGGAAGCTGTTGGGTTCTGTGATTGGTTGAATGGATAACCAAATGGACAACATACTGTAAACCCTTTTTGCCTACCCAACCCGAGACCTTGCCTTTGCACGTTGTGTTTATCATTAAGTTCAGAACAGAAATATTCCGTGTACGACCTTTTGCTTGCTATTTTGACTGCTTTCAAACATAGTTTTCCCCTCTGTATTTGCCCTGCCTGCCATTATAGAATTTCTGTGTGTGTTTTGACTTGACTTGTTTTTAACTTTGACTTGTTTTTATGTGTTTTTCAGGTATTTCACAGTGGGATTAGTTAGGGGAGATGTCGGCCTTGCTCAGAACCACTTTTAGGGAAAAGTTCATTTTGGTCCCACACCCTTTTTTATTTAGTTTATACTTTTTTTTCTGTTGTGGCCCGACCTTGACCGGATCGTCACAAAGAAATCATATGCAACATATTCTAATATTAGTTTGGAATACTTCTTACTTAATAATAATAATAATAATAATAATAATAATAATAATAATAAAAAAATCTAAAACCATTTTGCTTTTACAACAAAAAGAAGCCAGTCACCTAGATAGATACAGATAGATAAATTCCCAGTAAGACTTACCATCTGCACGCCACGTCGAAGATCCAGTTTCCTCATAATATGTGTGTAACATTGTAATGTACAGTATAGTATGCATTATTATGTACAGTTGATGTGGGCTGTAGGATAAGCTCCATGCATTGGTTCCTGCCTTACAGTGATGGGCCAGTGTGTCTAGAGTGTGTCTACATTTTAGTAATCCCTCACTAGGATTATGATTTTGGAAATGCAATTCTTTGGGAGTCAAAAACGTGGCCCGCTGTCAGTCTCACCTCCGTCATGGCGAAGACTCGCTTTCCACAGGGTACCACTTTGTACCACTTGTCGTGCAGCATGTCCATGTAGCCGTCGGATTTGTAGCGACTGATGAATTCCGAAATGTTGGACGTGAGAGGCGAGTTCTGGGGCAGGCCGATTCCATAACCTGCCGATGAAAAAGCACGTAAGTCCCAATCAGGCTGCGAGCGCAATGCTATTTATTTCAACTCAAGCGTAAACAGTGAAGGTGAGTCAATGACAGAGGTGGTGGTGGGGTGGGGTGGGGAGGGGGAAATGAGAAAAACTGGCAGGGAAAAAAAAAAACCACATGACAAAAAGACTGCTCGTACATTCCCTTCCTGTTAAAACCAAGCAGGGAGCTGAACGGGACAGAACAGATTTCTCTGTTTAACATCATTAAGCCAACCCAATACGCTCTGTGATTGTTTCTTTTTCGAGCATAATGATTTGAAGCTTAGTTTGTACCCGAGCACAAACCCAGACATAATGGTTTCAGAAAGACATATTCATGTCCTCTATATTTAAATTCCAACAATCACTTAAAATCCAACGTTTTTACCTTTTGTAGACGACTGAATGAGAGTAAGAAGAGTTCGACGGGTCAACAGTCAACAGTGCAAAATGACGCCAATCTGGCCGCAACCAATCAGAGGACAGCCATGATATAAGGCACATAATTAACACGGAGACGACAACTAAAGGTCTTCTAGAATTATAAAGAAAGAAATATATAAAAAAGTCCCAATTATTGTTGTAACCTTAGCTCAGTGTCAGGCTTCGAGCAACTTGGATGCAACAGCGAGCTTATTCTTCTTTCTCCTCGCAAATTATTGAACTTTCTCCGTCTCATCCTTTTTCCCCTGGAGAGAATTGTGGAACCTTTCCCATAGCCTTTTTGTGAAGAACCTGTTCCTGCTTCCAGTGGATGAATAGGTGCTTTCCGAAAGAAAAAAAAAGAAAAGATTCGCCTGAAAGAAATCCTCCAGACAAATTTCAAAGCTGGTGAGCTGTGAAATACGCTCAGGAGTCTAAAATATGAAAACATGAGATGAGAACATCGCTTCATTCGGAGGCTCACTACCCAGCTCCATCTCACTTTCTTTTAATTCCATAGTTCCTATCAGTGCAGGGTTTGAAAAGTCAAAATTGTGCTTGGCTCAATATGCCTGAGACTACTTTGTCAGTGACATTTTTAACGTCTCAGATCAAAGACGTGTCGTGGCTAAGCTCAAAAACACATGCCGTCGTTTTTTTTTTTCAACTGTGCTTGTCTAAACTTCATTTTTTCAGTAAGTCCTGAGAAGGTTAAACTGTGATGTCACAAAAAAAAGCAATGATCTGAAATTATCTTTAATATCTTCTCAGGAAAAAAACTGCCAAAGATCTACACAAGGCTATCTGCTGACGACCCCAGTGCTCGGTTGTTTGACAGGTCATCCCATCCTTGCTAAAAATGTCAAAGACTATGTTCAGATTACAAGCCACCATGATTTCTTGGTCAGATCGGATTAGCACGTCATCAGGGTTCACATGTGACTTTTATGTGGACGTGTCTGTCCTCTGAGACAGCTCTGGAGGCTGTATTCGTTGATGTCCAGAAGAAGCGAGAAAGCCAGACACCTCGCTTTAGCTGTTTATTTTTTTGTTGCTGCTATTGCTATGAAATCCCTGTGCTGCCGGTGCTGACTGACTTCAGTAAGTCCCTCACTCATGCGCAGAGGCGGAAGAGTCGCATGAATACTGATCTGCACGTTCTCATTCAAGTCCCATGACCGTGTATCAGATATGTATCCGATCTACATACAGTATGAAAGTGACTCAGATACAATCTAAAACACACAAAATTTATGCATTTAGACAGACCAAAAAAATTTGATCTGTGTCACATTGGGGGGTGGGGGGGGGGGTTAGCACTCTCGCCTTGCACCTCCAGGGCCCGGGTTCGATTCCCGGCCAGGTTCGATTCCTGCCTCTGTGTGCATGGCATTTGCATGTTCTCCCCGTGCTTGGTGGGTTTCCTCCCACAGTCCAAAGACCTGCCGATTAGGCTAACTGGCATTCCCAAATTGCCCGTAGTGTGTAATTGTGTGTGTGTGCCCCGTGATGGAGTTGCACCCTGTCCAAGGTGTACCCCGCCTCGGGCCCTAAATCTCCTGGAATAGGCTCCAGGCCCCATGCGATCCTTTATACTCGACAATGCGGTATAGACGATGAGTGACTGAGAGTCACCTTAGGGTAAAAATCAGTCTGTAACTGGCCTTTCCATTTCACCTTTTTTTTTTCCACATCAATGATTTCACATTTACTTCCCTCCTGGAAGTTATCCTTTTGTCATACTGAATCAGTGTTTCTCTAATTGGGCATGATTATGGAAATCTACAGAATATTAATTGTTTTGTACATATACACAGGGAAAACCTATGTTAGAAATATGTTGTTTAGAAGGTGGTGACTTACAGTGTAGCATTGTCCTTGTATGTCCAGAGTTGTGGGTTCAGTCCTGTGTATGGAGTTTGCATGTTTTCCCCATGCTTGTTGGGTTTTGAGTAGGTATTCTGGTTTCCAAACTGCCAAATAAAGGGTGACTGGTTGTGTGTGCGTGTGTGTGTGTGGGTGTTTGTGTGTGTGTGCTTGTTCAGTGCAATAGGTTGGCACCCCATCCAGGGATGTATTCAGGCTTGTGCCCCAAGTATTCAGGCTGGCAGAAGCTCCTGACTCTTAGTGACCGTACACAGGATAAGATGGATGGATGGATGGATGTTTAAAAGCTTCAGACGGAGTGTGTGAGTCTAACCTTCAATAGCGAAGGGTTTGCCGACAGTCAACAGCTTACAGTCGGCATCGATGGATACCTCGTAGTCCAGCAAAGCTTTGTCCATGATGAAAGCATCAAGCTGAGGAGGATCTGTCCTTCACAACACAAAGAGAGAGGGATTATAAAACTGCATGAGCACATGCATGCACACACACACACACAGACACACACACTTCCCTAAATGGTTATTCTTCGTTCGATTAAATCTGCACAGCAAGGTTTTCATCAGTCAGACTCTGCCTCCCTGTCACTTGCAAATGGAACCATCGTCATTTGTCCGGCCCAACTGTTCTTCAGCAAGCACACCCATAAATCTACTGCCACCCTAAACAAGATGGAAAATTAATACCCTGCAATGCACAATAGAGGGATCAAATACCTAGTGCCACTTTAAAGACAGCAGCACAATCGTTGATTAAGGAGCTATCATACTAAAGATTTGATCCAGCGGGAGAAACTTCTTACATACAGTAGCCAACATTTTTCTATTTTAAAGTTCTGACGAGGTGTTGAAATGTGCAGAATGACAAAGTATTTGTAAACATGCATGAAAAGGAGGATCCAGATAATCAGATGGGAGATTTGTTTTCTAGCTCCCATTAAGACTGTTTAATGGGGTTTGTTAAAACCACTCCACATGCAGAGAGTACCCCGATTTATAACATTCGTCCACCTAGCTGGTAACTTTTAAAGCACACCTGTATACCTTATATTTTATTGGGGTCTTTTAAGAAAAAGAAGAAGAAGAAGCTTTTATTTGTCACGTATACATTACAGCGGAGTGAAATTGTTTCTCCAAGGTAGAGAGCTGGGGTCAGAGCACAAGGTCGGCCATGATACGCACCCCTGGAGCAGACGGGGTTAAGGACTTTGGTCAAGGACCAAACAGAGGCAACGAGGTGGAACGCGGGCTTGAACCGTCGACCTTCTCATCAGCAACCCAGATCCTTAACCTGACCCATACCCTAGTCAAGTTCTTTCTATTATAACATTCACATTCAGGGGTGTAAAGATGACTTTTTTTTTTTTTTTTACCCGGGAATGAGACCAAATATATCCCCATACAGGATGCTATCCCCATGCTAGAATTTTATTATGAAACTTGCAATTAAGCTACGATACACATGCATCCCAAACCACGAGAATGGATCCATACAGATCATGGATCCTGGATACGTACCACTAGTCACAATACTACCAGGTAGTGGCAGAGAATAAATCCATTAGAAAGCAATTGACACACATGGCTGCTCATAAATGCTTACACAGTTATGTTATTACAGTTATTATTGGTTATTTGATTACAGTTATTTGCTATATAATTATTTGTTATTTGCTTTGTTACAAGGCCACGTTCAGCTCAGTATAGAAAACTCTGAATGTAGAACCACTGAAGTGTCGAACCAGGAAGAAAACTGAATCAGAACAAAAGTAGCAACAAAGACTGTGCTTTTTATTATCCATATAGACTTGGACTACCAAACACATCCAAAGGACAAGTCACACACACACACACACACACACACACACACACACACACACATCCTGAAATCAGTGTCACAGACTTCAGCACAGCAACAACAAAGAAGACACAGGTGTGAGCAGACAGGGAGTCCCAGACCTTCTCCCTGCACAGAATAACAAACACCAAGCGAGACGGGAAGGAAATCTGGACCTTATTTATTTCCACCCCTGCTACTGCGAACATTAAAATAGCAGTTTCCTCACTGATCTGATAAGAACTCCAGTCAGTAAGTAACTAATAAAACAAGACAAGGGCATGCTGTTCTTGGAAGCTAATCAACAACAAGGTGGCGTGATGCCGTTACCACCCAGAGTTTGAAACTCCTAATGACTAATTAGCCAGCAATGATTATTAACCAAAGAGCAAAAGAAATTCAATTCTAGTTCAGGTTAAACCTTTAACATTTTGAAACATCAATAAAACATGTTCCTGTTATTGAGTCACTGTATTAAAGGTCTGCATTATAAAAAAACAACTATAGAGCATTGACACCACTGTGTAGGCAACAGTGCTGATATTCAGTATAACAGTATACATGCAATTGCATGCGCGCTAATACCTTTATTTACGTAACTCTTCTATAAACACGAAATGAATACTGAATGAATAACTGACATTTCAGACACAACATGGCCAATTATTAGGTTTACACCAATCAGCCATAACATTATGATCACTGACGGGTGAAGTGAATAAGTTTGATTAGGAATTATATACAGTGCTGTGAACATGTTAAGTGTTTGCCCCTACCAGATTTTTTAATTTTTTTTTTTTTAATTTTAATATTTTAACAGATGTTATGTAAAATTTTTATATTTTAACAGATGTTATGTGAAATGTGTTGTGTGGTCACTTCATCGCTCTCATTTGCACATTTGCATGTGCGCATGATATTGTCTCGTTTGTATAGGACTTAGTTTTCTGTTCATTTAAAAATGTCAATCTGTCTTGTCTCAGCTAGTCAGCCAATTAGGGTTCTTAGTTAGCTAGCTAGTTTTATTAATCTATGTCGTTAATTTATGTTGTATGTAGCACCTTGGTCCTGGAGGAATGTTGTTTCGTTTCACTGTGTACTGAACTGTACATGGTTGAAAATGACAATAAAAGCCTACTTGAGATGATGTGAGTAAATGCAAAATGCATATTTCATATATATTGAGAGAAAAAAACTCTACAAACACTACCTGGCCCCATGTTAAAAAGTAATTGGCCGCTAAATCTAATATTTACATTTAGGCATTTGGCAGACGCTCTTGTACAAAAAATGCTTTGAAGTTTCCGTCATTGGATAGATACTTACACTGTGCCATCAGTCAAACACATCAGTCAAACAAATACAGTATCTGGTTCTACCACCCTTGGAAGCATAAACTTCAATCAAGCATTTGGAATAACCGGCAATGAGTCTTTCACATCGTTGTGGAGGAATTGTGGTCCACTCTTCTTTGCGGAATTGTTTTAATTCAGCCACATTGAAGGGGTTTCGAGCATGAACAGCTTGTTTAAGGTCATGTCACAGCATCTCAATCAGATTTAAGTCTGGATTTTGACTAGGCCATTCCAAAATCTTAATTTTGCACTTTTTGAGCAATTTATAGGACTTGCTGGTGTGTTTTGAATAATTATCCTGCTGCATAGATGGATGAAAATTCTGCTTTAGAATTTTTTGGTATAAAAACTGAATTTGTGGTTCCATCAATTATGGCAAGACATCCATCACACTACCACCACCATGTTTGACTGTTGATATGATGTTTTTCCAAAAGTCTTGGCGATAACCAAAGTGTTTTGTAGGCAAATGTGAGACGAGCCTTTCTTGAGACAAGCATGTGTTCTTTTTTTTAGTCAGTAGTGACTTTTGCTGATTTGATGATCTGAATAATTTAAGTCTAACAAATATGCCAAAAATAAATAAATAAGAACAGGGCAAATACTTTTTCACAGCACTGGACCTGAAAACTGTAAATGTAAATGTAATACTGGTGACAAAATTGGGGCCGATCCCACAGAAAAGCGAATGCAGTACTAACCACAGAATAAAGTCAGCGCTGGCCACAATAGAAAGACACCAGTTCATCACAGCTTGCTTGTTTATGGGGCTTTGCAAACATAGAGTTCAAGGCTGTTCAAGGCCTCCAAATTCCCCAAACTGGTCCGGTCCATGGAAGCTCCACCCTGCAACCCAGAGCATCCAACGGATCTGCCGCTAACTTTCGGAGCCAGACACCACAGTACACCCTTAGAGGTCTTGTAGAGTCATGTCACGTGGGGCAAGAGCTGCCTCAGCACCACATAATGTTTTGTGTAGTAATGTTATGGCTGATCGGTGTATTTTTGCTCTGTTAAGGGAACTAGTTGCTAAAGAAACCATGCCTGGATAGAGTGTTGCATCATGGTCCCAGTGCTGTTCTACTAAATAGAATTTTTTTTTTGGAAATGTAATATTTTAAGAGGGATGATCGTGAAATTATACACAATAATACAATATGACACAGATCAAACACTACACCAGATGGAAGCTTTTTCGTAGATATAATAACAAACTGTTTCCAATTTGCCATAGAATAGTAGAGTGCTCGGTTGGTTTTACTGAATGCGATGATCTCTTACTTGAGAGTCGCGACTCCCTCTGGGGTGGTTGGCTCGTTGAATCTCCTCATATATTCATGCATTTCAGGGAAGCTTTTCTTCATGTAGTCCTCAGCACTGCTTTCACGTACGGTCCCAAAACGGAACCCTTGGGAAGGGTGATGGAGCTGGAGACACACGCATTTACAAAAACAATAAAGTCAAGAACAATAACCTCAATCACAACTGATTATGTCTCAGCAGCAAACAATAGAACACAGCTTGAATTATAAGCATCTGAAAAGAACGTAAGAGGGTGCCAGACAACACACTCGGCTCCAGATTATTTTCAGCACGTAACAGATGTTTCTGATACAAGAATATACACTTTTTACATGTTTAGAAGGATCATTTTTAGGGAATCATGATGTGCTCTGCTGTACTATGCTTTATCATTTTGAAGTATGAACCAAAACGTTTTTCTCATCTTTTCTTTTTTTGTTTTTTTATTTTACGGTAAGTCTAAGTGTATTATAAATGCAGTTCCCCATTCAGGTATACAGGTAGTAAGTGTGTGATTAGAGAATGCCATGCTACTTCTAACATCTGTGACATCATAAAACAATGTGGAACATATTGTATAATATAGGAACATACTGTATAATATGTAATAAGATATTTCAAATACATAGATCAAGACATGTGTTAACAACAAAGTGCTTTTTTGGTTCTACTTTTGTACACAACCAGAGTGATCTCAGTTGAACACATAAGGTAGCTGCTTGTATTTTTAATACTTTATCTCTCCTAATGATGGATTTTGTCTTTTTTTTTTCCTTCACCTGAATGCCTTTTTAAAAAAAAAAAATTGTTTTAATTGTTTATTTCATCAAAACATTTGAAATTTATTCTCTATGAGGCATTATTCAGACTGCCAGCTCAAATCTGTCTTTTCAGACTAAATTCAGATCTGATTCAGTTTAGAATCAGATTGCGTTCATGTAGTCTGAACAGTAAAAACACATCAAATCTCACTCATATCGTCTATATTGCTTTATCCTGTATACAGGGTCGGGGGGCCTGGAGTCTATTTCAGGAGACTTGGGACACGAGGCAGGGTACACCCTGGACAGGGTGCCAATCCATCACAGTACACACAAACATAAAACCCCATGCTTATTCACACACTACAGGCAGTTTGGGAACACCAATCTGCATCTCTTTGGACTGTGGGAGGAAACCCATCAAGCACGGGGAGAACATGCAAACTCCATGCACACCAACCAGAGGTGGGAATCGAATCTGGAACCTGGAGGTGCAAGGTGACAGTGCTAACCACTATGCCATTGTCCTGCCACACATCCAAGCAGATTTTTGTAAATCTGATCTGAACCACATTATATATATATTCCGTTATTGTGTGTGCGTATGTGTGTGAAAGTCGTCCTACAAGCCCCGCCCCTGATAACCCATGCCTCCCCTCCCCTCCTCTGTTATTCCTGCTGTTATACCCCTATCTCACCTATGCGGTTTGACTCGCGGTGAGAAACGGTGTTAGGCACTGTGAGCCGCCGCGAGTGACGTTCCGCGAAGTTCTGCAAGGTCTGTGAGGAGCAACGCGTGGAAAGATGGGAATGTAATCACAGCGCCAAAACTCTCGGTGAATCATGATGAACTGTACTTACAGTCACCGTGCAAAACCGTGTAGGTAAAAAGTATGGAAAAGTACTCTAACTAGTTACTTTTATCAAAAAGTAGCGCTGTAATGTTTTCAACTTTTTAATGACAGTAATTTTGTAATGTAATTAGTTACTTTAAAAGGTAACGTCCCCCAACCCTGATGATCATATGGTATGGGACATGGATCCATGGGGAAAACTTGTTGAAAAACGATACGATAAATAGAATGGAGATTAAAAAGGAAAAAAAGACTATACAATTTTGTAGAAAGTTAAGTTGCTATGCTTTAGGAGGTCGCTGAGAGTCTTTTTCTGCTTTTGGTGGTGTTACCGTAAGTATGTCGTATACGCCCTTGATTTTACCATACGGCTAAATTAACAAGTGTCTGGCTTAACTGGGACATGGAATATTTGTATTAAATATACAAAATGGAGAACAACAGTCCGAAGACAAAGGACGAAGTAAAATGTCTGACAGAAAGATGCACCAGGGCATGCAAAGCAAGAGGGAACGTACCGAAACAGGGCGATATATTAGGAAATAACATGCTGCATGCTAGCCTCCTGCTTCGTTATCACAGCAACCAATGCAGAAAGGTGTGTCAACAATGTGTCAGATTTGGGCTGCTAGTCTGAACAGAGTCAAATCTGATCGGATCATTTTCAAATAACAGTGAGGACAGTCAGTCTTAAAGATCAGATTTGTGGAACAAATTGGCTTCCCCTGCAGTATGAACAAGGTCTAAATTTAAGCACAGGTTAAAAGCTATGCAGAAAGTAGTTAGACAATAATATAGAACAGGTTAGCCACTCATGTAGCTGTTTATCCTCATTTTTGTTGTAATTAACACAATATGACACACAATTTAATGCAACTAGTGTGCTATTAATTACCACGAATCCCCAAATTTCTCCCTAATTAAGTCCTACTCATTGTGTTAGGACACTACCATCAGCATCAGCGACAGCTAACAACCAGAGAGGGCGTAGGCTAACAAATTTTTTCTCTGATGCCAACCGCATCTTTTTCTGTACTGTAGCTCACGCACTGTTAGGTTGTGACGTAACACACTCAGAGGACCGTGCTATCTGATCACCTCACAGATGCTCACAGATTGGCTAGTGTTGCTATGATTGATGTGCGAGTGCAAGTCTGACACCCTCATCAAAAAGACAAAGCGCCCCAAGACTTATGACAGATTAAAGGTAAGTACTTTACTTAGGTTTATGATTATGATTAGAGAATAAGCAGTGTAGACAATCCTAAGCATTGTGTATTTGTGAGTGTTGTCACTGTTTTCAAAGTCCTTAAGTAGGGACCTTGTATAAATTGTAAGCTATATTTATGTGACCTGTGGAACAAACCACTCAACCTAACTAAAGTTTTAAGGAATAACTTTGCGAAATAAAAGTCTCACTTTGGCATCATGAATGCCCGAAACCTCTTCAAAGGTCTTTTCCCCAACCATGACTGCAGCAAGGTTGGCTGTGTAACTGGACAAAACTAACAAGCAAAAGATGGCCCACAGGTTCATGAGGAATCGTCCTGTCCAGCACTTGGGCGTCTTACTCGATACCGTGCGGCCAAACAGAATGGCGTAGCACAGGTTAAGGGCTGAGGAGTAGGAGAACACCTTCATGCGGTTACGCCCATGTGGAGTCATGCCAAATGGGCTTTTCCACTCATAGAGGGTGAGGAAGAGTGCTGTCATGTGCAGTGCTACAAAGATGCCCACCCACATGGACCAGTGTAGGGGCCACATGAAAGCTCCAATGGGTGCTGCCGTGTCCTTGCTGCGCACGAGGATGCCTAAGCTGGTGGAGAAAAATGGGCTGGTAAAGTCCATTACTTTGCTGCGTGCTGAGTTGATGCTGAAGCTGGTGACGGCCATATCAGCCACGCCATTAAGCAGGTCTCCGACCAGCCCTGTCCAACGGCCACCTTTCCATGCACCGTATTTCCCATCTCCCACAATGTAAAGGTCGAATTCAAAGTCCATGTCCTCGGCCAGCTTTTCTAGCAGGTCAATACAGTATCCATAGCAGCACTTGCTGTAATCCGCTGGAAGAAACGTCTTATTCCCTTGTGCTCGCATGGCAAAAACATTATCCAGCATATCCGAGCTGTTGGTACCTGCATCCAAGCAGTACTGTCCAGCTGGACAGTTGCCATCCTCGTCCACTTCCCTGGTGAACACAAACGGGTGCTCGACGAGGGTGACCACACGCACGTGGCTCCCTGAAACAGGGAAGCCGGGTCTCCAGCGACTGCCCTCACGACCTCTTTGTGCCTCGGCGCGTTGCCGTGGGGTTGAGCTCTCCCACAGACCTCGCTCCTCAACATCCAGCTGGGTGCCCTCCCAGCTCCCCACTGTCACCCAGGCGGGCTGGCCCACAGCGTCACGCCGAAGTCTCCAGATGTGCACCCGGTGAGATGTAAACACACGTGACATGTTCCGCTGCACACTGACTGCACCAGTCATCCCCATGAAGGTTGTGTTTGAGAGAAACCTAAAGGCAAAAGAAAATACAAAACGTAATCCTTCTACATCCGTAAAGACAAATAGCTTATGGTCAGATATATTCATCGTACCTCTACTTTTCCAGGAAAGCGAATAACCCTCACTGGTGAAAGTAGTGACCCATGGTCTGTCTCGTTTCTGTCTAACGGCCAGAAGACAATAAATAATGCAGCTGCAGTAAGGAAAGGGATTGCCTATCGGGTTGACTGACACAATCTGGCCGCCTTTGCACTGTAAACTATAGGAGTTGCTTTCACAGCGAGTGTATTTGGTTGTGAAACTCTTTATCTCCTTCAGTAAATTAGGGCTGCTTGTCTAGCTGAGCTGAAGGGATAGGGAGGAGCTCAGGTCACTTTAGAGAAGGCAGACTAGCCTCTTAAACAAGTCTGGAAATCAGCCATCAATGAAATGCATGGCATGTGTCCAATTGTGAGCTTCTTCATTAAAAAAAAAAAGGTAAAAGAAGGAAAAAAATATATATAAAATGCTATTTGGCCTGAAACCTTTTGGTCATTAATTTTGCCTGTGAGAGACAGAAGTTGGCCCATATACAGTACAGACGTGCCCCCCCATCCCTCCTCCCGTCTCCACTCATCATGGTGCTGAGTGATATTGCATTTACAGACTATGGTTCCTCCTTTTTTCGGATGGCAGGTTTTAATTAGTTAAAACCAGCTCACATCCATTTCTCTGCCAGATCGCACAGTGCATTAAGAGGACGAAGGCTCTTTTTCCCCACTGGACTTTTACACCACGAACTAATGAATTATAGTGCACACTTTCTTATTGATTAAAGGAAATACCATAACTAATAAGAATGTTCAAATCCCATGTATTATTAAGCTGAAGTCTTTACAGTAACACCGATTAAATCGAAAAAAAAAAAAAAAAAAGATCCCCGTTCATGGCAATTGAACTAGCTTAAGAACCGCGGAGGACTATTGATCTGTCTCCCCTGCACCTCAGCGGTGTCCTGTTAAATTGTTTGACATTGTGTTTGGGTCTATTTGACAGATTTTATCCTGTTGTGCTGAGCTGCAGAATTCTCTGCATGGCCACAGTACAGAGCAATCCTGCCTGTGTTTGTAGGGAGGGCTTGAGAAAAAAAGTGTGAAACCTCACTAATCCACACGGAGCAGTGGGCTCGTTTGATAAGAGTGATCCTTGCCTCGTGGGAAGGTATCTGAGTGAAACTCATGAATACAGCTTAACGCTCCAAAACATGTTTGCATTCCAGCTGCCAGACTAGCAGTTTCACTGCAGTCACCGAAGTCAACGGCTGTATAATCAGGATGCATTTTAAAAGAAAGCATTAAAAAGTTGAAATCAGCCACTGCATATAGCTTGAATGTTATCAGGCTGTTTATTTTCAATACTTGAAAATTTGCTAGATTGTGAAGAAAACAGTTGAATTTGCCTTCCAGGATAAATGCCAGTGCATTTACTGTTTTTCTTAATGAATAGGCAATTCTAGTTCACACTGATTAATGTCAGATCCATTTTCTAACAACATTCTCCCTAAAAATTGAATAGCTTATAATATGTTCATTTGCACGCAATGAGTTATGAATCAAGCCTGTAAGACATGCACATTCATGTACTGTTGATTAATCAATCACAACTCTAAACCAGTGGTTTATTTAGATCTCAAATACTGGTTAATAATATTTATAGTTTATACGCTCAATCGGTGAGCACAAGGCAGGTTAGACAATTTTTTTTTACTGGTGCTAAGAAACAATTGTTGGAGGAAATAATCTGTAAATGCTATTTGTAGTTTGCTTAAATATTGGGGAAACTCTCATGAGTATCTCATGATATCGAGAAACTGCTCAAAGCATAATGCGAATAAAATACAGGAGTGTAGAGTTGAGTTAAGTCAGGATTTGCTAATGAAAAATGCTCTGTTTAAATGCTGTTTAAGATGAGCAAGTGTACACGGCCAAAACATGGTATAAATCAGATAAACCTTGGCCAATTTCACATGAAAAGACATAAACCTGAAAAATGTATTATTCTAAAATGCTACATTATTAAGATATTGCAACATGAATTTCACAGGGTTACGGACACTACAGATTTTTTGCTTTTGAAGCTTTTACCAAAAAAACGGAATGCATTTATTTAAGCAATAATTTTTATGGGTCATATGCTTCTAGAAGCTTACACCAATTTTAATATCAACATAGAAATAAAGAAACATGAATAATTTGCATTTTAAATGGTTATTGTTTGAAGCGAGACAGTATAACATTGAAAAATGGCCATTTTTGGGGCACATATAAAATCATTTCACCAAAACGGCTGAAGTTAGCAACTTGAAATTTTTAGGGAAGCAAGATCACTCACTTCCATGTTGCATAAACTTAAGACGTGGCTTCTTCCCCACACACTTTTTCTGTATTATATGTATAACATAAAAACATTTATTCAGCATGAATACTGTGTTTTGGCCGACAGCAAATATCTTATAAGAAACCACCTTAATCACAATAATAATAAGCCATGCTTTTAAGAAATGTTTGGATTATTTTGCCGAGCTATAATTTTTGCCGATGCATATTTTTCTGTAACTCTTTAGACTTAGAAAATTGTTCAACTAAAAAAACAAAAAAAAAACAAGCTTTCACAAATTTAATACCTGCACTCTGTTCATATTAACTTGCACAGTAATTGTCTTTCTAAAGTGCTCTTGAGCATTAGTAAACTGCAGTGTAAGGTAAAAGGTGCATATGCACAAACATTCAGAGATTGTTTTTACACCCAAAAATATCTGTAGAAACTCAGGGCCTCAGCATTTCTCCCAAAGCCATAAAAGCCAGTTCTATATTAATACCTAGATAGCTGTTACAGTAAATAAAGTGTGGAGAATTCCTACAGGTCAGTTGTGATCATCTTTACAGAAAGCTCCTGATAGTACACAGGAAAAACCCCAGTGTTGATTTAATACCTTCAGAATTCATACGAGTCCAACTGGACCTATATAAACCACGTAAATTCACCATTCTGGGGATTAGTTCAGTGCTGGGAAATTTGCAGTGAAGAAGTGGCTGATACACCATAAAAGACCTGACTGGGCTTTAAAATGGGCAGCTGATCCAGAGGAGGCTAGTACGGTACACATCAATTACTAACCAATAATAGGATTAATATTACTATAACATGCCTTTGGTATCCTGATCAGGATCGCCCAGTTATCATGAACATATTGCAAAATAATTCATGATTTTTTGTTATAAATGAATTAGATTAAAGTATTTGGCCAAACCTGTCCATTATTGAATTCAGGTGTTTCAGTCAGGCCCCTTATCTCCAGTGAAGGACAATTCTGCGTGCCAGGACATCCTGGACAATGCTATGCTTCCAACTTTGTGGTAACAGTTTGGGGAAGGCCCTTTTCTATTCCAACATGACTTTGCACCAGTGCACAAAGCAAGGACTATAAAGACATGATCTGATGAGTTTGGTTCGGTTGATGAGTTCCCTGACCGTAACCCCATCTAGCACCTTTGGGATGAACTGGAACGGAGATTGCGAGTCAGGCCTTCTCGTCCAACATCAGTGCCTGACCTCATAAATGCT
The DNA here is from genome assembly GCA_028565275.1 of Leiocassis micropogon. Taxonomy (NCBI): domain Eukaryota; kingdom Metazoa; phylum Chordata; class Actinopteri; order Siluriformes; family Bagridae; genus Leiocassis; species Leiocassis micropogon. The sequence goes on along the minus strand of JAOVVA010000004.1, from coordinate 22,889,446 downwards.
CTACAGAATGAATGGGCACGAATTCCCACAGAAACACTGATCAAGAAGAGTGAAAGCTGTTATAGCTGTATAGGGGGACCGACTCCGTATTGAAGTGTATGTTTTTGGATACAATGTCACTGTAGGTTTGGACAAATACTTTTCTCCATACAGTGTATAAGTCTTTTAAACTGTGATATTATTTTTTTGGATAAGTGTCAATGATTTTGTCATGTCCCACATGTTGCTCTGCTACCATCAGTGAGTCATTTAACAAATGGTCAAATGACCCATAAAGTAAATACCTTATTGAGTTCTTATTGTTCTCTATATGTTATTTAACAAAATAGTAAATTTAGTTTTTTTTATATTCCTTTTTTGTAAAATAATACAAAACATTATGTATGTGTCCCTGAAATTGCTGTCCACCCTGTCATTTTGGGGTAACTGTCCTTTTTGAGCCACCGTCGGACATAGTCAGTGACATCACGGCCATCGTTTTGTCTTTCTTCAACGAAGATTGAAGCAACTGCCCTGGGGACATTAAATATTTACACTTACATTTCCTAATTTTCATTATAGTGAGTTCATAATTTAATATCAATTTGAATCAGAAATTCAAAATAGATTTGATAAACACTACACAGTCACCTTCAACAGTGCTGGCTAACTGAAGGTCCAAATGCTAACTTTTGCAAGAAAAAAAATAAACTCCACCCTGTCATGGCCCTCATGGAGTCATCAATCACTCCATGATGGTGGACATTTTATTTTTTTTATTATTTATATTTATTAATATTTCACTAGTTTAACAACAGTCAAACTTTTTTTTGCCACATTTTGGATTGATTTTATTATCAACAGACTTTTCCCATTAACTAACGTATATTATTGAGAAGGGGACAATATGTCTTTCTGACATACTATATTTTCCACATGCAGTTTATTTATAAAAAAGTGCTGGAGCTTGACCAACATGCATTTCCAACAGCCTAAGGTCCACTTAATAAAGGACTGTGTTTGGCTCTGCAGGATGTTCGGTAAAACTCAATAGATCAAAAAAGGTTGGTTCCCAAAAACAGGTGGTTCCTGGTGAGTTCAATCCCTAATTATTAGCAAGAGTAAGTAGACCACTGGACATTTTGCCACCCAAGGCCTCTCATTAGGGTTGGCCTTAGGTATATGAGTCTTTGCCTTTCTACTAATATAGCCTGTAAATACTAAGCCACAATAACAAACTGTCTGTTCAAGACCCTATTTGATTCCTTCGGTTGAAAAAATAAAGCTCATTTGTTCAAAGAATTAAGGCTTTTACCTGGCAATGTACTGTCCAGATGAAGGCAGTTCATGCTTATTGGGTTTATCGAAACAATTCACCATGTTTTGGATGAGCGCAAGATCAGGCCGCACCAGCGTGGCAGCAGCAACCGCTCGACTGACCAGCTGTAACGTGTCACGAATGTAGAAGTCCAGAGGTTTGCGGTCAACCTCGCCATAGGCTAGCAGCCCCAGTGGTAAGCCAATGGAATGCAAGGCATCCGGGCTTAACGGATATCCCATAATCCAATGCACTGTAGGCAGTGTAAGACCCAGGTGATGGGCACTGCGCAGTACTGCAGACGCGCATTGTGGATCGGACCCTAGTAGCAGCACAGAGGCTGGGGGATGGGGGTCCTGGCTGAAATGCTGCTCCAGGAATTCCGATATGCCTCTTTGGTCTAGTGAACTACCCGAGAGGTTAAGGGCAGCACGAAGGATCCAGCGAGAGTTGCCCTTGGCTGTGCTACCGTGCAGTTTCAAAAGGTCGAGAAGGCCAGCTTCTTCCCAGCCCTGGCAGAGTACAGCCATGCCCTCATGCCAACCACTCCGCTGCATCACCAGCAACAGAAGCTCGGCCAGGTCTGACGCGGGGATCCGTGTCATCATCTGTAGGTGAAACCGGTTCTGTGAAGGAGAAAAAGAAAATGAGGAGTGGGGTAACTCTGGTATTGGAGAAGCTGAGATGATTATACAGCTATATTATATATTATTAATCTCATTCCATTCCACACTTGTTCATGGACATTGTCAATCACACTGTAGAGCTTTTTTTGTTATGTCACTCCTGACCTTTTCTATTTCATCAGTTTTCATTAAGTAACTTTTTGAATATATTTTTAATAACATTCAGCATTGCTTTATTACTTTTTCATGTCTGAATCCCAGATGGCCTATAACACATCACATTACACAGATTCGATTACATTTCATAGGAGCCATTACATTCTTTATTTTACTACAGCGGTTCTGTTTCGACCACTCTAAAGGTCGTATGCACCACATAAACACAACAATAAACTTTTCTTTTTTTTTTTTTTTTTTTAGCAGAGAGTCTACAATATGTTCTGTGAAATAGAACATTATGCAAACATTATGCAAGTTATAGACTTTAGAAAAACTATGGGGGACACAGTAGTGTAAGCACTGTGGTGAAGCAGGGACGCACACGCTGTGCTGGGAAGCTGTTGGTTAAACGGTGCATAGCTGTACTGTACTATGATGTCACGTACCGAAGTGAAACTAAAACTGTTAAAGCAGGTGGC
>JAOVVA010000004.1:22866624-22882047 GCA_028565275.1 Leiocassis micropogon | reverse complement strand
GCGTGTAAAGCAAAAGCAAGTCTCATTAGAGAGGTTAAAGATCCATTTTCTCTCTCTGCTCAAGGCTCAGCCTGCTCGTTGTGTCTGTGTGCGCGTGTGCCATTGGACACCGTGCCAGACACACACACACACACACACACACATAGACCCCTCCTACTTTCTTTCTCTCTGCTCTACACAGGAACACTGCTCTGTTGCGATTCTTTTCAAAGGTAAAGTGCAGGTTAGTTTGTTTTATTTGTACTTTACTATTTGTACTTTACTATTATTTTACTATTTGTACTTTTTATTTTTCTGATAAAAAGTGTTTCCGTGGCATGCGTGTGTGAAAAGAGTGGAGGAAGGGTAACTGTGTAAGACGAGAAGGGGGAGAGGGGAGGGCTCCTTACTTTAGCTTCACACACACACACACATACACACACACACACTCAGCGCTTGCGCGCACAAACGGAAAACACGGATCTGTCGGGATTTATTTTTACTTTTTTTAAAGGTAAAGTGCCGGTTAATTAGTTTTATTTTTACCTAATATTTTGTGTTAATTATTTTTATGTATTAATTTTTTTGGGGCTGTGTAACAAATAATTTGAGTTTCCATTATTTCTTATGTGAAAATTCGATTTGGTTTACGAGTGTTTTGAAATATGAGCCATCTTCCGGAACGAATTATGCTTGTAATCCAAGGTTCCACTGTATTCCATTTTGACTAACACACTTCATTCTTACACTAGCTGCTGAAAATGTTTTAGGCATCTATCATTATTAACTACGTTTGAAATCCTTTTTGTATTTCACACAGTGTGCTTCTCTTTCACTATAAACAATCACACGAGGAATGGACCTTAGCTAATCTAAGTTTTTCAGAAAGGAAACTAATTGCATTCTCTGTCCTGCATGGCTGAACTGTCCATGGTGTTACAAGTTCTTAAAAGTGTAACACTAAGTTCCATTCTTCACGTGTCCGGTGAGCCTGCGCTTAAAGGAACGGAGCCAAGATTACCTAGCTTAAGGAAAAGAACAAGAACTAATCCAGTTTACACCACATATCCATTTACTAGACAAGCTAGATTCCACTGTGAAAATGAATAAGATAGCATTATCCCAGATATCAGAAAATGAAAACATGTAAGTATGAAACAAAGAAGGAAAAATACAAACATGCTGACTGCTTTTATATATATATATATATATATATATTTTTTTTTTTATTTTTTTTTTTATTTTTTATTTTTTCTATTGTAGAACAAAATAAATTCATGTTTGCTTCAGTATTGAAAACAATATTGTTTTAGGCTAACTTATTATACACAATTTTTTGCACTCATGTGCGGGCATCTTTATAATTATCTTAATAATTTATCACGTACTTTTAAAATGTAACCCAAGTATCTATAAGAGTATATTCCTAATGGCCATATCTGTATGCATGGTGAGTGGTGTTGCTTCATGCTCTTCCCTTCTTACCCTGACGCTCAGGAATAGGATGAGTCTGGACATCGACAGTTCAGCAGCATTCTTTCAGGATTTAGTAATGTAAAATTGAGTTTGCATTAACTTGCTTATTTAAATAAAAACTGGGACTTTTCTTTGGTTCAGCATTGTATGATAAACAATCATTATGAATTTGTTATCTTAATGAACCATAACTCAGCCACCCTGAGTTATGGTATGCTGTCTTGAGATACCAACACCATCCTTGTTAACGTCTGCATACAGCAAATACTAGAGCTTGAGCTAGGGTTTCATGTTAAGTGGATGAAAGACCACAAGACGCTCAACTGTCAAAAACTGAATGTGGTGCCTCTGTGGTGTTTTTTTTTTTTCTTTCACTTTTTGTCAGAGAGGTTAAAAGAGGAGAACAACGGGAGCTGGAAACTTTTCCACAAAGCTCATATCAAGGATTTCTTTTGAAAAGATTCACAGTAGCATATATATTTATACAACATTCATATAGTATTGCACTTTCCTTTACTCATATCAGGGGGAAATTTAGCCTGCTGACATTAATCAATTTTGCATTACAAATGTCTTTCAGAAATGTATTAAAAATATGTAAATGAGGCAGTAGATCAAAGATGCAATTTAAGCCCTTAAGACCCTATTTGCATAGTACAAAAAAATCTATTTCCCTAAAAATAATAATGCTGATTCTTTTTGTATATTTGTGTCATAGCACACCCACTGATCATTAAAACCAAGCTATTTTTTAAAAAATAAATAAAAAATAAATAATAATAATAATAATAAATGTTTTACCATGACATGCATGCATAAATTTCGAATTTATAAATTTCATTAAAACTAATAAAAACTACTCAAAACACCAAAAGTAAAAAAGAAAAAGAAAGTAAATAAAAAGTGTGACCTAATAGAAGCTATTGTGTTCATTTATAAGAATTCTGTTTCTTTAAAAGCTAAAACATTATCTCAGAAGTCACTCTAAGAAACATATGTTATATACAATAGACTATGTTATGGGTGAGGAAATATCCAAAAATGTGAATGTGAAAAATCAGAATTTTACCCGTGTGGGAATTAAAACCCAACGGTCCTTTTCAGCTTGGCTGTCCTTTACTAAGTCCAGTCCTGTATGAGAACTTATTATCATTAATCATATACTCACTCATTCCCACTCATTCTCTATACAGCTTGTCCCACACAGGGTCATGGGAAGCCAGGAGCCCAACCCAGGGGACTCGGTGCAGGAGACCGGATACACCCTGGATGGCTACCAATTCATCGCACCTAAAAGACCAGCTTTTCTACCCTGATGGTATCCAAGCACTAGTGAAACACTGAGGTACTGTAGGTGCATTAGTCTAGTAGGGGATTATATAGAGAAATAAAGCGGTATAAAAGATGAGTGAGTGAGTGAGAGTGGGCTTTGCTACAAATTATATGAATTCCTGTATATCACATGTGACGTGTTATATACCTTCACTGTCAATATTCTTATTAGGCATAATTAGTGGACACTGCCAACACAGTAACTAAATATAATAAAATAGTGAATTACCACACCCAAGATTAGACCTGCAGGTCTTTGTTTAGCGCTTTAAAATCAACTACACCATTTATTAACAAATATTCCTAATCATCCGTCAGTGTAGGGATTAAATTTTTTTTTTTTTTTTAAAGTAGGACCATAAGGCGCCACAGTACCTGAGTTAACTGCTAATGTTTTATGAGCCGCCATGCTACTTTGATCAAAGGGTGCAGACTGCCTGTCAGTACCTTGTATTATGAAAACTACAGCAGGGTGCAGAGCCCCAAAGTTATAAAATAGCCTTCCAATTAATGCACCGTGGGATGAAAACCTATTTATTTATCCAACCATTTTGTGAACAGTTTTGTTTTAGGTAAAGGTACAGATCTGAGGGACTCATTGATGTAGAGTATTATGGTGAACTGGTATTTTTGGATCCTGTCTTCTCCACTCTCACTGATCACTCAGGTTTGTTGATAGTGGAGTGACTGGTTGGTTTATTTCTCTGAGAGCCCTCATGTCTGTTTTTCCTTCAGGCTCTTCCTTTTAGTTATGCTGTCATAGTTAGTCCTGCCAGAGTCCCTGCTTGCACTCTGCACTAAATATAAATTATGTCACTATAACCATACCTAACTGTTCTCTATCTCTTTCTTTCTCTCTCTCTCTCTCTCTTTCTGTTGAGCTACACATGTCACTCCTGAGATGCCAGTGAACCACACTCCTTCTGCCCTCCGGACCTATCTGACTCATGTGTAACCCACTTCTGGATGGAGATCTCATCACATGGATGCCTGTGTGGTCTGATTGGGAGGCATGTGGTGACTATGTACAGTTTGTCCTGTACCATGAAGATGGTCAGCTAATGCAGACAGCTCTTCTCAGGTGACTTGTGCAGTCAAATCAATAGTTCACTGAAATTCCTACAGGCTTCCTACTGGGTTTGGACACAGGCCTCCAATAACGAAGGTCGATTTCATGTTAAATTAATCACCTCTCTTATTATACTGAACTTCCAGCCTCCTACCACACAGTATGACTGCAGATCAATCCCTGCTATCTGATATCACCCAAATGAGGATGGTTTCCCTTTGGAGTCTGGTTCCTCTGAAGGTTTCTTCCTATTGCCATCTCGGGGAGTTTTTCTTTGCCACCGTTGCCCTGATTATTTTAATTTATACATATTTTCTCACACATTTCATGCTCATTCACCATAAAGTCATGATACTCTACACACAGTAACCCAACAGTGTCCTGACTAATCTTCCAACACACTTGCTCGATAAAATACTTTATTTATTTATTTATTTATCAGTTTAAAATTATTGAAAATGTCATATCAGTCAATTTTCATTCTGCTGGCAGAATGGAACGCCAGTGAACTGTGAGAAAGGCTTTATAACAGACATTTATTTTCAAGTCAGTGGAGTCAATGAGGCGCTTGAGGCTATCAATGGTGTATACAGCCATAGACCTATGTCCTAGTGAGTCAAACTCGATCAAGGAAAGCAATGGCTTCATGAAAGCAGAACTAACTAAAGTGAGACAAACATAAGAGCATTCTTTACAGCCTCAGACACAATACAGTCTAGATGTCCTGGAAAAGAGCTATATTTGTTCTAATGCATTGAATGCAATACTTTACATTTGAGCACATAATAAATAACCAGAAAAAGGTATATGGGAAAATTATAAGGGCTATTTAGGAATTTCTTACAAATGACCAGCTTAAATGCACTTTACGAATAGACATTTCTCAGCAAACAACACCGTTCATGATAATGCATCGAGCAAGATCTATGATGGAAATTTAAAAGCCCGGGAGGCAAAAACTATAATCTGTTGAACTGATGTGAATATTTCCCCTACTATACTTTGTTAATATTAAGAGAAAAAGAATCTCTTTAGTCATGGAGACAAAGCAATACAACGATTTGTGTGCATTTCTGAGACTTAAATGCAAATGTGATATATTTCATATTTCTAAAGCCAGACAAAAGATCCTGAGGAGATTAAAAATGCTGCACTGGGATTTGAATGTTTTCGAAAACTACAGCAGATAAACAACTGGAGTTTATCTAAAACATACGGAAATGAATCACACATCTCCAAAGATCTTAAAACCGCTGATTAACAGGATGGAATAAATAAATCAAAACCCGTCACTAGACATGAAGAGGCTCACTGATCTCATATGAGATAGTGGCAACCATAAGCTGTATTGCTGAATCCTAGGAAAGCTGAATTAAAGTGCATTCAAAGTGCTATGGTTGAAAGTGCTGACAAAAAGGACAGCTGTAAGAGTACTGGGCCGGATTAGGTCACATCAATGTTTATAAAACACAAAGACAGTTATTGCTATAATACCAGCTATAAGAACAGAAGTAAACAAATACGAGAACTCGAACCCATTCATTACTATATAGCCCAGTTTTTGATTTCATACTCAGCAGCATTGATTGGGTAGATCCTTTGTGCATCACCAATACAAGCTTGACTGAGTCAATGACAGGTACACTGATCAGCCATGACATTAACAACACATAAGATTAACACATTAACAGTGATTGTCAATTATAGACCGGTAAACTTGTGACAGGATCATGAGCACCCAACGCTCACCCATGCTCGGCCTCTAAATACGAATCCAATCAAACACCCTTGGAATGTGCCAGACAAACAAGTCCGCTCCATGGAGGCCCCACCATGCAACCCACAGTACCCAAAGGATCCGCTGCCAACATCTTGGTGCCAGACACCAGAGCACACCCCAAGGGACAGAGCCACCCAGGTGGCACAAGAGGAACCTACACAATACTGGACATAATGTTTTGTTTTGCAAGGCGGTATACCTGATTTAGGGTTTACATGGTAAAATAACAGTACATCACTTTTATTTAAGTTTTTATCAAAATTATCATTCATACCTAAATCTAAAATCTTCTCTAATTAATTATGTATGCTCTTCCCTGTTTGAAAGTCCTGGAGGGGGTATGGCCTCTAACAAAATGAAGGCATCTACTCTTCAAATCAAAACTTTTTTCTCCAGTGGCCAAATTTTAGTTCACCCTTCAGACTGGACAGCATTAGTGAAAATTGCCTGGATAGCATATTTATGGAACAGTGATCAGAGATCTGCTTGCACAGCAGAGCAGCAGGTAGCAGCAGAACAGACTTCCTAGAAGGACATACCTCTCAATATCACCTTAAGTTATTCTGGTTATCTTGTTGAAATTTAGTTTCTGAGTATTCATGGGGCAACAGAGCATGACCTCCAGGCATCACCCTGAAACTGTCAGGCAGGTGGAGAGACCAAACCAAGGACCCGGATGGTGTTCTTCTATTGTGGAGACCGTCAGGGTGACTAGTTCCAGCTTCTCCTCTGGGCTCAGAATGTCTCTGCCCTCAGGTCTGTAAAATCCAAGACCCCTGAAAGACGTAATTGCTCTCATGACTGACAGTTCCTCAGTACACACCAGCCAAGCACTCCATCACCACTACCCCTATAGCCGTTTACTCCGCCTGAAACGTCTTGTCTTTGGATCGGCTTTTAGAAGAGAGATTTCTGTAATCTCACAAAACATTCCACTTCTCATTTCTCAACCAATCACAGATGCTTAAAAAGACACTCGTTCTTTTAGCAGCACTACACTGAGTGTGAACTCTCACGCCACCACTTTTTTTATGTGCCCCAAATTTCATGTGTCTTTCCTGGAATTCCTAATCTGTATTAATAAACTTTTGTAAATGTTTCACATGTAAACTTTAGTATTTTCAAATTTTCTAGTTTGTTCACGGGTGGCACAGTGGTGTAGTGGTTATCACTGTTGCCTTGCACCTCCAGGGTCCGGGTTTGATTCCCGGCTGGGTTCGATTCCCATCTCTGTGCGCATGGCGTTTGCATGTTCTCCTCTGTGCTTGGTGGGTTTCCTCCAGGTACTCTGGTTTCCTTCCACAGTCTAAAGGCCCCCTGTGGCCCTGAATACAGGATAAAGCGGTATATAAATCATTGTGTATTTCAGTATTCTCGCTTTTCAATTGCCAGAAATATTCTGCAACATACCCAGCAGTCATCTTCAACTTGTCTCTCATACAAGCAGTCGTGTCGTGTTTGAGGTCCCAAGTCTGCCCTCTTCATACCAGTGACATAAAACAGACACATCTATTCTGAATGTCTTTAGGTCAATAATACTGACACGAGTTGCCATGAAAAAACTGGTACTGACACATACGAACTCCAAAGTCCCCAAAACCGTTGACCCGTTTGAGTTCTCCTACTGCCCCAATAGATCAGTGGATAACGTGGTAGCCATGGCGCTACATGATACACCATATAGGAACATCACTATCCAGGACAACACTGTCATCATTAAATAGGCATGTGATTAACCATCCTTGGCCTTGTTAAGGATGGGGACAAGTCCGGTTACCGAGAACTAGTCAAAAACATTCTTGTCGATGGAGAGGAAAACGACCTCATTAGAAATAATCATGGACGTCAAAAGAAAACCTTTCCCCCTGTTGCCTCATCAAACAGACTGAGTTGGACAGGTTTGACAGGTTTGTCAGGTTTGTCAGGTGGTCAGGTTTCTGGGCCTTCATTTGGCAGAAAACCTGAGCTGGACCAAAAATATTGTCGCTACAGCAAAAAAAAGGCCCAGCAATGGCTGTACAACATTAGTCTGCTAAAGACGGCAGGACTCAGCTGTCGCCCCCTCATCCAGGCCTATCGAGGACACATAGGGAGCGTCTTCACATGTGGCATCACAGAATGGTTCGGAAACACCACCCAGGCAGAACGGCAGGCTCTCCAAAGAGTCAGAAAGGTTGCTGAGAGGATAATTGGATCTGAACTCCCCTCCATGGACACTTTATACACACAACACTGCAGGAAAAACACAAAGTATCTTCAGGGACACACACACACCACCCAGTTCACTCTGTGCTCATGCACAAATTCACAGAACATAACCTCAGAACCGCAGACCGGACAGAATAATCACACGTTTTTATAATACTGTAGCTTCTTTTCAGCCACAGTTATGCTGATGGCAAAAGAAACAAGGGTAGGTCTGGCTCATGCCTGCAAGTTTTTATCTCTGTCGTCTCTTCACCTTATTTATTGTCAAGGAACAAAGTGCAATTTGAAGACCCGAAGAAGTGCAATAGTTCCATATGTAGGGATCATGTGTAAAATATACGGTAGTACATTATAGTACTGGATAATGTTTATAGTGTGTATAGTCTGACAGCTGCCTTCCACTATTTATTTCCTGTATTAAATGTGTTATTTTACTTCTTATCTTTCTTTTCTATCACTGACTCATATTTTGAGTATCTGCACAAAAAATGTCAATGCACCCGTACTGTCTGTATGTGCACAAATGGTAAAAAAAAAAAAATCTCAAAGTCTCCATCTCTTCAATCTCTAGTGTTAGATCTTGTTTGCTTTCTGTTTTAAAGCCACTAAATGATCATTTTACTGTATTTTGACACTCTAGTTCCAACTGGAGGTTAAAAGCTTTTTCCTTTACAGTATATAATCTACAGTAATTTGTATGATTAACTACTAGACGAACGCAAACACATAATGAAACACATTGCATGAATCGCACTGCAGCAAATGTTTCCTGCCTAAAATGCATTTTTCATGAATCAGATCATTGGCCGTATACAAGACATGTGTCATATCAGTCTTGCCAGGGCGATGAACCTTGCCGAGGCACTGCAGCATCAGTTTCGCATTCCTTATGTGCCCGGGATGTTGAGAAGACCTTGAAACTGAGCTGCGATGAAAACCAAATACCAGATTAAACAGATGACTGGGATTGGATCGGAGACCTACATGAACAAACAACCAGTCTGGAGATTATATGAGAAAACAATATATATCCAAGGTGACATTTCTGACTTGAAGATGTTCAAGTAACCAATTATTGCAATTCTCCAGTTGAGGAATAATGCAGAATAGTACCTGTGCAAGCAATTTTAACAGCCTGTCTAGTGTAAGACAGCTATTTACAGTATCCATTTAAACAAGCCGAAGGGTCTTTCTCGGGTCCCTTTGGCAAATGCACGCGGAACAAATAGGAGTTTTCGAAACAGTAATAAGCCCTTGGAGAGCGTAATGGCGACACGACGCTGTTTAGTGTGATGCTCTTACAATGTTCTATAATAAAGCCATGTTGAGCTGAAGTGTATTAGGTTAAGTAAAACTTAATTTAAGTTCTGATGCTTGAAGCCTACAGACATCCCTAAAAACCACTGGCAGCAGCTGGACTCATTAGCGCAGTCGACAGTTCCTTTTTACCGTCACTGGAGTGCATCACTGGTGAGAGCAGTCCGCGCTTCGAATAGCAATGCCACAAACTCCACACCCAACGAGAAATTGGCTAGAAATTCGAGTGCCTGAGCCACTCACAGGAGTGTGCTACCAGTGGTGTTCAGACCTGATACGTTCTGTACTACTGTATAACCAGTGACTTATAATAATATGTCATTACAATATAAGCAGGTTATATAGTACTGTTAAAAACTATTGAGCAACCACCTAAATACTGTATATTTCTACATATTTTGCTATATTGAATTGATTCTGCATATTTTTCTTATGTAGTCTTAAGAAATAGTTCTCCAGGCTTCCTGATGTTTTTTTGGCTTTAAGATTTTGTATCTGAGAGTTTTCTGAGGAATGTTTTTGTTTGCTAAGCCACACAGTGAGCTATGAATCATTCAAGCATGAAATCATCTAACCTAAGGCATGAACCAGTGAGAAACTGGTGCAGATGATGACAGATGATCAGGCCGGTGATCAGTATCCTGGTGATGGTGAATGCTGAGTGGTTGGAACGGACGAGAGGGGGAATGAGGTCGCTGCCAAGGTTGTTACACTGTATATCTTAAGGCACTTTGCAGCCTGTCACAGTACAACATATGTTCCCATTTATTTAATTGATTCTACATCATTTACTGCAACTGAATTGAATTTAATATGAAGAAATGAGGCATCGCTCAATTGAGTGATATTAGCTCAAGCCAGAATCAGTGTTAAGTCCAACACCATTGTATAACACTGTATATCTCATATAGCTATAATGTCAAGTTCTTATAAATACACACAAAAACTACTGAATTCTATTTGAGGCTTCTATTAATTACATAACTACAGTATGACACTATTTACTGTATATCATCTTTTCTTTAAATTGCTTCATTATTGTTCTTTCTTCATACGCGGGATTCGGAGTAGGGAGAGACGGTGCTTATTAGACATTTTTAATTTTTTTTATAGATAAAGTTATAAATTAAACATGAAGCACAGTTAACAACTGCTTGGTCAGCTTATCCTTTAAATCTCTGGCACATTGTCTTAACAGAAAAGCATAATAAATTATGTAAAGTTCTGTTTATATTAGTGTAATAAAGTGTTGGAATAAACATTCAATAAAACAAAATAACAAATTCAAAGATTTATAAAATAGACAGACATCTTACATATATAACATGATGTCATAACAATGATATAGCATCTCATGGCCTAAAAGAACTAAAAAAAACCCAAAACACTAGGATATTGCCAGGGCAGTGCCAGGAGGGCGCTGGACTACATCACCCATCTGCCCCTGATCACTTGTACTTTGGCCTTTTTTAGTTCTGTGTAAAAACCTTGCGGTTAGTATCATCCATACAGTAGTTCTTTTTCTGACATGTTGATTAAAGAGGATCTGCGTTTGTCTGTCTCTGCATGAATTTCCTGATGTGCTAGATCACATCCCATTTTTAAAAAACTGCAAATAATCTGAATAAAAGACTCTCACATATAAATAATGTGTTGTGATTAGTATGATAATTACAATAAGGACTACTTACACGGCTATGTACTAGACTCATATTAGATTCATTTATTTCATTGCTTACGATCTTTATACTTATACAAAGGACGTTCAAGTCAAACCAGGATTTTCGATTGCACAAAATAACAGAACATAGTTACAAGAGTAAAAATCCCCCTTTTTTTTCTCTATATAAACCCCTGCTACACTAATGCACTCATCATAGTGTTTCATGAGTGCTACAATAGCATCAAGGTAGAAAGTTTTCTAGCCATGATCACACTGTCTGCTTTACTTGTGAAACGCTGGCCTCCCAGGAGCTCCTTTAATGACCCAAACATGTGGAAACAGGCCAGGACTATAAGGGGGTTGTGGCAATAACTCCCAGCCATGTTCCTGTAATGTGCAAGTGGTGTAGATGAATGATTGTGTCCACAGATAGACGCAAGATAGACTCTTATGCTGGTTGTTGACAAGCTATCCATCGATTTTCAAGCATCAGGTGTTCCACTCGCTGAAAGTTCCTTATCTGATCCTCGAAAATCTATGGCTCACTTGTCGCCAACTTGCGCTAGGAGTATCATCACCATACATTACAGTGTATTACACATGACAGTAAAACCTATTTCTGTCTTTATTTAGCATTTTCTCTCCATAGATTTTCACAAGTGTTTGTAAGACAACCTCGGAGGTGTGAACAACATGCGTGTTTTTTGCATCAGCTTTAAAGTTGCTCAGTCCATCATTAAATACGTCTACGTATACCATTACACAACGGACAAATCACGATTATTTTCCTCACGTCTTATAAGGGACGGTTTCCTGATTCATGCCCACTAAAGTAATTCACTAAATGATAGGCTAATCACTCCTCACTCCCTCTTCACTCTTAAAGGATGCAGCGCTGCAGCTCGCTCCGGCACACCTGCTCCGGCACACCTGATTCATCACTCCAGGGGCTTGCTAATTAGAAGAATCAGTTGAATGAAGCGTGTTACAGCGGGGAAGCATTGAAGGGAGCATTTTACGTATATTGTGCCAAAAGGATTAATATTCATTGGATGGGTTTATTCGACATTAATCAAAATGATACAAGCACTGTCGAATCGTTCGCAGCGGAAGTGAAGAACGAGGAAAACTCTGTGGGATGCGGCGTCCTCAGCAGGTGTCAGAGGATTTCCTGTCAGGGTGATAAATGACGGTGTAATCATTTATAGAATTGAAATCAAGACAGGATAACTCGGAGTGCTGTATTACACCGATTACAGTAAACAACGTTACGGGAAAAGTAATGAGCATTAGATTGGACAAGGAAACACAGCAAGGGTGTGTTTAAGACAAAAAAAAAAAAAAAAAACTTTTTCAGTTTTCCAAATGAGCATGCTAATTCTTTTTTTTAAGCTGCAAAAGCTACAGATTCAGCTTTTTCAATACAAGTTTGACGTACCATGTGAAGGCTTCATATTCGGATCAATATGCACACCATGTGCATATTGATATAACATTATATATGTGTGTATATTCCTCTTTTTATTATTTAATTTTGCAGACTTTTGATTGTACAGAACACAGTTATGAGAGTAAAAACACTCTTTAATTCTCAATATTATCTATCCCCTGCTACACTAATCTACTTGACTAGTGCTTGGACACCATCAAGGTAGAAAGTTTTCTCGGTACACCAAAACCATGATCAGATTTCCTACTTGTCTGAAACGCTGGCTTCCCAGGAACTCCTTTAAAGCACCAACATGTGGAATTGGCTTAGAGTGAAATCACGGCTGTACATGGAATATAACTTCCAGCCAAGTTGCTGTAATGTGCAAGTGGTGTTTGTGGTCTCTTCCGCAAGTTGGCGACAAGTTATCTGTCGATTTTCAAGGATCAAGCATTCCACCCTGTAAATGATCACGGAAACGAGCGCTCTCCAAGGTACTTAGGAACTTTTACTCCTACACCATAACGATCATCCTGACAAGAAACCGGATTCGGGAACAGGACCGTGCAGGACAGACGAGCTCTACAGTGGGTATCAGCTGAGCACATCATCCGCACCGAGCTCTCTGACCTGCACTCAAATCTACAACAATCGGTGCTGGACAAAGGCCAGGAAGATAGTGAAGGACCTCAGCCACCCCAACAATGGACGTTTCAGGAAACGCGTTTTCGCTCCCTGAAGGCCAACACAGAGAGACTGAGGAGAAGCTTCTTCCCGCAGGCTATATGAACTCTCAATCATAACACTACACAGGACTGAACACACTCTGATCTGCTCCTACTCATACAACAATCAGCACATTGCACATTTAATGCACATTTGTACACGGTCTAGATTTTTCACACCTGCAACTTTGCACACTGTTCTACTCATGACTGGACGTTGCTTTTCCATTTTCCATTTCAATTCTATTTCCATTTATGACTTGTACATCGTGTACAATTTCTACAGCTAAAAGTTTTCTATATTTTCTGTATTGTATAATTTTTATTATTATATTCTTATTTCATATTTGAATATTTTCTTTTTCATACTTTTTTCCTTTTTTTATTGTTATATTCTTACTTCATAATCTTTATTTGAATACTCTTTGAATTTTCTTTTTTAATGTTTAGGTCATGGGCAGTTGTTAAAGCATTTCACTGCCTATCCTACTGTGTATGACTGTGTAAGTCAAAAATAAGATTTTGACTGCAGTGGGCTCCGAGCCACTTTGGCCAGCATCATCATTTTCTGACCTACGACCTGCTTTAAAACTTTTGCACCATTTAAATATTTTACTGCGGCTAAGAGCCACATCACCGTTCTGCGCTTGAAGTCTTTTGTAATTGTCAACCGCCTTTTACGCCTTCATTCAAATCCCGCTTTGACTTGAACGCCCCTTTTAGTTTTGTCAGTCTTGTAGAAGAAATTAATTAGCGTTTCTCATTATCTCTTACATTTCATTATTACTACTACAATCGATATAAGTAATCCTGCCAGGTTTACACATGATCCTACGAAACCCTCAGTCCGGTTTAATCTCTCAGAAGTTTACCAGCGGAAGCATTAATGACTTTCTAATGACCAGCTTGGCGAGTTCCTTGGGACAATGGCTGCGGGAATGAAATCCTGAGGCTCAGCGCTATGAGGTTTTAATGCATGTCACCGCTCCATGCTGTGAATTCGATACACTTTGACTGAAGAGAAATCTTTTAATAGCCCTATACTAACATCAAGCACAAGCCTTACTTGAATACACTTCCTTTTTCCTCATCTAATTCAGCATTCAGACCCACGCCACTTAGATCCCACGCTTCTAAATTACTCCTGATAGTCTCCTCTGTGTAATGCTGCTTTTGTAACAATTCCACTTTTGGCAGCTTTTTTTTAAATTTATTTATTTTTGCTGTGCTCACACAGGCAGAGATTTATTTACAGCACGCACTTCATTTTTGCATAATCACATCAACACTGGGGCACGTTGGGAAAGCATTACGGTATTTACATTACCTTCATTTTTATTCGGCTTTCCTGATGACAGCTCAGGGCTTTAACGCAGCAGTAGAACTCCAATATAGGTGCTCGGTATTGAGCTCGGCTAATCACAAGTGCGGAAAGTTCACAAGTTAAATCCCAAATGACTGGCTAATGACTAGCTGTGCCACTCTGTTATGACAATGGCTGCAGGAATGAAATCCTTGGGCTCAGATGATGCTCTGCACAGGATAAATGCAGGGGAATTACCGCATGGCTCCGGTCCAGCTTTCCTACTTCAAGGCAAGTCATCAGCAGATGCGACTCTTTGGGTAGCAGGGAGTGAATACAGAAAAATGTAATGGAGCAGACTTTGGATGTAGTTAGTAGAGGTTAATGTAGACATTGCTGAAAACTGTATAGTGAAATCATATGATATAGGGTTTTCTACGTATATTTCAAAACACTTAAACGTTAAATGATGCCAATGATTTGTTGGTGTCTAATTCCTCTGCACATGTGATTAAGGACACAAATCGATCACTAGCAATCAAATGAACAATGCAATTTGCAAATCACATGAATTAAAGGGAATAAGATGCACATATACTGTAAATCTATACTTCTTTTTATTTAGTATTTAGTTAGTGGTTAGCACTGTCGCCATGAACCTCCAAGGTCCGGGTTTGATTCCCGCCTCGGGTCTGTGTGCGTGGAGTTTGCATTTTCTCCCTGTGCTTTGTGGGTTTCCTCCCACAATCCAACAACATGCAGGTTAGGCTAATTGGCGTTCCCAGACTGCCACAGTGTGTGAATGAACATATGAGCGTGTGTGTGTGTGTGTGTGTGTGTGTGTGTGTGTGCCCTGTGATGGATTGGGACATCCAGGGTGTACCCCGCCTCAAGCCCTGAGTCTCCTGGGATGGGCTCCAGGCCCCCTGTGACCCTGTATACAGGATAAAGCGGTAATAGACAATGAGTGAGTGAATGAGTGAGTGAGTGCATACATGTAATAGAATTTATACTCCTTCTTTGTCTTTCGGCTGTTCCCTTTCAGGGGTCGCCACAGCGAATCAACTGCCTCCACCTAACCCTATCCTCTGCTTCCTCTTCTCTCACACCAACTAACTTCATGTCCTCTCTCACTGCATCCA
>JAOVVA010000004.1:22853912-22866524 GCA_028565275.1 Leiocassis micropogon | reverse complement strand
TTGATGCAGACCCACCTCCACCTTGAACTCTTCTGTCACACCTACAGCACATCTCACCACGGTCTTACAGCTCTCATACATGTAATAGAATTTATACATGTGATTTAATTCCTTTCGGGTCTTTTTTAAATTATTATTTCACCACAATATATTTTATTTTGTTTTATCCTATTTTTATCCTATATCCTTTGTGTTTTATTCTATTTATTTATGTTAGGCTCATAGTGGATCAAAAGTCGTTCCTGAAAACAACAGGAAAAAGTAAGGAATACACCCTGAATTGGATACGCACCATGCAGACACACTCTCACACACATAAACACACATCCACACATTCATAACTCATATCATTGGAGAACCCCAGTGAAAGGCTTGTAGACTTGGAGAGAACAAGACCAAGCTCCACACAGACAGCAATAAATAAACAGATGACTCAGGGCCAAACGGAGGACCCTGGAGCTGTGACGCAACAACACCACCTGCGGTACCACTGAGCTGCTCTGCTTCTTTGTGTTAATAATAATTTTGAACTTTGTTCTGCATAATGTCATGAATTCATGTTTACTTGCAAACTGCCGCATTGCTACAGTAAGACATCAAAAGAGGCATTCTGCATATCTTATAATGTGAATGTTCAGGAAACCAAAATTCAACCCTAAGATTTCACATTTAACAGATCATTATAAATAAAAAATAATAAAAAAATAATAGTGGCATTCTGTAGTGCTGAATTACAGCCAGCATTAGGGTTTGGTAAATGTTGAAGTACAGTGTTCTCTTGATCCTTACAGTTTTGTGTGAGAGCAGCCTTTATACTGTATATGAAGGACAGTAATACAATACAATCTGAGCAGTGGAAAAAATGGGAAATGTAAAAGTGATTTTGTTCCATTTTTTTCAGCCCATGGTAAATTTGACACACTCAAAGAAACTCATTTTCTGCAAAGTGACGTCTCTATCGTGTTCCACTGGCTTACGAACGAGTCTCACTCCTCCCACTGATGTTGATTCATGAAAGTAGATAACAACTAGTTTGTTAGCAGCACAGCGTCTAGTGTAGATTTCTTATTCTAACACATGAGTAAGGCTGTTGTAACATCATCATCATCATCATCATCATCATCAGATTTTCTGTCTCTCAATCTGTATGTCTGTCCGGCCAGATTTTGTCACAGCATCACGCAAAACTTGCTGGACAGAATGTAATGGAACTTTGGCAGTACTTGGATATCTATAGGAAGTACAACTTGATGTACTGATTGTAAAATGTATTTCTTTGCATTAATAAGTTAGACAGAAAATTCTGCCGTACAGAAAGACAGACATGTACGTGAGCTTTGACCTGAAATAATAAATTCACTGATTACATTTAAAGCTGATCAAATTATTTTTAGCTTCAACCTTTTAACTATTTCTACAAACTCTTTTCCCTTAAATCAATAAAGGCTTGCTCTCAAACTTTTCACCTACTTTGGTTCCCATTATTATAAAAAAAAATAAATAAAAAAATCACCCAACAGTGTCTGCACCTCCATACAGCTCGCTAAAGTGTTTATTCCCCCAACTGCTTGTGAAATTAAAGGACAGCGGTGCACTCAGCATGCATTGACACTGTAGTGACTCGCGGTTTGATTGAATGCAGGAATCAGCCCAAGCTCGGCACATCTGATTACACTATAGAGAGAATCAGTCACAACAGACAGTGCCCTTTTAACAAGTGACGCCAGATCAGAGTGAATGAGGAAGCGGCCCGGGTCAATATCTGATTTGGTGTTTGTCTTAATCAAAGCTCGGTTCAAAAAGACAAATGACGAGAAACAACAAAGCAAAGCAGAAATATAATCAGGCCAGAGAGCTGCCAAGATTCATAACTATCTATTGTAGATGTGTGTTTGAGCGTGAGTTTGGCTCTTCGCAGTAAGCGCTGGGCAAAAACAGAAGCAAGAAATAATCTGGCATCTCAGCACGATGAAATCAAGACAGATTATATAAATCAAGTTCAATTTGTGAGAAAGAAAGATTATAAAAAAGTGGATGGAGGAATTGGGCTTTTAAAAGATTAAGCAGGAAGTTTCGGAACAAAAAAAAAAAGAAAAAAAAACGTGTACTTATTTATTTATAAAAATGATTCAATCTCATGTTTTTTGTTGGTGTCATTTAGTTTCGTATTGTTGTAATATTTTACTTTGGGGTTATTTTGCATTTTGCTGTTGTTTGTGATGTAATAATAATGATAATAATAATAATAATAATAATAATAATAATAATAATAGTACTACTACTACTACTACTACTACTACTACTACTAATAATAATAATAATAACTGTAAAGTTTAAAATTAATTAAAGGAAGAATTATTGCTTGATCTGTCTGCTGCACCTCGATGTGATTACCAGCCGGTGTTCTGAAATCACACGTACGTGATGTATCTGAAGTTATTATTAATGTTTATTATCAGCAAAAGGGCATATTTAAGCTTTTGCCCAGGTTCAAAAGAACAATTCATTAACATGTGGAGACCCGGAAACAAACAGACAAAAGGGAACACATTCGTTTTTTTACAGTTAGATAAAAGGGTTCCAGCGGACACAAGCTATTTGTATGTGTATCCGTCTGGACGCGGGCTATAAGAGACATTTCCATATAAAGAATCAGGAAGTTCAATGAGGTGGTTGTTTTATGAGCACAGAGGCCTAGGAAAGTTCACACTATATCAGAAATCCTCACAATAATAATAATTCATCCATCCATCATCTATACTGTTTGTCCTGTGTGGGGTTACGGCGGCCTCGAGTCTCTACAAGGAAACTTATGGCTCAAGGCGAGGTATACTGTACCACTGTATGCATGAGTGACACGTTTCTTTCACACAATAAACACACACACACCCCACATTCCTGCTTACACATCAGGGTCATGATGTAGCACATTACTCTCTACGTTGCACATGTGCACACTGCTCATACGTTATACATTTCTTGTTCTTGTTTGCACACTGCTCACTTACACATAAAATAAGCACTTTGGAATATGAAAATCACACTGCTGCTGACACACACACAGCATTTCATGCTACATGTTTTAATCATACTTCATATATTTTATTACATTTCTTTTTAATTCCATTTTCTAACTTTTGTAAATTTGTATATTTACACCTAAATTATTGGAAATTCAGTCTTTAATTTAACTGCATTCTTTAGTGCAATCTTTTTTTATAGTAGCAACATTTTTTTATTTTACGTCACATGCAGTCATGTGAGCATTTCATACTGCATATCATACTGTGTACGGGACAAATGAAATATGAATTTGAATTTGAAGAGGGTGCCAAGCTATCGCAAGGCAGAAGCACACACATACACACACCCACACAGCCATTCATACATACATACTGTAGGAAATGTGGAAACACCATTCAGCCTACACTGCATGTCTCTGGACTGTGAGAAGAACTCCCAACATTGGAAGACCATTATCATTATTAGTATTAGTAGTAATAATAATCCATCCACCCTAGGAACCTCTGTAGTCCAACTAGACCGTGGAGGCCAATAGTAACCATTGTATTTATGTATTTAATGTAGGACCTCCAGTCAACATTCACACACTATGGGCAATTTGGAAACGCCAATTAACCCAATCTGCATGTTTTTGGACTGTGGGAGGAAACCGGAGAAACCTACCAAGCACGAGGGGAACATGTAAACTCCATGCACACAGACCCGATGCAGGAATCGAACCCGTGACCCGGTGTGCCAATCCATCACAGGGCACACACACACACACACACCCACACACTCATTAACACACTACTGGCAATTTGGGAACGGCAAATCTGCATGTCTTTGAACTGTGGGAGAAAACCGGAGTACCCGGAGGAAACCCATCAAGCACGGGGAGAACATGCACACACCCCGAGGTGGGAATCAAACCCAGATCCTGGAAGTGCAAGGCGACAGTACTCACCACTAAGCCTGCAAAGGAACTATTAAAACAGACTTTTGAAAAGGAACCAAAATATATAAACACCTTGGCGACAAAGCATACGTTAGTTAAAAGCATCCTTAAAAAGATACGACTTGAGTGCTTTTTTTTAAAGCTTCGGACGGCGGCAGGGCGTGTAATATTAATTGGAAGAGAGTTCCAGGCAGGGGGCAGTGATATAAGAAGCCTCCATCACTCTAGTTTTGATACTTAAAAAGCCTGATTTGATTTTGCAACATACTGTAAGTTCACACCACAGGTCCCACGGAGAAGTGTACATTACAGTGCAGCCTGACGGGCATCTTCAAAAAAACATAACGAAATGTCACGGTGCCACACACTGCATCGACTGTGACTGGTCCACTTGGTAGCATCGCATTTCCCGCTTCCAATTTTTTTTATTGAGTTAAACGTCATCCTGAAGATCTCATCTCTCATTTTTGGATCACACTCATTTGTGGGAATGTTGAGCCAGGTTGGGAATCAAACCCGGACCCTGGAGGTGCAAGGTGACAGTGCTAACCACTACACCACCATGCCGCCTCCAACAATATCTGCACAGTTTAATTTGCCTTTCTTTATATCATACCAAAAAACCCCAACAGAGAGTGGTGAAGGGGCTCGGCACAGTGGCACCGACACCCCACTGCCGACTAGACTGTTGGAGGTGTAAATGCAGAGGGACACAGGCACACTAGCGCACAAATATAAATGCTCACAGTGTCATGGGATACTTGCATAGTCTGTGGTGGGTTCTGCATAGGCTTGATGCAGAAGCATAAATCAGGCTTGAGCCCTCTGTGTGATAGAAAGAAGGTTACCTGCAGGGGTCTGGTAGTGAAGGAGAGGTAGCACGGAGTCATGGTGTAGAGGGTCGGCAGGTAATGAGAAGAATCCTGATTTTGATGTATTAGGTAGAGAGCCACTAGAAGTCATGCAGATAGGTGGTGATGTGTTACAGGAATGAAACGAAGAGTGTGAGAAAATGAGCAGAAGATTGAATGTTTTGGAGTTTTTAGAGAGGTTTTGAGGGTTTGAATCAACAAGGATGTTGTTGCAGTAATCAAGTCTGGATGTGAATGAAGCGTGGATGAGTGTTTCTGCAGCGGGAAATGACACAGAAGGTCTGAAACAAACGAGAGTGTTTTGACAATATGGGTATACGGTGCTTAGTCAAAGTCAAGTGTAGAGTCTAAGATACTAAGTTCCAAGGTTTCAGATCTGGGACGAGGGGAGGACAGGAAAGGATATTGATAGATTTGGAAGGCAACTTGGACTGAAGATGATTATTTCTGATTTCGATTTTGTGCACTGGATTTGGTTGTTATGTGAAGTTGTATATTCTTGACATAGGAATGGAAGTTTAGACCATGAAGTTTAGACCATGTTGTTGAGTGACATGTTGTTGGGGATCAATTGACAAGCTATTGATGTCTGTCTAAGAGAAGCAAGGTGAACCAGGAGAGGGCAGTGTCTGTAATATTTGGTGATATTTCCAGGTAAGACAGAACGATGGAGTGTTTGAAAGCGTCACATGCAGAGTTGAGGTCGAGGATGATGAGGATGCTGAAGTGTCCAGAGTCAACACTGCTACGCTAACAGTGCTGCGTTAGAAAAGTGCTGTTTCAGTAATATGTTGAGAGCAAGTATACCAGTAAAACAATGTTGAAATTATTTAGTATTTAGTTTTTTATTCATTTGGTTTTTCGTTGTGGTTTATTTTATGTGTTAAAGTTTATTTGGTTTTATATTAGAATTACATTGTGGGATTTGTTATATATTTTGCTCCGTGTTGTCACTTTATTTTATGTTGGGGTTATTTTATTTTATATTCAAATTAAAATTTTATTTGTCACATACACAGCCGTACACAGTATGATACTAATCTTTAGGTTTTAACAACTGCCCTTGACCTAAAACTTTAAAGGAAATAGAGTATTTTAAATAAAGATTATGAAATAAGAATATGAAAATAGAAAGAAAAATAGAGTATGAAAATTAAATATTCAAATAAGGAAAATAAAATATAAAATAAGAATATAATAATAAACAATTTTATAGTACAGGGACTGTAAAAAAAAAAACTTTTGGCTGTAAAATTTACATTATATACAAGTCCAAGTAATAAACATAAAAAATAGAATAAAAAAATAGAATTGAGATGGAATTTAAATGGAATGTCCAGTCATGAGCACAGCATCATATCAGTGTGCAAATTATGTGCAAATGAGGTAAATATTGTGGCTTATTATGTTTTGTTTTACGTTTATTTTTGTTTCATGCTGTGGGATATTTTTGGCCCTTTGGTTTATTTACCTTTTGTTTTATGTTCATATGTTTATGTTCATTCTGTTTTGTGGTGTTGTTCATTTTGTTTATTGTTGTGGTTTGTTTTGAGTTGTGTTGTCATTTTGTTTTAATATTGTTTTTATATTTGGTTTGTGTTGTTCATTTAAACTTTATGTTATGGTAAATTTCGCCTCTTCGTGCGGTTTATTTTGCTTTTTCTGCTGTGGTTTATTTTGTTTTGCATTCTCATTATAGTATTTTTGTGTTGTGCTAATTACATACTGTATAATGTTGTTTTCATTTAGTTTCATGCTGCGGTTATTCCATTTTATGTTGAGGACATTTTATTTGTTGCGTTTATTTTGTCTTGTGTTCTTTTTCGACTTGGGTCACAGAATTCATGCATAAAATCTGTTAAAAAGAACGAAAAAAAAAGCGATGAATGAATGAATGGATGGATGAATGGATGGATGAAAAGAGACGGGAAGAGGCTTTTAAAAGATTGGCCGCGGCTGAGAAAAATGAGAGCAGATTTAATCAGTTATAAGATGATTCTGCGTCCTGTTTGCCTTCCAAATCGTTCTTGTTTCTTATCAGTCATCCTCTATTATGCAAATGCTCTCTGTGTCCGTCTGCCAAATAATTGGTCTCCTGAGTGTGTGTGTGTGTGTGTGTGTGTGTGTGTGCATGTATGTCTGTGTATGATGAGCAAATATCTGAACCTTCTTCTCTCATACACACACACAAACACACACACACACACACACACACACACACATTGTATTGTACTTCAAGGGCTGTCTTTTAGCAGAAAGGTAGATTAAGACCGTCAGATAGACACCCACCCATACAGGGTTCCACCTTTTACTCATAGTCAGGGTATAACGGTTCACATAACAGAGGATTAAAAAACAGACTTGGCTTTTCCTGAATGTCCTGACTCACTAAACAAGAGGAGGTGCAGATGTGCTGCCCTCTGCCAACACCACAGCAAAGATTAGAAGTCCAGACTGCTCACGTCACTTTGAAGTATTTTGGAAGAAGGCAGTGGAGAAGCTGGCATTGGGAAAATGGCGATCATGACCTGAACAAGAAGAGTGCAACATCACTCCGGGCCAGCTAATCCCAGAGGTGGAGTGGCAGTGCTGTGTGACAGGCTCTGGCACGCTTACAACCCGTCCTGAATCCATCAAGGATGTTGGCGGCCAGAAGACAGTCAGAGGGAAGACTGAATTAGCTCTAAAGCTGGATGCCAACATGTGCCATCCTATTTCATGCTTTTTTATCCTGCTGATAGCATCAGCTGAATTCTTTACCAGCACAGCGAGGTAACAACTACGCATTCGAAATGAGACACGCATGCTGAGGTGACCATCTGCATGACCAGTCACCATGTCCAAATCCATGGTCTTTATGTTGTCTGGTTTTGTTGTGATTAAATTGGCTCGTGCAATTCTGTGATGTTACCATGCAGTTTCTATTTTTTATTATTATTTTTTATTAAGCACTGGCATGTATTTTAATTACTAAACATCTTCAAGTAGTTTGCAGAATCACACTTGAACACAAGATTGGAGATACATGATATTACTCTATTTTGTTTAATTAACTGTGAAGTCTTTAGGAGATCACATCTTAGCGTAATTTTAGCTGATTAATTCGTGCACGATGGTGGGCAAGAGACCAAAATCCAAAGCTGATAAAATCACAACATTATTTTAACACGAAATCAAACCACACACCACAATAACACTATTATTAATAATTATAATTATACTGTACTTAATAGCTGTGATTCATTTTGTTTTCTCTTCTGTTCATTTTGGTTTATTTCTTAGTTATTTTGTTATGTTACTGTTTTTTTGCCTGTTTTGTTTTGTTTATTGTTGTTTTGCCGTTTTGTCAGTCAATTTGTTATGCATTATGATAAATTTATAACATTGTGGTTCACTTTGTTTTGCATTGTGGTTATTTTGTTTTGAGTATCATAATTTTGTTTACCTTCTTCGTTAAATTTGTTTTGTGGTGTGATCACTTTTTAAACAATCACTTTGTCTTGTGTGTTATTTTTATTTTTTTTTATGTTGTGGTTAAGTTTGTTTTGCTTTGCAGTCATGTTACTTTGTGTTGCGTTTTATTGGGTTTAATTTTGCTTTTTGTTTCATTTTAGGGGTTGTCTTGCTTTGTGCTGAGGTCGTTTTGTTTTCATGTTGTTTTGGATTCTTTACATCTTGTGTCGTATTCTTGTCATTTTGTTTTCTGAGGAGGTGATTTTGTTTTCATGCAATAGTCCATTTTGTTTTTTCTGGGGTTTTTTTTGTGTTCTGGTCATTTGTTTTTAAGTTCTGGTTCATATTTTTTTGTTTTTTTTGACAGAGATTCTTTTTAAGTTTTTTTTAAGGTTCTGGTCACTTTTGTGTTTTGGTTCATTTTATTTTGTGGATTTTTTTTTTTCTTGTAGAACATTTCCTTTTGTGTTGATTCATTTTTATGTTGGGGTCGTTTTGTTTTCATGTAATTATTTATTTTGTTTTTTGGGGGGGTTTGTTGTGCGTTGGTCATTTTGTCTCTATTGGGGTCCATTTCAGTTTTTGTGTTGTGGTAAATTGTGGGGTCTTTTTGTTATGTGTTGACATCATTTTGTTTTGTGTTCAGGTTAGCTCTTTTTTTGCTGGGATTCATTTTGTTTTTGTGCTGAAGTCATTTTGTTTTCATGTTGTAATTCAATTTAATAATAATAAAAATAATTTGTTTTAAATTGTTATAAATTGTTATAATTTGTTTTCTGATTGTTTTGTTTTTGTGTTGAGGTTATCTTGTTTTGTGTCGGGGTCATTTTGTTTTTGTGTTCTGTTCATTTTGTTTTGATGTTATTTTGTTTCATGTCGGTCATTTTGTTTTATGTTACAGTCATTTTGTTTCGTGTTAGAGTCAGTTTGTTTAATGTTCTGGGCATTTTGTTTGTGTTGAGGTTTTTTTTTTTTTAATATGTTGTGATCACTTTGTAGTGTTATACATTTCTCTGCCACTGTAATGCACTAGCATTTTATTTACTGCCAAAGATCAGTTCTTTATCACAAATAAATTATACCTGATCTTTTCTTTTAAAATCACCTAACAACAGCAGCAGTTACAGTTTCCTGTAGCACAAGCTTTGCATTACTGTCTTGCTGTGTTTTCTCATTTTATGTTTTTTTTTTGAGAACATGAATATGACTGCATGATTAGGCAAATACAAAGTAAATACAAATTCAGCAAATTATTATGTTTTGTAAAACAATGTCTTATCTGAATTGGCGGCAGAATTCAAAGAATCTTCAAACGATTCCACTTTATGTTACAGGAAAATGTACAGTATATACAAATGTGATGTAAAAAAGTCACATAATGTTTTATTGGTACTTTAACTTATTGTACCATTACATTTTCATTGCTTTAATTATCTGTAAGTGGTCATCTCAAAAGCCCCCATTCTTTTAAAGACGAATGAATGTAAAAGCTACTGTATGCTATTTATTTCCTATGTTGGGATCAATAAAAAAAACAAAACAAATGGAAGTATTGATCCGAAACCTTTCTTGTAAAGATAAGAAAAAAACTTTCAATTCTGATTCGTAACTAACAGGAAGGGGGATCCTTTGGAACGTGGTGAAGTGGAGGTCAGATCAATATAGCAAAAAAAAAAGCAAAACTCCAAATGGGAGAAAAAGAAAGAGAATGCTCCGCTGCGACACTAATTGTAACTTGTTAAGACAGTGGTCCAGTGATTGTGTCAGATCTCGTTCCATGCAATTAACTGCCTGAGAATAGCCTTTTATTGTCGGCCTTTCATCTCCGATCGCCGAGATATTCAAGAAATGTGTGCTCTTATACAGTGGAAGTAAGGCACTAGCTTCAACGTAGACAGAAACATCAAACTTAATCAGCTGCCTGACTGTACACAAAATACACAAGTACAGCTTCAGCAAGAGCAGGATGTTCATGCAATCAGCCTTCTGTCAAGCCCAGATATCTCTCTGTGAAGCCTCCAGCCCAGAAGGCAATTCTTCCTATCGCTCTCACACACCTGCGTGCCACTACGACTTATCTTCCACTAGTTTCCTTCACTGTCCCTTTCTAGGTCTCCTTCAATTTTATACTTATTAGGGCTTTGCTTCTCAGGACCTGACTGGCTTCTATTCAGCAAGAAGCTCCCACCTAGCCAGACGGGGGGCTTTCTGTAAGGTTTAGAATGATTGTGCTACTTTCAGGATTAGGTCGAAACGTGTCAAGGTCAGCGGGGGGGTTTCACTAGTGAGAGTCATTTAGACTTGACCTGTCCTGACAGTGTCTTTAATAAATAAAGCGAAGTAAAAACAAGCTATTCCAGCCAGAGGTTCCAATACATTCACCAGCTCTGCTCTGGGGATGTTGATTAGTTTGAACTGTGGAAAAAAAAGAGGAAATATTTCTCACAAATGCCACATTTCTACATTACACATACAGCATTTGGGAGATGCCCTTATCCAGAGCAATTTACTGTACATGTTTATCTCATTATATATCCCAATGATCCCAACGCTACAGTAAAACAATCTACACTAGAAAACGTTTTTTAAAAAATGAATTCCTTCAGTGGACAAGCGTGAATGAGACGAATTCCGCTGCTTGTAAAGGACTTCCTCCCACAATTCATTTTTGCTGTGTACCTATGCATAGTGTATTCTATGGTGACCATCAGTGTGCTGTATTTTGTAAATTCAGATTGATTCAGAGTGGCATAAGCCAGATCAAAGAGGCTGATCCAGACTGGTACTGATGCAACTAAGGCTGAACCTGGGAAAAAAAAACTGTGGAAAACCCCCCAGACACTGCACAGTATTGGACCTTGTAGTAGACATTGTCTCCTCCATCCATTATTAAGCTTCTGTATAAAGAGCTTCCCTGACATGCAGCACGCTTTCAGGTTCAAAATCGATGATTTCGGCCTATCCAGAACAATGCATTTTAAGAATTGGTTTCTAAACGCATCACGCAATACACATATCTGTTATTTTGCACATTTATATTCCACCAACTTTATGGAACCTGAAATCTCTCAAAAGTATTGGAATTTTTTATTCTTATTTCATACATACTATTCTATAAATTATAGTATATAAATTACTTTTTTATGTTGTATTTAAAAAATATATATTTACTTACAAGTGGTAAAATTCACCTAAAGATTTTAGTCCAAATTATAGGTTACACTTTTGAGATTTAAAAACCTCAAATTACATTAAAAAAAAAGTGAACCATCTGGAATCCCCAGAAAAAGCTGCTTTCAGAGGTATTTTCAGATCTTGGTATTTATCACAGTCATCTGTTCATGCTCGCATCCATGAAAGGAAGTGAAGAGATCTTGAGTGGAGTTAAGTGGAGCTAAAAGGTAAAATACAAACTGTATAATAAATTTATTTTATCTAGAATTTTGCATTTCAGGCGACATGGGTGGCTTAGTGGTTAGCACTGTCGCCTTGCACCTCCAGGGTCTGGGTTCAAATCCCGCCTCGGGTCTTTGTGAATGGAGTTTGCAAGCTCTTGGTTGGTTTCCTCACACAGTCCAAAGACTGTGCAGATTAGACCTAATGCAGATTAGGTTAATTAGCATTCCCCAATTGGCCATAGAGTGTGTATGCTTGTGTGCCCTGCAACAGGTTGGCAACACAAAGTTTAATGTGTAATACTATCAATTTGAGGAGAACATTAAAAAAATGTCGCCCTATGCACTGACTAAGGCACCTTCCTTTCCCTTGGGAATTCAGGATGTACTCCCAAAACTCTCCCATGTCTGCAGGGATGAAAGGCCAGCTCGTCCGGTCTGATCCTACAGAAAAGCCAATGCATCGCAAATCGCCAGAAAAGTCAATGTTGGCTATGATGGAAAGGCACAAGAACTCCCAGTGGAGCCGCACACAGGCCTCAGCAGGCAAACAGACCAAGGTCCTGACTCAGCCTCCAAACTCCCTAACTCCCAATTAATCGAGCACCCATGGGAGGCCCCACCTCACAAAGCACAGCACCCAACGTCCTTGTAATCGACACCACAGAACACCCTCAGAGATCCTGGTGAGCCACACTCTGAGTTGCCTGAGCCTTCCGGTGGCACAAGAGGAGCTTAAAATCTAGGTGGTTTCAATGTTAATGGTTTAAATTGTATGGCAGAACAGTGTAAATTCTGTAAATTGTCATTTTTTTTTTTTTTTAGATTTGTATTCATGGTTCTGATTTTTTTTTTTATTCAATTCAATTCAATTCAATTTTATTTATATAGCGCTTTTAACAATTGTCATTGTCTCAAAGCAGCTTCACAA
>JAOVVA010000004.1:22827336-22853812 GCA_028565275.1 Leiocassis micropogon | reverse complement strand
TTTTTGAAAGTGTGTATGTATGAGAAAAATGTGTATAGATAATAATGAAATGAATGAATGATGAATGAAATGTCTCTCAACATTGTAACCAGTAATTGTTCATTTATATTTATTAATGCAAATCGTACCCGTAACACATTCAAAATAAAGAAAATATTTGACAAAATATGGCTATTCACACTAGAAAAACATTTCATGTGGTTGTAATATAATTCACATAAATGGAATTCATATTCTAATACTTTTGTCAGCACCTAAGCTTCTTAACAAGGTAGCCTTAAAAAGCATTGAAGCTGGAAATGTAATTTGTAGCCTGTGTGTGCAGCTGTTAATTGAAGTGCAGTTTGACATGTTCTTTATAATTCTATATAATTAAACAACCTAAAAATAGGGATGTCCTTAAAACTGTTTTACCGCAAAAGACGATTAGTTCTCTAATGCTTTCGTATTACTTGTTTAGTTTTTAAAACCTTGCAACTCCTAATTCCTTAAATTTGCTTGTTACAGTGTGCAGCCATCCTATACACTACACACGCTAAAATCCAATTTCATCAAAACTGTAGGAAGAATTTGTAATTAGGTCACTGAAACCCCTACCTACCCAGCCGACCCCCTTAAATTAGTACCATATTTGGGAAGCAAATGAAAACTTGATACCACCATGTAGAAAGTGAAGTATGTGCGCTGACATTCACAGAAAATAAATTATTACTCAGAGAGCGTGCCATTCTGAACAGACCGGACAGTATTGAGAGATAATTGGCTTTCATAGCTTTGATTAAATTCATTGATTTTTTTTTCTTCCTGCACCATTCCTCCATGAACCATAAATATATGCTAGAAATATTCATTGACCTTCCAATTGGTAGCCTGTTATTCTGCAATATGAATAAAGATGACAAATCGATTAGAGCAGTGTTTCCCGATTCTGGTCATGAAGTCTCCTTGAACTGCAGATCTGCTAGAACCAAGTTACAGTATTATATATAGCCAGACCAAACAAAACTACCAATTTTAAGATCAAGGTCAAATTATTGGCCTACATCAAGCAAACAACAAAAAAAAAAACTATGTTTAAATCACAGCTATTTTTAATAGTGAAAGTAAGAACATTTCCACACACAGGATACGAGAACTCACGATGTGTGAAAGATCGGACTTTGGAGCAATGGAAAATGGTCATGTGATCTGATGAGTCCAGATTGACCCCAGAGTGATGGGTGCATCAGGGTAAGAAGGGAAGTGCATGAAGCGATGGACCCATCATGTATAGTGTCCACTGTACAAGACCCTAGAGGCAGTGTTATGATCTGTGGTTGCTTCAGTTGCTCAGGTCTAGTAACATTCTTTGGCAATAAAATAAAGACAGCTGACGACCTGAATGTACTGAGTGACCAGGTGATCACATGAAAGGATTTTTTCTTCCATGACATCACAGGCATATTCCTTGACTCAAATTATGAAAGAGTGATTCTAGGAGCATGAGGAATCATTATCACAGATGAACTGCACCCCACATTTTACACCCTAGTTAAAGCCAAAGGAAGTCAAACAAAATCTTAGGTCAGATTTTTTTTTTCCAGCCAAGGCAGGTAGTGTAGTAAAATGTACAATGGGTGAATCAGTATTAAAAAAACACCAGAATTCAACAACAACAATAACAAAAAACACACGAATCCAATCACTCTGTTCTGCTTAAGGATTCTACACATACATCACATTCGCATTTCTTTCATTTGAACTTGTCAGCAGATACAAGATCAAACTCCTACCTCTCACGACTCAATTCCTAATTCCTTTTCTGTCACTGTAATTATATATATATATATATATAGTTACTGAACAATAACTGAAAAGACTTGTTTAAGCATGTACTCTATGACCAAATCCGAGGACGTCTTTTTTAATTTGTTGCTGTTTCTTTATTATTTTTATTTCAAGATCTCCATCACGTAAGTGCTCATGTAGTCCCACTTCACTGTGCTTGATCTATACTAGATATACTGTATACATCATAAAAATGACCATCTAATATGATATTCTGTATCTGTCTTAACTCCTGCATCTGAACTGCTGACCAAAGCTAACCTTACACAATGCAAAGCCTGCTCTGAAATCCAGCTGCTGAAGCACTCTGGCTGATTCGGAGCAAGCATTGTTAAAAAATAGATAAATAAATACATAATGGAGTGGTGCAGTAAAGCAGCCTCATTTGCCACTATTGAGTTCATATCCCTGCTACTATCCCAGGGAGATTTATGGTTTGACCTTAATGCTGCTGTGACAGAGGAATCTACACGCTCCGGATCACTGCTTTAAGACACACAGTTTCAGAGCTGATGTGGATACGGACATATTTGTGAATCAATGTTGCTTTTTGCCATGAAGGAAAACAATGAAGGAAGCGAAAAGAGGAGAAGTACAGGCCTGTAGAATCATTTACTAAATACTATACAATTTGAGTAAGGAATCAACAGAAAAACTATTTCTTTGTTCCCATCTTGTTAATAATTCTCCAACTAGGGACCGAGGAGGCCAACGGTGACCATTTTATTTATGCCCATTTGTATAACCATGGCAGGACATCTGGTCAACATTCACACACTATCACCAATTAGACTAATCTGCATGTTTTGTGGACTGTGGGAGGAAACCTCGTGCAAATAGACCCGATGCGGAAATCGGACCCAGGACCTGGAGGTACAAGGCGACAGTGCTGACCACTAAGCCACCATGCTGACTTATTTATAATTATTCTACTTTTTTCCAAATTACATTACCAGTCAGTTTTGTTTTTAGACTTACTTGCAAATTAATACTATTTATTTATGCTTACAAATATGGAAAGACAAACAAAATAAAGAAATCTTCATAAGAAATTAAATTAAAACAATGTCACATGAGAGGGAGGGCTATTGTGTTGAATATCACAAGGTTGCATGCTGAAGATATGATACGTAGCAGTGCTGATATTCAGTACAACAGCATGACCTTGAGTGTAATATTGCTTTTATACAACAGTTCCACAAACACTATTTATTATTAACTATAAATACATACAAACATATCAACAGTGTGTTTGTTAATTAAACCAGGTATTTCGCTCCACCAACACATATTCTTCTGCATGTGGTGGAACAAACTAACCGCTGGAGGAGCTGGCGA
Source organism: Leiocassis micropogon (assembly GCA_028565275.1). Classification (NCBI taxonomy): domain Eukaryota; kingdom Metazoa; phylum Chordata; class Actinopteri; order Siluriformes; family Bagridae; genus Leiocassis; species Leiocassis micropogon. Next base: position 22,850,647 of record JAOVVA010000004.1, on the reverse strand, counting down.
CTGGCAGTTAGTGTAATTAACAGGGGTGAAAGTAGTTTTAACTTCTTACCGGTACTGTGTAGCCAAAAGGTGAGGAGTATAAAACATGACGGTGGTGGACAGTCCTGTAAATCTCATACATTCCTTTTTTTTGTCTCCACTTAGAATAGCCTCAGCTGGGGGTCTGGGATTGAATCCCAAATAGTGTTTAATGGAAAGCTAGTGTGCTATGTAAAGTGTAGAATCACTTGTTCCAGAATGCCAAGTAGTGCCCTTGATGAGGGGTATTTGAGGATTATTAGAACACCTGTGAGGTGGAATAATGCCAATAGTTAAACATCCCAGTGGGATGTTTATATATAAACATGATGATATATGATGACTATATAATATATAGTCTATATCACCACTCTTGGGATACCTCTCGTCCAATCAGAATAAACTGTAGTATAATTTCGTATAATGCATGGCAGGTTTATGTTTTGGTGCCATTTCATTGGCACTGTGCCTGAATGTGCCAGTGCATGGGGATCTTTAGGTGTCCCTCTAAAGAACCCTTACATGCTATAAACAGCATTTCCTGTCACACAGTTATAAAAGTTCAACCCTGGGGAAACCAAAAAACAACTATCCAGTTTCTTATCCAATATACTGTAGTAAAATAATTACTAAAATATTTAAAATGTGCACTAAAGAAAAATGCCACCTGTGTTGTTCACTTTGATCGCAATTAAAAATCTTTGACTTGTGATGCTAAAACAATCATAAAAATGTGAGGTTTGACATGTTACTTCAAAGAGCCTGCTTTCCCTTTGTATAAACCTCTTAAACTTGAACTAGAAATGAGAAATAAATCAGCATCATGTCTTGTTTATTTAGTCTTTACATACAGTAAACTGATCAATAGGATAACGAGGTATATTGACACACTCCTTTTAGAGCAGTATCAGCAAATACACTGAGGACCATCCCCAGGCAGTCATACGCACTATAGTGACTCCACACACTTCTAAAGCGAGCCTGGGTTTTTCTCTGAGAGACTTCATTAGATCGTAAGTCGTCCTGTGACAGCATGAGAAAAGCCTTTTCAGAAGCCTTGAATTAAAGGGCTTTTGCATTCTCAAATTGCACGGTAGGTCAAAGCTGCTGAACTATCCACAAACAACACACTGAGGCTGACTTAGAAGTAGTTTTATTGAGAAGCATTAAAGAAAAAGAAAAAAAGTCTTAGTTTAGGTAATATGGGTTTTTTAAGCGAATTAAGATATGAAAAGGTATGAAAGAGATTTTAATGAGCTGATATGAAAGAAACAAATGTGGGACCTTTTCGTAGCCAGCTGTAAGATTTAGTGCGTGTGAGATTCTCCCCCCTTTTAATTTCTTTAAGTAGCTTGTGATGTAAGTGCTTTTGTGCTGGTGAAGGGATGCCAGTTTCTGCAGTACACACAGCCAATACAGGTGCAAAACACACAGCACACTTCAATTAACTGGAAGACTCTTGCTGGCTCTTGTAGAAATGATATCAAGTCTGATAAGTCAGTAAGCCAGGGCTAAAGGAGAACAAGTCAAGGACAAGGCCATGCAATTACAGTATATGCAAACAGCAGGATAGGAACAGATTGATGTCTGGGCGCTTTTTCATTTCCCACACTGGATGGACCAGCATCAGAAATTTGAAAATGCAACATGCGCAAAAAAAAAACAAACACCCGATGCTGCTAAAAGGATTATATAAGGAACCTGGGAACGTGTTTTAGACCTAAGTAACAGCTGGATGACGGATGCGCAACTGCTGGATCTTATTAATCTTATTAATTGATACAGAGAAGTTGAATGTTAAAGGAGGAAACGTGCGCGCTTGGCAACAGTTGGCTACATCACGGCGCGCAAACACAGCAAATATGAGAAGTGATTAATAAACACGTAGATTTGTATTTCCTCCGACATTAATAAACTTTTCATTTAAAAGGTTATTCATTGTTGTATGACTTTTTTTTTTTAAGTAAAAATTGAAGGAAAAAAAAAAAATCACCATTACGCATGTTGTCTAGGGAAAGTGAGAAGACACCCGTACCTCCGTTTTCAGCGGCTCTCCCTGCTCGATTATGCTCACGAAGGGGATTTCCAAAAACGACGACATAAATTCCACCTGCATGAGTTCGTTCCGGCTCTGGGGGAACGCGAGCACCGCGGAGACCCCCTGCACCACTATGGACTGGCACACGCACCGGAAAAGAGACTCGGGGTCACCGTCGGTCGGCTCGCGCGCCACCACGTCCAGACTCAGGTTGTAGGGCAGGAAGTTGTCTCCGCTCTCGGCGATGGCGCTGAGCGCTCGGTCCAGCGCGGCTCGCACCCGCATGGGCCTCCGGGAGGGCAGGAGCACGCCGAGGCGCACGGTGTGCCCGACCTGGGCGAGCACGCGGCACGGCTGCGGGTGCGAGTGGACCGGCACGATCATGCACCGGAGCGTCTCCTGGTACAATCCGAAGTAGAAGAAGTACACCAAGAGCCCGGGGCAGATCAAATTCATCCTGCTTCGCTCTCACGCGCAATGAGGCATGATCAAAAGATTGCATTGCTTGCCCCGGGTTGCGTTTCCTGTCCCCCTTTTTCTTTTCTTTCTTTTTTTTTTTTCCCTTTTTCTTTGCAAAAAGCCTTTATTTTACCAGGGAAGGGAATGTGCGGTGCTGGACGGAGTTGCGGCACGAATGTGTGGGATGCTACGGCTCAGGAAAAGAAGGAAAGGAGGGAGGAGGGAGAGCGATGGGAAGGCGGAGAAGTCTCTCCAGACAGACACGGGACAGACAACGAGTTGGAGAGAAGAAAAAAAATCTGATGGATCTTTTTAGTCTTTTTAGTTCATTGACACTGTTGCATCCAAGTGAACTTTAAATCCAATCCTGGTCAATGCGTAATGAGGGTGCAAAAGGGAAAGGAGACCCACATGTATGCATATTAATACCATAATGCCTTAAAAAAAAAAATCACATATTTTTGGAAAGAGAATATTATTTTTAAAAATACATAAATATCTAATGAAGGCAGTCATGAACATAGATCATCCATATTTGATTGTTGTTGCTGTCATCTGCCCTGATGAAGAAGGGGTTAGTCTCTGAGGCAGAAAGAAGCAATCCTGTGAGACATGAAGGCGCCAGGCGAGGCTGTACATCACTGAGTGACGACAGCACACGACTGTAACTAACGACGGCTCTCCGATTCGCTTCGCTCAACCGATTCTTTTTCTGTCCGCTTAAACACATAATTTGTCCAAAGTTCTTATGCAGACTGCGTTTCCACCTGAACCTCCACAGTAACCAACCGTGACAGGTTCATAGGGTTAATTAGTCTTTATTACTGTAAATAGATAGAGTCTATAAAATATTATGGAAAGGTAAATATTTCATAACCCCATTCAAGCGAGTTCATCCACAAAGAGGCAGCATGGTTGCTAAGTGGTTAGCACAGTCGCCTTGCACCTCCAGGGTCTGGGTTTGATTCCTGTCTGGGTTCGATTCCCGTCTCTGTGTGCCTGGAGTTTGCATGTTCTCCCCATGCTTGTTGGGTTTCCTCCGGGTACTCCGGTTTCCTCCCACAGTCCAAAGGCTGCAGATTAGGCTAATTGGCATTTCCAAATTGCCCATGGTGTGTGAATAAGAGTGTGTGTGTATGTGTGTATGCCCTGTCCAGGGTGTACCCTGCCTTGTGCCCTAGGTCTCCTGGAACAGGCTCCAGGCTCCACGTGGCCCTGACTACAGGATAAAGCGGTATAGAAGATGAATGAGTAATCAGAAATTATGCATCTATGACCAACTGCAAAAACAATTGTTAACTATGTTTGGATATTTTTTTATATTGATTAAATATCCAAATTTCAGTGTCTATATGTTTCAACGGAGATTGTGAAAAGCCATGATTGGTGATCACTGAAGTAGTTGTTAAAGTTACATCCAAAAAGTCATCAGCAGAAATCACAGCTACGCTTTATAGTGAGTCTAAGCACATTTCCAAACACATACAGTACAATATGTGTTTATAAGAAAACCACTTGTTAGTCAGACTAATCAGGTCAAGACTAATCAGCTTTAAGATTGGACTTTGGAAAAGGTCATGTGGTCTGATGAGTCCAGTTTTACCCTGTTTCAGAGTGATGGACGCATCAGGGTACATAGTGCCCATGTAGAAGCCTCTGGATTGTTATGATTAAGGCTGGAATGTTGCATCGGTTTTTATAACTATAAACAGATAGAGTCTATAAAATATCATGAAAATGTAAGTATTTCGCTTAATTGTTTTTTTTTATTCAAGGTAGTTAAATAAGTGATTAAAAAAAAAATCAGCAAAGATGCATCCATGACCAACTGCAAAAACAATTGCTGTCTATCTTTTGATAATTTGAATATTAATAAAATATTACTGCAGTCCCTAATATAACAACAATCTTTATAACCCTAACTGATTTACATTTAGGCATTTGGCAGATGCCCTTATCCAGACATAACATTTTTATCTCATTATACATCTGAGCAGTTGAGGGTTAAGGGCCTTGTTCAAGGGCCCAACAGTGGCAACTTGATGGTTGTGGGGTTTGAACCTGGGACCCGTAGTCCAACGGCTTAGCACTGAGTAGCTGCTCATTTCCTAAACAGCCAAGTCTTGGAAAAAGAAATTACTGAGTTTCGGAAGGGAAAAATCATTGGTCTGCATTAAGCAAAGGAAACAACTAAGGAGATTGCTGAAATGTACAGGAATTGGGTTAAGAACCGATTTACACATTATTATATTATTATACTATAGGGTGCGCAGGACTCTCTTGTTTTCCTAAGGATTATTTATTATTATTTTTTCCACCCTTTTGGACTTTTTGGGGGTCTTAAACTTGCTCAAAAATCCATGAAAATTGGCAGACAGGTTGGAATCTGCTGCCATTTTGCTGCATAGCTCATACACACTTTCACTTTTATTTTGGGTCGTTTGCAAAGACGCACCCGATGGATTTTGATATACTCCTCCTAGGGAATTTATACGATCACCACCAAAAGGGATTTTTGATATCTCAAACTTATCAGCCGTGATAATGTCTTAAACTTACACCAAAAAATGATGAATAACTTTCTGCGTGGCATTATATTGAGTGACATTAGATTCAGTGACACGTTCAGTGACATCACATTGAGAAACATCATAGTGCGATGCTTATTTTCCAGCATCTGCGGGCTATTGTACACACATACACATTACAAATGTTAACACACACACACACACACACACACAGACACACAAACACACTCATACATCACACACATGCACACATACATACACACACATTACAAATATTAACACTCACACACAAACACATCTCACACAACACACACACACAAACACATCACACACACACACAAACACATTTATACATCACACACACACAAATACATACACACACATTACAAATGTTAACACTCACGCACCCACACACACACACACACACACACACACACACACACACTCTGAGGTTAAGGGATGATGCATAGTGCCCACTGTAGAAGCCTCTGGAGACAGTGTTATGATTAGGGCTGGAATGTCAGCCTGTGTGGCGTGCAGTAAGGCATCACAGTGTTTTCGTTTATCCCCAATTATTGCAGGATATGTTAAAAAATTTTACTTCATCAAAAGCTCTCAAAAAGCCCAAACAAACTTGTCAGAAGTGCGGTAACTCTATGCAAAACTGAAATAGCCTCCCACAGCAGCACAACTGCTGCATCTCAAAAGAAAACGCCCTGGCGCTCTCTGACTTCAAAAGGACGAGACAGCAGCGTAAATATTTATTACAGTGCGTTTTCTCTGATTGTTGACTGCTGTCACTGCCTGGGAGTAGAAGTTGCGTTCTTATCTGTTGTCTTTTAGACAAGACCTTAACGGAGAACTCATTTGAGTAGATGCTAACGGCTAGCACGGCCACACTGCTTTCCATCACATTTGCAAGTCGTAAGCAGTTTGTTTAAGAACGTACAGACATACTGTAAAACCAAACAACAGAGATTTACATTAACATCATGCTGTAAGTTGGTGTAGCAACCTTGTGGAGATAAAGAATAAAGGGCACTTCCGGTTTACAGTCGGCACATGCTATCGACCTAAATCATACTCCACACACTCCACAACACTATCTATGGTAATATAGTAAAATATAAAAAAAAAAACATCTTTTCTAATTAAACCTGCAGGGCATAAAGCTTACCTGGTGATGAGTATTTTAATTAGATAAAAAGGAAAGTTTGAAAAAAGTTTAAATAAGTGACAAATGCACATGTCTTTCTTAAACGAATACAGATAATAGAATTGATATATTTCTTGTTAATATACAGTATGTTATACTAATTTTATGTGACACATTTTACATGACTGACATACTGTAGGTCAGGAGGAGACAAAGCTATATGTTTTTTGCCCATATAAATTCTATTACTGTATACCCAGATAGCTGCTAAAGTCTCCTATTAATTCTTGGCACTTTATTTCTTTTATTGTGAAAGTACAATTTTTTTTTTGTAAAAGTATTTTTACAAGAAAATGCTTTAAAAAAATTGAAAACATTAATTGTCACATTTATGTTATCATTTATTTATTGGCAAATTTCAAACTAAGGATACATTGACCAGTCAGAAACAGATTGATGGATTAATCAGTCAAAATAATCATTAGGTTAATCAAGAAAAATGATAATAATCATCATAAGTTGCAGTCTTAGTTATGCTCTGGGGTTACTTTCAGTCTAGGCTCAGCAATGTTATGTGGCAATAAAATGAAGTCAGCTGATGATGTGAACGTACTGAATGACCAGGTTATTACTCACTCACTCATCGTCATTACCGCTTTATCCTGTATTCAGGGTTGCCGGGGCCTGGAGCCTTTCCCAGGAGACTTAGGGCATGAGGCGGGGTACACCCTGGACAGGGTGTCAATCCATTGCAGGGCACACACACACATACATACACTCACACACTATGGGCAATTTGCGAACGCCAGTTAGCCTAATCTGCAGGTCTTTGGACTGTGGGAGGAAACCAGAGTATCCAAAAAAACCCACCAAGCACGGGGAGAACATGCACTCCATGCACACAGAGACGGAATCGAGCCTGGCCGGGAATCGAACGTGGACTCTGGAGGTGCAAGGAGACAGTGCCACTACACCACCGTGCCGCGTCCAGGTTATCACATTTATGATTTTTTTTTTCCTTGATTGCACGATTCAAATTGTGGAAGTGTGGTTCTGGGAGCATGAGGAAACATTTTCACACATGAACTGGCCATAACAAATTCCTAATCCCTAATCTCATTCATAGTCTTTGGAATGTGCTGGAGAAATCTTAACGGAGTGATTCTCCGATCATCAATACAAGATCTCAGCGAAATACTGTAGTAACAAAACACATACTGCAATGTTGCATGTTGTTACTCAAACAGCACCATTGTGCCGTCTTATGCTTTCTGTATGTTAGCGATTAACTTGTAGTTCAAGCCCTAGTCCTAGTATTCATATTTCCTGTTCCAGTTCGGTTTGCTTGTTTTGCTGGATATCATGTTTAAACTTTACAATGCTAAAGAGAAGACTGTACCTGCATCCCTGCCACGTCTCATGCATAGCAGATTATTGTGATGTATAAAAAAGAACCCAAGATAAATCATATTGGAAGTAAACAACTTCCAACATATCTTTAAAGTAAACAACATGAAGACTTTTTAAGTGACATATCCCAAACTAACACGTAGTTGAAGCACCTTCAGATTTTATCATGGCATTCAATCTAGTAAGAGTCCATCAGTGTGGCTCATCTTGACTTGTTAATACTGTATGTTGCTATTTTTTTTTTTGTAAAAGCATTTTAACTTACAATCAAAAAAAGTTGAAACACACAGCCCTCTTCAGATCATCTCATAGATTTTCAGCTGGACTTAGATCTGTACTCTAAAACCTTGATCTTGTTTTGGTAAAGCAATTCCTTTGTTAGTTTGGATGTTAAAAGGTAAAATTTCTCATCATCCCAAATATTTTAACATAAACCTTGAGGTTTTGCACCAAAAAAAAAATCACTGGTATTGGGAGCTTTTCTTTATTTTCTCCAACTTGCTTAAAGGCTCTGTTTCAAAAATCCTACTCTCACTACAGGGATAGGGTTTTCTTTTTTTTTTTTTGTTCCAAACATATATATTTTTTAATATTATCGCCAACTTTGGTCTTCTCAAACCACAGCACATAATTCCACCTACTGTAGGTTTGGGAGATTAGAAGGACTTCACAAGCCCTTTGAAGGTGTGCTGTGGTATCTGACAGTAAGATGTTAAAAGCAGGTCTTTTAGGTCCTGTAAGATGCAAGGCGGGGCCTTTGATCGTTCTTGTTTGTCCAGCATATCCAATAGATGATCGATTGAATCGAGAGCTGGGGAATTTAGAAGCCAATTCGACACCATGTTCTTCAAACCATCCTTGAATGCTTTGCAGTATGGAAGGATGCATGAGTCTCTACAATAGGACATTTGCCTTAGGTAGATGACACATGTCAAAGTATGCCAGGACACAAGGTTTCTCAGCAGAAAATCGGTAGAGCATCACTCTGGATATTGGTGTCCATGAACATGATAAATGAAAATATGATTTATAAGACTGGGTTACCTTCTTCTACTGCTCCATGGTCCAGTTCTGATGCTCACACACCTATTGTAGGTGATCTCAGTGGTGAAATGGAGTAATGCACTGCAGTTTTCTGACACCTTTCTGTTATAGTCAGCGGTTACATTTTTTTTAGCATTTTGTGTAACTGTTGTTCTCCTGTGTGATTGGACCAGACAAACCTGACTTCACTCCCCCATGTGGATCGGTGAGTCTGGAGTGTCTATTACCCTGTCACCGGTTCTTGTCCTTTCTTGGACCACTTTTGAGAGGTACTATCTATTCACTGCATTTGACCCGTGTCAAATTGGATCAGATCCCTCCTTTTTGTCCTTACAACAGATCAAGGCGGTATTTCAACCAGCTAGTAGCTCAGTGTGAAGTGGACTGCACAGGGTGTTCAGCTACTGTATGTTAAATAAGATGCCAAACCATAGGGGGTGAAACTGCTCAGGTCTTGAACAATATTTCATGACTTGAACAATGTTTCATCACTTTGCCAGGAGTGTACAAGCAAAATTACCCATCAGTCTTTGGACAAGACCTGGCAATAATTTCCTGCACCATTCATTATTATCAAGGATGACATAATATTAATATTACATAATAATAATTTGTCAGTAATCTACATATAAATTTAATCAGTAAATCACTCTTACATAGGCTATTCATCTGTGTAATATTAATGCCTTTAGGAATGACAGCATCCATCCTGTAAATTAATTAGCTATATGCAGTAAATTTTAATAGTATATGTTTTGTTTTAATATGTGTAAAATTTTTAATTTAAAAATGTGAAATTTCCACCGTACCAGCAGCAAGTATTGGAGTTGCTTACGTTACAAGGGTAATGCACAGAGGAAGTCATGTCTGCATTGGTGACTTTGCAGTGTGTGCTTAATGGAGGGATTTTGTTGAAGAAAATTTCACTAACTGACATTCCCTGTACAGGAGGCAGTGTGTAGGGAGCGCTGGTTAAAGTACACTGTGGAAGGAAACTTGCTGTGCTGCCTATTATATTTCACTGAAATTGTAATAAAAAACTGTGTGTTTTTCACTTCACCTGACAACTGGTTTTATGGTTATGGTTATGGTTATGGCTGATACGTGTCTTTTTAGCACATCGTGATTATTTTCTTTAAACCTTTCCATGGTATATCCAATGTCCTTCATTTTTTATTTTCTCATAACCTGAGGGTGAGATCCCACACCTGCTTTTTAAGCTATTTGCTCCCCATGGGTTTTTTTGTTTTGGTACCAGGATGTGAGGGAAATCTTATAGGAACAGTTATACAGTACTTTATTTGTGGTTATTCAGTGGGGTTCAGTTTGGGGTTATAACTTTAAATTATAGAACGTGTATACTAATTAGTATCTTACATTATAGAACGTGTATACTAATTAGTATCTTACATTATATATATATATATATAATGTAAGATACTAATTAGTATACACGTTCTATAATGTAAGATACTAATTAGTATACACGTTCTATAATTTAAAGTTATAACCCCAAACTGAACCCCACTGAATAACCACAAATAAAGTACTGTATAACTGTTCCTATAAGATTTCCCTCACATCCTGGTACCAAAACAAAAAAACCCATGGGGAGCAAATAGCTTAAAAAGCAGGTGTGGGATCTCACCCTCAGGTTATGAGAAAATAAAAAATGAAGGACATTGGATATACCATGGAAAGGTTTAAAGAAAATAATCACGATGTGCTAAAAAGACACGTATCAGCCATAACCATAACCATAACCATAAAACCAGTTGTCAGGTGAAGTGAAAAACACACAGTTTTTTATTACAATTTCAGTGAAATATAATAGGCAGCACAGCAAGTTTCCTTCCACAGTGTACTTTAACCAGCGCTCCCTACACACTGCCTCCTGTACAGGGAATGTCAGTTAGTGAAATTTTCTTCAACAAAATCCCTCCATTAAGCACACACTGCAAAGTCACCAATGCAGACATGACTTCCTCTGTGCATTACCCTTGTAACGTAAGCAACTCCAATACTTGCTGCTGGTACGGTGGAAATTTCACATTTTTAAATTAAAAATTTTACACATATTAAAACAAAACATATACTATTAAAATTTACTGCATATAGCTAATTAATTTACAGGATGGATGCTGTCATTCCTAAAGGCATTAATATTACACAGATGAATAGCCTATGTAAGAGTGATTTACTGATTAAATTTATATGTAGATTACTGACAAATTATTATTATGTAATATTAATATTATGTCATCCTTGATAATAATGAATGGTGCAGGAAATTATTGCCAGGTCTTGTCCAAAGACTGATGGGTAATTTTGCTTGTACACTCCTGGCAAAGTGATGAAACATTGTTCAAGTCATGAAATATTGTTCAAGACCTGAGCAGTTTCACCCCCTATGGTTTGGCATCTTATTTAACATACAGTAGCTGAACACCCTGTGCAGTCCACTTCACACTGAGCTACTAGCTGGTTGAAATACCGCCTTGATCTGTTGTAAGGACAAAAAGGAGGGATCTGATCCAATTTGACACGGGTCAAATGCAGTGAATAGATAGTACCTCTCAAAAGTGGTCCAAGAAAGGACAAGAACCGGTGACAGGGTAATAGACACTCCAGACTCACCGATCCACATGGGGGAGTGAAGTCAGGTTTGTCTGGTCCAATCACACAGGAGAACAACAGTTACACAAAATGCTAAAAAAAATGTAACCGCTGACTATAACAGAAAGGTGTCAGAAAACTGCAGTGCATTACTCCATTTCACCACTGAGATCACCTACAATAGGTGTGTGAGCATCAGAACTGGACCATGGAGCAGTAGAAGAAGGTAACCCAGTCTTATAAATCATATTTTCATTTATCATGTTCATGGACACCAATATCCAGAGTGATGCTCTACCGATTTTCTGCTGAGAAACCTTGTGTCCTGGCATACTTTGACATGTGTCATCTACCTAAGGCAAATGTCCTATTGTAGAGACTCATGCATCCTTCCATACTGCAAAGCATTCAAGGATGGTTTGAAGAACATGGTGTCGAATTGGCTTCTAAATTCCCCAGCTCTCGATTCAATCGATCATCTATTGGATATGCTGGACAAACAAGAACGATCAAAGGCCCCGCCTTGCATCTTACAGGACCTAAAAGACCTGCTTTTAACATCTTACTGTCAGATACCACAGCACACCTTCAAAGGGCTTGTGAAGTCCTTCTAATCTCCCAAACCTACAGTAGGTGGAATTATGTGCTGTGGTTTGAGAAGACCAAAGTTGGCGATAATATTAAAAAATATATATGTTTGGAACAAAAAAAAAAAAAGAAAACCCTATCCCTGTAGTGAGAGTAGGATTTTTGAAACAGAGCCTTTAAGCAAGTTGGAGAAAATAAAGAAAAGCTCCCAATACCAGTGATTTTTTTTTTGGTGCAAAACCTCAAGGTTTATGTTAAAATATTTGGGATGATGAGAAATTTTACCTTTTAACATCCAAACTAACAAAGGAATTGCTTTACCAAAACAAGATCAAGGTTTTAGAGTACAGATCTAAGTCCAGCTGAAAATCTATGAGATGATCTGAAGAGGGCTGTGTGTTTCAACTTTTTTTGATTGTAAGTTAAAATGCTTTTACAAAAAAAAAAATAGCAACATACAGTATTAACAAGTCAAGATGAGCCACACTGATGGACTCTTACTAGATTGAATGCCATGATAAAATCTGAAGGTGCTTCAACTACGTGTTAGTTTGGGATATGTCACTTAAAAAGTCTTCATGTTGTTTACTTTAAAGATATGTTGGAAGTTGTTTACTTCCAATATGATTTATCTTGGGTTCTTTTTTATACATCACAATAATCTGCTATGCATGAGACGTGGCAGGGATGCAGGTACAGTCTTCTCTTTAGCATTGTAAAGTTTAAACATGATATCCAGCAAAACAAGCAAACCGAACTGGAACAGGAAATATGAATACTAGGACTAGGGCTTGAACTACAAGTTAATCGCTAACATACAGAAAGCATAAGACGGCACAATGGTGCTGTTTGAGTAACAACATGCAACATTGCAGTATGTGTTTTGTTACTACAGTATTTCGCTGAGATCTTGTATTGATGATCGGAGAATCACTCCGTTAAGATTTCTCCAGCACATTCCAAAGACTATGAATGAGATTAGGGATTAGGAATTTGTTATGGCCAGTTCATGTGTGAAAATGTTTCCTCATGCTCCCAGAACCACACTTCCACAATTTGAATCGTGCAATCAAGGAAAAAAAAAATCATAAATGTGATAACCTGGACGCGGCACGGTGGTGTAGTGGCACTGTCTCCTTGCACCTCCAGAGTCCACGTTCGATTCCCGGCCAGGCTCGATTCCGTCTCTGTGTGCATGGAGTGCATGTTCTCCCCGTGCTTGGTGGGTTTTTTTGGATACTCTGGTTTCCTCCCACAGTCCAAAGACCTGCAGATTAGGCTAACTGGCGTTCGCAAATTGCCCATAGTGTGTGAGTGTATGTATGTGTGTGTGTGCCCTGCAATGGATTGACACCCTGTCCAGGGTGTACCCCGCCTCATGCCCTAAGTCTCCTGGGAAAGGCTCCAGGCCCCGGCAACCCTGAATACAGGATAAAGCGGTAATGACGATGAGTGAGTGAGTAATAACCTGGTCATTCAGTACGTTCACATCATCAGCTGACTTCATTTTATTGCCACATAACATTGCTGAGCCTAGACTGAAAGTAACCCCAGAGCATAACTAAGACTGCAACTTATGATGATTATTATCATTTTTCTTGATTAACCTAATGATTATTTTGACTGATTAATCCATCAATCTGTTTCTGACTGGTCAATGTATCCTTAGTTTGAAATTTGCCAATAAATAAATGATAACATAAATGTGACAATTAATGTTTTCAATTTTTTTAAAGCATTTTCTTGTAAAAATACTTTTACAAAAAAAAAATTGTACTTTCACAATAAAAGAAATAAAGTGCCAAGAATTAATAGGAGACTTTAGCAGCTATCTGGGTATACAGTAATAGAATTTATATGGGCAAAAAACATATAGCTTTGTCTCCTCCTGACCTACAGTATGTCAGTCATGTAAAATGTGTCACATAAAATTAGTATAACATACTGTATATTAACAAGAAATATATCAATTCTATTATCTGTATTCGTTTAAGAAAGACATGTGCATTTGTCACTTATTTAAACTTTTTTCAAACTTTCCTTTTTATCTAATTAAAATACTCATCACCAGGTAAGCTTTATGCCCTGCAGGTTTAATTAGAAAAGATGTTTTTTTTTTTATATTTTACTATATTACCATAGATAGTGTTGTGGAGTGTGTGGAGTATGATTTAGGTCGATAGCATGTGCCGACTGTAAACCGGAAGTGCCCTTTATTCTTTATCTCCACAAGGTTGCTACACCAACTTACAGCATGATGTTAATGTAAATCTCTGTTGTTTGGTTTTACAGTATGTCTGTACGTTCTTAAACAAACTGCTTACGACTTGCAAATGTGATGGAAAGCAGTGTGGCCGTGCTAGCCGTTAGCATCTACTCAAATGAGTTCTCCGTTAAGGTCTTGTCTAAAAGACAACAGATAAGAACGCAACTTCTACTCCCAGGCAGTGACAGCAGTCAACAATCAGAGAAAACGCACTGTAATAAATATTTACGCTGCTGTCTCGTCCTTTTGAAGTCAGAGAGCGCCAGGGCGTTTTCTTTTGAGATGCAGCAGTTGTGCTGCTGTGGGAGGCTATTTCAGTTTTGCATAGAGTTACCGCACTTCTGACAAGTTTGTTTGGGCTTTTTGAGAGCTTTTGATGAAGTAAAATTTTTTAACATATCCTGCAATAATTGGGGATAAACGAAAACACTGTGATGCCTTACTGCACGCCACACAGGCTGACATTCCAGCCCTAATCATAACACTGTCTCCAGAGGCTTCTACAGTGGGCACTATGCATCATCCCTTAACCTCAGAGTGTGTGTGTGTGTGTGTGTGTGTGTGTGTGTGTGTGGGTGCGTGAGTGTTAACATTTGTAATGTGTGTGTATGTATTTGTGTGTGTGTGATGTATAAATGTGTTTGTGTGTGTGTGTGATGTGTTTGTGTGTGTGTGTTGTGTGAGATGTGTTTGTGTGTGAGTGTTAATATTTGTAATGTGTGTGTATGTATGTGTGCATGTGTGTGATGTATGAGTGTGTTTGTGTGTCTGTGTGTGTGTGTGTGTGTGTGTTAACATTTGTGATGTGTATGTGTGTACAATAGCCCGCAGATGCTGGAAAATAAGCATCGCACTATGATGTTTCTCAATGTGATGTCACTGAACGTGTCACTGAATCTAATGTCACTCAATATAATGCCACGCAGAAAGTTATTCATCATTTTTTGGTGTAAGTTTAAGACATTATCACGGCTGATAAGTTTGAGATATCAAAAATCCCTTTTGGTGGTGATCGTATAAATTCCCTAGGAGGAGTATATCAAAATCCATCGGGTGCGTCTTTGCAAACGACCCAAAATAAAAGTGAAAGTGTGTATGAGCTATGCAGCAAAATGGCAGCAGATTCCAACCTGTCTGCCAATTTTCATGGATTTTTGAGCAAGTTTAAGACCCCCAAAAAGTCCAAAAGGGTGGAAAAAATAATAATAAATAATCCTTAGGAAAACAAGAGAGTCCTGCGCACCCTATAGTATAATAATATAATAATGTGTAAATCGGTTCTTAACCCAATTCCTGTACATTTCAGCAATCTCCTTAGTTGTTTCCTTTGCTTAATGCAGACCAATGATTTTTCCCTTCCGAAACTCAGTAATTTCTTTTTCCAAGACTTGGCTGTTTAGGAAATGAGCAGCTACTCAGTGCTAAGCCGTTGGACTACGGGTCCCAGGTTCAAACCCCACAACCATCAAGTTGCCACTGTTGGGCCCTTGAACAAGGCCCTTAACCCTCAACTGCTCAGATGTATAATGAGATAAAAATGTTATGTCTGGATAAGGGCATCTGCCAAATGCCTAAATGTAAATCAGTTAGGGTTATAAAGATTGTTGTTATATTAGGGACTGCAGTAATATTTTATTAATATTCAAATTATCAAAAGATAGACAGCAATTGTTTTTGCAGTTGGTCATGGATGCATCTTTGCTGATTTTTTTTTTAATCACTTATTTAACTACCTTGAATAAAAAAAAACAATTAAGCGAAATACTTACATTTTCATGATATTTTATAGACTCTATCTGTTTATAGTTATAAAAACCGATGCAACATTCCAGCCTTAATCATAACAATCCAGAGGCTTCTACATGGGCACTATGTACCCTGATGCGTCCATCACTCTGAAACAGGGTAAAACTGGACTCATCAGACCACATGACCTTTTCCAAAGTCCAATCTTAAAGCTGATTAGTCTTGACCTGATTAGTCTGACTAACAAGTGGTTTTCTTATAAACACATATTGTACTGTATGTGTTTGGAAATGTGCTTAGACTCACTATAAAGCGTAGCTGTGATTTCTGCTGATGACTTTTTGGATGTAACTTTAACAACTACTTCAGTGATCACCAATCATGGCTTTTCACAATCTCCGTTGAAACATATAGACACTGAAATTTGGATATTTAATCAATATAAAAAAATATCCAAACATAGTTAACAATTGTTTTTGCAGTTGGTCATAGATGCATAATTTCTGATTACTCATTCATCTTCTATACCGCTTTATCCTGTAGTCAGGGCCACGTGGAGCCTGGAGCCTGTTCCAGGAGACCTAGGGCACAAGGCAGGGTACACCCTGGACAGGGCATACACACATACACACACACTCTTATTCACACACCATGGGCAATTTGGAAATGCCAATTAGCCTAATCTGCAGCCTTTGGACTGTGGGAGGAAACCGGAGTACCCGGAGGAAACCCAACAAGCATGGGGAGAACATGCAAACTCCAGGCACACAGAGACGGGAATCGAACCCAGACAGGAATCAAACCCAGACCCTGGAGGTGCAAGGCGACTGTGCTAACCACTTAGCAACCATGCTGCCTCTTTGTGGATGAACTCGCTTGAATGGGGTTATGAAATATTTACCTTTCCATAATATTTTATAGACTCTATCTATTTACAGTAATAAAGACTAATTAACCCTATGAACCTGTCACGGTTGGTTACTGTGGAGGTTCAGGTGGAAACGCAGTCTGCATAAGAACTTTGGACAAATTATGTGTTTAAGCGGACAGAAAAAGAATCGGTTGAGCGAAGCGAATCGGAGAGCCGTCGTTAGTTACAGTCGTGTGCTGTCGTCACTCAGTGATGTACAGCCTCGCCTGGCGCCTTCATGTCTCACAGGATTGCTTCTTTCTGCCTCAGAGACTAACCCCTTCTTCATCAGGGCAGATGACAGCAACAACAATCAAATATGGATGATCTATGTTCATGACTGCCTTCATTAGATATTTATGTATTTTTAAAAATAATATTCTCTTTCCAAAAATATGTGATTTTTTTTTTTAAGGCATTATGGTATTAATATGCATACATGTGGGTCTCCTTTCCCTTTTGCACCCTCATTACGCATTGACCAGGATTGGATTTAAAGTTCACTTGGATGCAACAGTGTCAATGAACTAAAAAGACTAAAAAGATCCATCAGATTTTTTTTCTTCTCTCCAACTCGTTGTCTGTCCCGTGTCTGTCTGGAGAGACTTCTCCGCCTTCCCATCGCTCTCCCTCCTCCCTCCTTTCCTTCTTTTCCTGAGCCGTAGCATCCCACACATTCGTGCCGCAACTCCGTCCAGCACCGCACATTCCCTTCCCTGGTAAAATAAAGGCTTTTTGCAAAGAAAAAGGGAAAAAAAAAAAAGAAAGAAAAGAAAAAGGGGGACAGGAAACGCAACCCGGGGCAAGCAATGCAATCTTTTGATCATGCCTCATTGCGCGTGAGAGCGAAGCAGGATGAATTTGATCTGCCCCGGGCTCTTGGTGTACTTCTTCTACTTCGGATTGTACCAGGAGACGCTCCGGTGCATGATCGTGCCGGTCCACTCGCACCCGCAGCCGTGCCGCGTGCTCGCCCAGGTCGGGCACACCGTGCGCCTCGGCGTGCTCCTGCCCTCCCGGAGGCCCATGCGGGTGCGAGCCGCGCTGGACCGAGCGCTCAGCGCCATCGCCGAGAGCGGAGACAACTTCCTGCCCTACAACCTGAGTCTGGACGTGGTGGCGCGCGAGCCGACCGACGGTGACCCCGAGTCTCTTTTCCGGTGCGTGTGCCAGTCCATAGTGGTGCAGGGGGTCTCCGCGGTGCTCGCGTTCCCCCAGAGCCGGAACGAACTCATGCAGGTGGAATTTATGTCGTCGTTTTTGGAAATCCCCTTCGTGAGCATAATCGAGCAGGGAGAGCCGCTGAAAACGGAGGTACGGGTGTCTTCTCACTTTCCCTAGACAACATGCGTAATGGTGATTTTTTTTTTTTCCTTCAATTTTTACTTAAAAAAAAAAAGTCATACAACAATGAATAACCTTTTAAATGAAAAGTTTATTAATGTCGGAGGAAATACAAATCTACGTGTTTATTAATCACTTCTCATATTTGCTGTGTTTGCGCGCCGTGATGTAGCCAACTGTTGCCAAGCGCGCACGTTTCCTCCTTTAACATTCAACTTCTCTGTATCAATTAATAAGATTAATAAGATCCAGCAGTTGCGCATCCGTCATCCAGCTGTTACTTAGGTCTAAAACACGTTCCCAGGTTCCTTATATAATCCTTTTAGCAGCATCGGGTGTTTGTTTTTTTTTTGCGCATGTTGCATTTTCAAATTTCTGATGCTGGTCCATCCAGTGTGGGAAATGAAAAAGCGCCCAGACATCAATCTGTTCCTATCCTGCTGTTTGCATATACTGTAATTGCATGGCCTTGTCCTTGACTTGTTCTCCTTTAGCCCTGGCTTACTGACTTATCAGACTTGATATCATTTCTACAAGAGCCAGCAAGAGTCTTCCAGTTAATTGAAGTGTGCTGTGTGTTTTGCACCTGTATTGGCTGTGTGTACTGCAGAAACTGGCATCCCTTCACCAGCACAAAAGCACTTACATCACAAGCTACTTAAAGAAATTAAAAGGGGGGAGAATCTCACACGCACTAAATCTTACAGCTGGCTACGAAAAGGTCCCACATTTGTTTCTTTCATATCAGCTCATTAAAATCTCTTTCATACCTTTTCATATCTTAATTCGCTTAAAAAACCCATATTACCTAAACTAAGACTTTTTTTCTTTTTCTTTAATGCTTCTCAATAAAACTACTTCTAAGTCAGCCTCAGTGTGTTGTTTGTGGATAGTTCAGCAGCTTTGACCTACCGTGCAATTTGAGAATGCAAAAGCCCTTTAATTCAAGGCTTCTGAAAAGGCTTTTCTCATGCTGTCACAGGACGACTTACGATCTAATGAAGTCTCTCAGAGAAAAACCCAGGCTCGCTTTAGAAGTGTGTGGAGTCACTATAGTGCGTATGACTGCCTGGGGATGGTCCTCAGTGTATTTGCTGATACTGCTCTAAAAGGAGTGTGTCAATATACCTCGTTATCCTATTGATCAGTTTACTGTATGTAAAGACTAAATAAACAAGACATGATGCTGATTTATTTCTCATTTCTAGTTCAAGTTTAAGAGGTTTATACAAAGGGAAAGCAGGCTCTTTGAAGTAACATGTCAAACCTCACATTTTTATGATTGTTTTAGCATCACAAGTCAAAGATTTTTAATTGCGATCAAAGTGAACAACACAGGTGGCATTTTTCTTTAGTGCACATTTTAAATATTTTAGTAATTATTTTACTACAGTATATTGGATAAGAAACTGGATAGTTGTTTTTTGGTTTCCCCAGGGTTGAACTTTTATAACTGTGTGACAGGAAATGCTGTTTATAGCATGTAAGGGTTCTTTAGAGGGACACCTAAAGATCCCCATGCACTGGCACATTCAGGCACAGTGCCAATGAAATGGCACCAAAACATAAACCTGCCATGCATTATACGAAATTATACTACAGTTTATTCTGATTGGACGAGAGGTATCCCAAGAGTGGTGATATAGACTATATATTATATAGTCATCATATATCATCATGTTTATATATAAACATCCCACTGGGATGTTTAACTATTGGCATTATTCCACCTCACAGGTGTTCTAATAATCCTCAAATACCCCTCATCAAGGGCACTACTTGGCATTCTGGAACAAGTGATTCTACACTTTACATAGCACACTAGCTTTCCATTAAACACTATTTGGGATTCAATCCCAGACCCCCAGCTGAGGCTATTCTAAGTGGAGACAAAAAAAAGGAATGTATGAGATTTACAGGACTGTCCACCACCGTCATGTTTTATACTCCTCACCTTTTGGCTACACAGTACCGGTAAGAAGTTAAAACTACTTTCACCCCTGTTAATTACACTAACTGCCAGTCGCCAGCTCCTCCAGCGGTTAGTTTGTTCCACCACATGCAGAAGAATATGTGTTGGTGGAGCGAAATACCTGGTTTAATTAACAAACACACTGTTGATATGTTTGTATGTATTTATAGTTAATAATAAATAGTGTTTGTGGAACTGTTGTATAAAAGCAATATTACACTCAAGGTCATGCTGTTGTACTGAATATCAGCACTGCTACGTATCATATCTTCAGCATGCAACCTTGTGATATTCAACACAATAGCCCTCCCTCTCATGTGACATTGTTTTAATTTAATTTCTTATGAAGATTTCTTTATTTTGTTTGTCTTTCCATATTTGTAAGCATAAATAAATAGTATTAATTTGCAAGTAAGTCTAAAAACAAAACTGACTGGTAATGTAATTTGGAAAAAAGTAGAATAATTATAAATAAGTCAGCATGGTGGCTTAGTGGTCAGCACTGTCGCCTTGTACCTCCAGGTCCTGGGTCCGATTTCCGCATCGGGTCTATTTGCACGAGGTTTCCTCCCACAGTCCACAAAACATGCAGATTAGTCTAATTGGTGATAGTGTGTGAATGTTGACCAGATGTCCTGCCATGGTTATACAAATGGGCATAAATAAAATGGTCACCGTTGGCCTCCTCGGTCCCTAGTTGGAGAATTATTAACAAGATGGGAACAAAGAAATAGTTTTTCTGTTGATTCCTTACTCAAATTGTATAGTATTTAGTAAATGATTCTACAGGCCTGTACTTCTCCTCTTTTCGCTTCCTTCATTGTTTTCCTTCATGGCAAAAAGCAACATTGATTCACAAATATGTCCGTATCCACATCAGCTCTGAAACTGTGTGTCTTAAAGCAGTGATCCGGAGCGTGTAGATTCCTCTGTCACAGCAGCATTAAGGTCAAACCATAAATCTCCCTGGGATAGTAGCAGGGATATGAACTCAATAGTGGCAAATGAGGCTGCTTTACTGCACCACTCCATTATGTATTTATTTATCTATTTTTTAACAATGCTTGCTCCGAATCAGCCAGAGTGCTTCAGCAGCTGGATTTCAGAGCAGGCTTTGCATTGTGTAAGGTTAGCTTTGGTCAGCAGTTCAGATGCAGGAGTTAAGACAGATACAGAATATCATATTAGATGGTCATTTTTATGATGTATACAGTATATCTAGTATAGATCAAGCACAGTGAAGTGGGACTACATGAGCACTTACGTGATGGAGATCTTGAAATAAAAATAATAAAGAAACAGCAACAAATTAAAAAAGACGTCCTCGGATTTGGTCATAGAGTACATGCTTAAACAAGTCTTTTCAGTTATTGTTCAGTAACTATATATATATATATATATAATTACAGTGACAGAAAAGGAATTAGGAATTGAGTCGTGAGAGGTAGGAGTTTGATCTTGTATCTGCTGACAAGTTCAAATGAAAGAAATGCGAATGTGATGTATGTGTAGAATCCTTAAGCAGAACAGAGTGATTGGATTCGTGTGTTTTTTGTTATTGTTGTTGTTGAATTCTGGTGTTTTTTTAATACTGATTCACCCATTGTACATTTTACTACACTACCTGCCTTGGCTGGAAAAAAAAAATCTGACCTAAGATTTTGTTTGACTTCCTTTGGCTTTAACTAGGGTGTAAAATGTGGGGTGCAGTTCATCTGTGATAATGATTCCTCATGCTCCTAGAATCACTCTTTCATAATTTGAGTCAAGGAATATGCCTGTGATGTCATGGAAGAAAAAATCCTTTCATGTGATCACCTGGTCACTCAGTACATTCAGGTCGTCAGCTGTCTTTATTTTATTGCCAAAGAATGTTACTAGACCTGAGCAACTGAAGCAACCACAGATCATAACACTGCCTCTAGGGTCTTGTACAGTGGACACTATACATGATGGGTCCATCGCTTCATGCACTTCCCTTCTTACCCTGATGCACCCATCACTCTGGGGTCAATCTGGACTCATCAGATCACATGACCATTTTCCATTGCTCCAAAGTCCGATCTTTCACACATCGTGAGTTCTCGTATCCTGTGTGTGGAAATGTTCTTACTTTCACTATTAAAAATAGCTGTGATTTAAACATAGTTTTTTTTTTTGTTGTTTGCTTGATGTAGGCCAATAATTTGACCTTGATCTTAAAATTGGTAGTTTTGTTTGGTCTGGCTATATATAATACTGTAACTTGGTTCTAGCAGATCTGCAGTTCAAGGAGACTTCATGACCAGAATCGGGAAACACTGCTCTAATCGATTTGTCATCTTTATTCATATTGCAGAATAACAGGCTACCAATTGGAAGGTCAATGAATATTTCTAGCATATATTTATGGTTCATGGAGGAATGGTGCAGGAAGAAAAAAAAATCAATGAATTTAATCAAAGCTATGAAAGCCAATTATCTCTCAATACTGTCCGGTCTGTTCAGAATGGCACGCTCTCTGAGTAATAATTTATTTTCTGTGAATGTCAGCGCACATACTTCACTTTCTACATGGTGGTATCAAGTTTTCATTTGCTTCCCAAATATGGTACTAATTTAAGGGGGTCGGCTGGGTAGGTAGGGGTTTCAGTGACCTAATTACAAATTCTTCCTACAGTTTTGATGAAATTGGATTTTAGCGTGTGTAGTGTATAGGATGGCTGCACACTGTAACAAGCAAATTTAAGGAATTAGGAGTTGCAAGGTTTTAAAAACTAAACAAGTAATACGAAAGCATTAGAGAACTAATCGTCTTTTGCGGTAAAACAGTTTTAAGGACATCCCTATTTTTAGGTTGTTTAATTATATAGAATTATAAAGAACATGTCAAACTGCACTTCAATTAACAGCTGCACACACAGGCTACAAATTACATTTCCAGCTTCAATGCTTTTTAAGGCTACCTTGTTAAGAAGCTTAGGTGCTGACAAAAGTATTAGAATATGAATTCCATTTATGTGAATTATATTACAACCACATGAAATGTTTTTCTAGTGTGAATAGCCATATTTTGTCAAATATTTTCTTTATTTTGAATGTGTTACGGGTACGATTTGCATTAATAAATATAAATGAACAATTACTGGTTACAATGTTGAGAGACATTTCATTCATCATTCATTCATTTCATTATTATCTATACACATTTTTCTCATACATACACACTTTCAAAAA
>JAOVVA010000004.1:22796703-22824254 GCA_028565275.1 Leiocassis micropogon | reverse complement strand
GTAACTTTACTTGTACTTCAGTAAAAGTTCAACAAAGTAACAGTACTTTTACTTAAGTACAAAATTTTATTACTCTTTCCACCTCTGAAAACAGATGTCAGTGATGCAGACCCAGCTGAAAGCGAAATGCCATCAAATTCTTATGCAGCAAACGCCTGGCCATATTTACCACTGACCACTTTGTTTTCAAGCACAAGAAAGGCAACCTTTATTATGCAAAGGTGTCCCTTCAATTAAAAACAACTAGTTTAAGATTTATATCTGCTTTTCTTTTTTGAACTACACTAGAATCCCCCATCCCATCCCCCCTGTGAAAAAGAGTAACTGTAACTTTTACTCTGAGTAAATTTTTAATAAGCTACTTTTTACTTTTACTTGAGTAGATTTGAACAATGGTAACTTTACTTGTACTTCAGTAAAATTTCACTGAAGTAACAGTACTTTTACTTGAGTACAAAATTATATTACTCTTTCCACCTCTGCTGATTACATTAAAGCTGATCAGCTTATTTTTAGCTTTAACCTTTTAACCATTTCTACAAATTCTTGAACTATCAATGACAGGTACTTATGCTAGTTTAATATATCTTTTACCAGCCTAAAGTAAAATCAGGCTAACCTGTGGCTGAGCACTTTCTAATTGTGCATGCATGTGTGTTTGATATGTTATTATACAGATTTTATAGTTTTCAGTTTAAGATGAAACTAGTTAATGTGCTCACTAAATGTTATAAAAGGGTACATGGAAAATGAAAGCTTAACAGTATAATATAAACCAACTGATATTTCAATTATATTTCACTTTCAATAGACTCTAAAAACCCCCTGCATTAGCCTGCATGTGTGATATAGTACAGAGCGATCAGAAACCTCTTTGCTTCGCTCTGTTGTTTTGCTCTATGGCAAGCTTGTCACTATTATGTGTATGAATAACAAGACATGCAGTGGTTGGACTGTGTACTGACTGCAGTAATAAAATGTTTAGCTTTTCTTCTACAATCTACAAGGTTTCTTTCACAAGCCTGTGAACGATGTATTAACAATTCATCAATAAAGTCAAGTTTGAGGTCTGCACTAGATGATGCTAAAGCTATGACCAATTTTGTCCTTACTAGACTACATAATATATTTTAAAGAAGTGATTTCATGAAAAAGCACAATGTTTTAGGTCTATATAATTATATTTTAGCCCAAGTTCTGACTAAGTTGAGAACTGTAATGATTCATGAGGCTGAGAGACTGTTAAGGACGGGTTATACAGTACTGTGCAAAAAGTCATGAGCCACCCTTCATTTCTTCATGTTCTGCTTCCAAAGAGTCAGACTTTCTTAATGTGTTTTTAATGTAGTTCTGAGGAATAATGTAGTTCTCCAGGCTTCCTAAATTTTTGGCAAGATGTTGGCTCTCATTTTCAGTCCAGTATCTGACCAGTTTCCGAGGTATGTTTTTGTTGGTTAAGCCACACAGTGATCTACAGTATGAATCATTCAAGCATAAAAAACATCTAACTAAAGGCATGAACCAGTGAGGAACAGGTGCAGATGATAACAGATAAACAGGCCGGTGATTAGTACACTGGTGATGCT
This sequence comes from Leiocassis micropogon, assembly GCA_028565275.1. Classification (NCBI taxonomy): domain Eukaryota; kingdom Metazoa; phylum Chordata; class Actinopteri; order Siluriformes; family Bagridae; genus Leiocassis; species Leiocassis micropogon. Next base: position 22,822,668 of record JAOVVA010000004.1, on the reverse strand, counting down.
GAATGCTGAGCGGATGGAACAGACGAGAGGGGAAACGAGGTTGCTGCTGAGGTTGGTACATAAACAACCAGTGTTTAAATTGTATTTAGGCACTTTGAAGCCTGTCACAATAAGACATTTGTTCTTATTTCTTTCATTTAATCTAAATCATTTAATTCAGCTTAATATGAAGATAAGAGCATTTGATTGAACTCCAGAGTGGGAAGTTAATGACATGAGTGATGTATAGTATCTACTCAAAACTGTCAGTTCTAACTAACTTATGTCTGTATGTTAACTGATCCAAAGAATACATAAGTAAATACAGTACAGTATAACATAGCAATTTAAAAGTAAAGTGAATTGCTATTTTGTTTAGCAGTGATGTTGTGGATCAGCCATGTTGATATGATGGCACGTGGTGAACTAAGGACTAAAAAGACCTTCCTGACGTTCCCTGTCTGAATTTTTTTAGGTGTCAGGTCAGCAATTCTGAGTTATAAAGAACACAGTCAGGCCGGTGCGGTTGCACTTTAGGTTGACCTCATGTGACCTCACATGTAAACATGTGATTCATCAAGTTTCAGTGTAAAAAGCATTAATGAGTTTTAGATAAAACCAAAGTTGTGTGCTCGAAGCTACCTTGAAGGTGGACTATTTTTACAAAAGCACACTAAATGTAAGACGTGGGAATGGTGGCCCGGGCGGCTTGTATTATAAACGTGCAATGTTGGAATAAAGAAATGCATGACAAACTAGTTAGAGGAAATCTTACAAATGGGACCAGTATGGGGTAGTATGGGGTGTGGCACCCCACCGACAGCAGGGCTCGAACCCAGATCCACAGATTTGAAAATCAACAACCTAGAGCCTAAATATGAGTATTTTAAAATTGTGATTAATCACAGAATATGACTGTGATTAACTAGATTTAAAAAAAAAATTATCGATTGACAGCGCTAATATATTTACAGTTAGGCAGATCATAGCTTGTAGTGTTGTAGTTACTGTATATTAGTCATGTACTTCCAGTGAAAACCTAAAAAAAAAAAAAAAAACCACCAGACATATCTTTACATTGGAAGATGATGCAATTGATTTTCACTTAATTAATCCCTTCAATCATACAGTACACCCTGTACCTCTCTGAAGGCAGAAGGATAGCGTCTCTTCACAGCATTTTACCTTCAGAAAATTGGCATTGCAAAACATAAATGTCACAGTGCTGTTTTAAACATTTCAAAGCAATCTGTGCTACCGTAAGAGTGTGAAATCCAAGAGGGTACATTGCTTTGAGTGCTCTGGAAATGTTCCTGCCAGGTAGTTTATTAGATCTTTGCTCTCCATGCTTATTCTGGAGGTTCGATCAAGAGCCAGTTTAATCAGGAGACTAGACTTTTCATTGAGGATTTTTACAATGTTAACTTAGTGGGAGTGATATATTAAGCGACATATTCCAATCTGCTTAAAGTTTTAAAGGATTAGACTGGATTTATTTTTGCCTCACTGACAGGATTCAAGAAAAGGGGCAAAATTTTATAGTCGTGGGATGGGAATATAATTTGATAAGGAATCCTAAAATAATGGTGTACTATACTAATTTGAAAGTATAATATGATACTAGGGGCTCATATCATTTTAAATATGGGAGTTTCCGTTAAGGGCAAGTGGATTCTTTCCATAAGAAAGTTATATTTTGATACACTAGTGAAAGGTAGGAATGTTGCTCTTCATGAATGCATTTCATAAAATCTCCTGGCGGTTTCTCTGTGTAAATAATTTAATCCTTGCACTGTTGCTTGTGCATGAAATTATGTAAATTCTAACATGGTGGCATATGGAGACAACTCCCCTTCAGGAGTCAGGACTTTGTTGTGGTGTAGACCTTGTGTACTTCCATGTAACTCAGTGCATCTCAGCTCACTGGAAGCTTAATTCTACCTAAAGGTAACATCCATGTTATTTTGCAGAGTTTGAAGTTCAGAATGTATGACACGTGAACATAATGTATGAAGCAGCTGGGATGAGAATCAACACCTCCGAATCTGAGGCCATGGTTAATAGAAAAGAGTGAGATGAACAGGGGACAAAGGTGAATCAAGGCTCCTGGTGATCTTATACATGTGTGATGGAAAACGAGAGTGTGCGATGGCCTAATGGATAGAGTGGGTGGCTGCAGTGTTTCAATTCAATCTTAGGAGCCTGGTTTTGGACACAAAAAATGAATAAAGTTGCTCGTCTTCTGGGACTCCTGAACAATGAGGAGTCAGTTCAGGTGTTTCAAGCATGTTTGAACAGCTAGTGGTGGTTAGAGCCGTATAAAACACATATCCCACTACATGCACAAGTGAACAACTCATGCTGAGTTTTCATCATTTTATTATGAACAATAATATTATCAACAGAAATCAGTCTGCTTGACTCCAATTGCCAACATGGATCATAAAATACGAGGTCAATATGAGTCAAACCAGGACTTTTGATTATGTAGAATAACAGAACACAGTTATGAGGGTAAAAACTACTGAACTTTTATTCCTCTTTTTCAGGGGCCCAGATTTAAAATGTAAGAAGGTCCGGTGGATAAAAATGTCTTTGAGCCGTGGTCCGAATTTCCTGAATATGTTAGGATTCAGGGCCCTATAGTTGGTCCTATAGGGACGAAATTCTAAGAAAATTCTTAGAATCATGACATTTTCTTGGAATTTCCCCTTAAATTTAGGATTAAATCTTAGTAAAGATAAAAATGAATCAAGAAACATCTCAGCCCTAAAAACTGCTCCCAAATTAAAAATTGTTAGGAGTAGAGAGTAGGACTTTTAAAAGGCTTAAGAGTTTCTATAGCAGAGGACAAAATGGCAGAAAGAAGAAATATTCTCCAAACACTGAACATAAACCTAAAAGTAAACACTGCTCTTCTGTCCAGTCTGGTTTTCTTCTTCTTTTACTTCCTTCCATCTCTCTTGGATTGTTGGCTACATACCATCCAAAAGTGCAACTTAAATAGACTGTCCTGCAATCATGTAAATTGGTGAAAGCTGGGCCATTTTGCTCCCATCAATCTGAAATGGATTACAAGTAATAAAATCAGTTTGGTAAATAAATCTAAGAACTTAAATATACGTAGTAACAACTGTGTGGAAATGGGTTGCTTTAAAAGTAGACACATTTTCAACATCCGGCTGTTTTAATTAACTTTTAAATTTAATTAACTAATATATTTAGCCTATAACAGACACTTTGCATGAAGTAGCCTGTATTGATGATTATACAGTTTCTTCATATACAAACATTATGATTTCACTGTATATTCTATTATCATATATTCTATTTTCACAAAGTTATTTTTATCAACCAATCACAGTCCTTGAATTGTTACATCATCCCTAGCAACGGGGTCAGCCACACCTTCTCACTAAAATAAGGGTTTTTGTACTTTCCTTACTCAGAGTTGCTCTAAAAAAATTCACTTTTAAATCACTTTTAGTCTAAGACTCCCAGCTAGGACTTTTTAGGCTAAGATAGGAGCTCTCTGAGAGAATTCTAAGAAGCTTTGTGAATACGGGCCCAGATCTCTGTCAATCTAAGTCTATAAAAATAAACAAATGAAAATTTCACAGCATTTCAAAAATATCTATTGCCAGTTTTCATTAACTACGGGAAACATATGGACAGTTTGAACTTGGCCTTGGGAAGTATATTTCCTTTTATTTGTATGGAATACAAACAACAATATTTACTCTTTAATCTTTAGTGAATCTTCATTTGCATCCTGCTGGGCTGTAAATGAATGACTCTGGTTGCTCTGTCATACCTCAATTCTCAGTTCAGTCTCTCAGTTCAGGTATCTTATCTTCACTTCGGACTGCTGCAGATATGTTCGCTCTAACGACCTGTGTTCTAGCTTATTAAATCTTAATAAGCTAAAACACAAATGATAATATTGATTTTGTATGTGCCTCACATTACTGTTTTTTATTAATGCCAACATACAGTATGAGACAAACTGCTTTTAAACTTCCTGCAGAAAGAAAAAACCTACATCGATCTGTCCATTGATCTTTGAAGGTGTTTGATTTTCCTACGCTTGTCTTTTTTTGGAGTAAGCCATTCTGTGTCGCATTTTCATTTCTGTTTCTTCTGCACAGTCTTATATACTGTAAACTATCGCATTGATTGGATCTGTTAAATGACACATATAGCTGTTCTCATCTTAAGTGGGAAAGAGCTAGATTACTAGTAGTATATTAATTCAGTAGTATATTAATTCTGGAAATTTCTATTTAATTTCATTTTGCATACTTTTGCAAATATTTTAAACATTTTCCATATTTTCCATTTTGTACAGCCATTATTGTCTATATTTTGTACAGCTAACTAAAAAAAAATTAGTTTTATATAAAAAAAAGTCTTTTTTATCTTTTATTCTTATTCTATTCCATAATTTCTTATTATATTATTATTTTTATTATTTCCATTATTTCTTATTGATAATATTGATTTTAAGGTCACGAGCGGTTGTATAAGCATTTCACTGCATATTGTACTGTGTATGACTGTGTATGTAACAAATAAAATTTGAATTTGAATTATTCCAATTTATCAGAAAAGCATCAGGGTCCAGATAGAATTGTCATTCGGTTGAGAACCGCGGGCCACCATAAAGGATGCCTGCTGTCATGTCACTAGTGCTTGGACACCATCAAGGTACAGTAGAAAGTTTTCTCAGTACTGTATGCAGGAATCATGACTGCTTCATGTCTGAAACGCTGGCCTTCCAGGAACTCCGCAAATGACCCAACATGTCAGACCTGTATGGGCATATGTGATGTGGTAATAACTTCCAGCTTCTTTTGCAAGTTGGTGATAATTTATCTGTCGATTTTTAAGGATCAGGCATTCCACTCACTGAACAACGCCACTGTGCTCTGGGATGGTCATTCATGGACGTACGGTCTTCTCAAGGATGTATGGAGTATCATCACTGTACTGTGCTTAAAATCTTCTTTAAATATGAATCGGTTTTATGCCTTCATTTATGACACATTTCAGCACAAATCTTGGTTTGACTTGAACACTCCTCATACTGTATGTCCAAATCACTTCAGTTCACACTGTCTGTTCATTAACACAACAAACACATACATTTTCATCACATTTTCAACAATATGTATAAATCAAAAGTGATTTAAGTAAAGAATGAACACAAACCTGAACAAACTGTGTATTTATCAGTTTTAAAAATGCTTTTAGTGTAGATAGTTAGCAGCATGTAACTGATAAGTCACCCAAACTAGATCACTTTCTGCTAGCTTTACTACAAAATAAATGACTAGAATATAATAGATGTTGTCAACATTAATCATTTCCTGCTTGATAAAACATACTGAAAATATATGACCACGAGTTTTGTAAAATTTGTTTCTTTGCATTTTTGTTTATGTGGCAGGGATTAGAAGTGGGTGCCTATACTGTGTTATACAAAAAAAAAAAAAACATAAATATGGATTGTATAGTTAGGATACCATGAAATTGTTATACCATCATAGCTGTAGGTTGTGGAAACCAATTCGCTCTCGGCCCCAGCTGACTGAATGGGATATCACTGCATGAAACATGCTTTTTTTTTTTTCACGATTCTGTGCATTTGTCAGCAGGCTTGTGTTCATAAAGAAACATCTGGATTGCACCACCTCAGGTATTTTACAAGGCATTCGGCAGCTCAAAATTCAATGACCAAATCTGCATTGCTACTGTATTCCCTCAGTATAATATAAGCTTCTAGTGCAGGAGGTACATTATTGCAGAGACGGTTAAACAACACTGATATACCCAATTTCACAGCTTTAATTATAAAGAATATTCTTCTGAGGGTTATATGCTCTAACCTCTGCCAGGCTTTATCTTAAACTTGCTCAGATTGCAGAGCATTATTTTCTGAGTGGTCCACGGTCAGAATCAACAGACCCTTCATCCTCCACCCAATTATTAATCACTGAAGGCTTCACATATCCTCGTTTCCTCAAACTAGACAGAAAAGTGGCAGATGTGGTGATTATTTCTTTTTAGCCATTTTAAATGCCAGAATCCAAAAATGAATAGTGTAGGATTAATTCAGGTGGCACAATGGCATAGTGGTTAGCCCTGTCACCTGGTATGTTCTTCACGTGTTTGGTGGGTTTCCTCTGGGTACTCCGGTTTACTCCCATAGTCTAAATACATGCAGATTAGGTCTAATTGCAGTTCCGAAATTGCCTGTTGTGTGTGAATGAGTGTGTGTGTATATGTGTGTGCCCTGTGGTGGATTGGCACCCCTCCCAGGGTGTACCCCGCCTCATGTCCTAAGTCTGAATACAGGATAAAGTGGTTTAGATGATAAGTGAGTGAATGAGTGAGATTAATTTAACAAAAAAATTATCTGATCTAATGCTAGTACACATCATAAAGTGTATGCAGTGCTTATGAAAAAAAAAATCTCAATTTAGACCATTTCTATTCTCTAGTTAAAACACCATCATAGATAACAAGGTTTCGATTCTTCTGATTGATTAGTAACCAAACAAGCACTTGAGTGCTGTGGATTTCCTTCAGGCCAGGGTGAGGAGTCTCTTCTCTCATTAACTGTAACATATGGTAGCTAGATGTGGGTGGATAAAAGTCGCTATCCGGAATGGGAAACAGATCAGAGGCAAACATGCTCGTGGGAGATTACGAGTCAAATTCAAAAGCCAGGCAGGCTAAAATCAAACCTCAGATATTACAAGCGTGGAAAATGCTAAGTACACAAACAATCATAGAGAGTGGTGTGAACCTGACAAAACTGACCAGAGAACTCCAATAGATGCAAGATCAAGATGTGATACAAGGATATCAGACATAAAGTTAAAAACCCTGAAAGTGGACGTGAATAACATTAATTTAATTATCATTATCATTCATTAACATTAATTAATTTTACATTGTGGGATTTGTGCAACTCACAGGACTTAAAAGGATCTGCTACTAACATCTTGGTGTCAGATACCACAGCACACCTTTTCTTACGAATTGTGGAGTCCATGTCTTGAAGGTTCAGAGCTTTTTTGGAGGCACAAGTGGGGACCTGCACAATATTACTGTAGGTAGGTGGTTTTAATGTTATGTGTGTATACGAGGTGCAGTTTGCAGGACATTGATGTAACCTGGCAGCTGAGGAGAGTAGACTGGAATGCCCATGCGTGAACGATGATGACATCACCGTAGCAGTCGACAGGGAGCTAGACGCTGTTGAGTGAGCATGTATACTTGAGTAGAGCAACAAATCTGCGTCAAATTTTGCGTTAAGCTTGAACATGATTTACTACTTCTTTACAGTGCCTGGGAAAGTGATTGAGATCCTTGGTTGTGATCCCTGGCATGGTTTACTTAAAAAAAGGAAAGGAGTCCCTCAACCACTACTCATCGTCTGTCATACATGTAGCTCTGCTTCATAAGAGTCTCACTGTTCATATTAATCTACTCGTCATGACTAATCTGCACTGACTTTCATTAAATCAGTCTTGCACCACTCACTTTTTGCACCGCTGCCACTTTCAATTACTATATTTAAGTTAATATCTCAATTTGGACTATTCTGTCCACTGCATTCACATACTGTATATTTACACATATTTATTTAATTCCTTACATACATTTATAAACATTTTAGATATTATAATATGTTTGGATGACACTGTTAGTGGATAGCACTGGGCACCTGCACCTTCAGGGTCGAAGGTTCGATTCCCACTGGAGTGCATGGAGTTTCCTGTGGGTTTCCTCCCACAGTCCAAAGACATGTAGATTACAGCAGGTTAATTGCTCCATGCCCCCGCAACTCTGTACACAGGATAATCTGTAAAGAAGACCAACAAATGAATGAATTTTTTGTGAGGGTGAGGCATGGGGTGTACACCCTGGAGTACCCAGATAAAACCCACCAAGCAGGGGGAGAACATATAAACTTCATGCACACAGACCTGAGTCGGGAATTGAACCCTCGACCCTGGAGGTGCTAACCACTCCACCACTACCTGTGTAGAGTGCCGCAATAATATGGCTTTTAAATGATGAAATATATAATAAATGAATAACTTGTTTATGTTTATAAATAATGTTCATAAATGATAAGATTGTAAGGTTCCAAGGTGCCTCCTTTAAGGGGGACTGATGGCATCGTTGTCCATTGTCAGGTGTACATAGCTCAGTGGTTAAGGCATTGGACTACAGTTTGAAGGTCCCAGGTTCAACCACCGTGTTGCACCCTTGAGCAAGACCCTTAACCCTCAACTGCTCAGATGTATAATGAGATAAAAATGTAAGTTGCTCTGGATAAGGGCGTCTGCTAAATGCTGTAATATAAATGGCTTGTGCAGGTTCAATAGATGCCTCTATTTGTCATATTACATTGCCGAAAACTTTCTGGACAGACCGTGTATACAGTATATTTACATGTTGTCCCTCCTTGTCCCACTTTTGGTCGGTACTAACCACTGCATACCTTTCATTAACCAGTCGTCTAGTCATCAGACTTTGTCAAGGTCGCTCAGATCCATACGACTGCTCATTATTCTCTTTTCTGCTTTCAGCACATGACCTTAGAGGACTGCCTCTTCTCTCACTGTATATCCTCTAGCCTTCGACAGGTGCCATTGTCACGAGGTGATCAGTGTTATTGATGTCACCTTTAAGTGGCTTTAAAGTAATGTCTTATCAGTGTATAAAACCCTAGACAAATCAAGATATGCCCATAAGCTCACGAAGAGGTATGAAAACACTGAAAAGTTATACAGAGTAAAACAAAACAAAATAAATAAGTAAATAAAAAGCGTGTTATTGCATTTTGAGTTTGGCTGCCTGGTTGGTATGGACAAATGCCAGAAGGTTTTGAGTTTCAAAAAAAGCAGACGTTTGGCTCGACTGCATTATCTTTTTCCTCTCATTATGGTGGAATCTAACAGGACAGCTGTTGTGTCTACTGCGGTAGAAGAAGCAAGGAATGTATCCACTGAGATCATCCAAGCAGTAGGCTACAGGAAGCCCAAAATAATGAGTGACCCTCAGGAAACTGAGCAGTTCCTGAGCTATGAAGTCACAGTACAACTATGTGTCATTATAACTTAAGACTGTTTATATCCTCACTAAGTCAAATGTGTGTTATATTTTAAGGTGACAAATTTGTATACAGGTATCCCTAATAAATATAACACATATTCTTAATGTGTGTAATGCGTATCCACATATCATTTACACATGAAAATTTTGAATTTCAATTTAGAGCTTTGTAATTATGTTTATTATACACTAAGGTTGGGCGGTTTTCCAGAACTGAAAAAAAAGGCATTTTAAAATTCACTATCACTATAGAGTGCCTTTGAGACTTCGTCATTTCCAAAATAAATCTGAGATTTTCCATTTAACTTCATATTGACTTGATTAAGTAGACCTTAGGCTGTTAGAAATGCATGTTGGTCAAGCTCGCACACTTTTTCAAATACTGTAAACTGCATGCAGACAATGTACTGTACGAGTAATTCGCAAAAAATATGTCCACCCTGTGCACAGTGATTAGACAATTTACCTTTTCTAAAAGATATATTGTCCCCTTCTTAACAGTATATGTTCATTTATGGGAAAAGTCTGTTGATAATAATAAAATAAATCCAAAATATGGCAAAAACTTATTTTATATAACAAAAAAAAAAATGCACACATGTCCACTCTGGCATGGAAGGACTGATGTCAGGGTGGACATAGAGTATTTTGCTCTATGTAAGATACGTAGCAGGTGGATCTTCAGGCAGCAGTTGTTCAATCTCAATTGAAGAGAGCCAAAATGACGGTTGTGATATCACTGATTACATCGGCCAGTTTCTCCCAAATGGCAGGGTGGACAGCAATTTCAGGGACATGACTTGATCATTTTCAAATGACTTGTTTTATTAACGAATTGGTGTAAATAAGCTTATATGAAGAGTATTTTCATTTTCTGTCATTAATCCACTCATAGTGCTCACTGAAGGTAGTAGAGCAGTATGTGGGACATGACAAAATCACATACACAGAATGGTGTAAAATGAGGGTAACAAACAAAAGTGTGTCTAAATGTTTGGCTATTTATAACAAAACATCAGAATTAAAACATCAGAAATGATGAACCCACAAGCGGGCGGCACGGTGGCATATTGATTAGCGCTGTGTCTTCACGTCTCCAGGGTCGAGGGGTCTTGCCTTCGGTCAGTGTGCATGGAGTCTGCATGCTCTCCCTGTGCTTAGTGGGTTTCTTCTCACAGTCCAAACACATGCAGTGTGGGCCAATTTTGTTTTGCATTTTGTGAGAGTGTGCAGGCTTGTGCCCTGTAATGTAATGGCACTCTATCCAGGGTGTATCCCGTCTTGTGCCCTAAGTCTCCTGGTATACAGTAAGCTTCAGTCCTCCGCGACCCTGTACAGGATAATCGGTATAGAGAATGAGTGAGAGAATGCTTAAACGTGCAAGTTCCTGTTTGTGTGGATAAAAGTGAGTTCAATCTGTTTAGTCAGAGGTCTGGGTGTGGGTTGTAGACTTAAGTGATTGGGTGTCTCTGTGCACTCAGGTTAGCATACAAAACAGCGCATGACACTCCTTAAACTACTGTATATTTTAACAGCTCTTTTCCTGAGAGCAGGTTAATCTAAAACTGCGACTGTTACACACTTGACCAGCATTTTAAACTGGTAACTGTTAACACTAAGGAGGAGTGCGAGCATCCGCAATCTCCTACACAAGCAAAGCAAGTTAGCTCCATGCAAAAAAATAAATAATGATAATCTGAAATAAACTGACCCTGTAAAATTATGGTGCATTCGGTTCACATTAAAAGAATGACGTCATTTAATCTTCTGCGCATTCAAACTACGAAATGGGGGGAAACTTATTTCTTCCTCTTTTGTTAGCAACTGTTTATCCAGCTTACTGATGTAACATGCATGTTTGTGTTACTGTACAGGGATGACATTAATGTGGCAATGCGCATGCATGTTAATTGATCTAAAAGCAAACGCCTGTAAGAAATGTTCATTTGTTGGTTGTTAACATTGTGAGCCGCCCTGCTGCTGAACTCTGTCTCACCTCCTCATCTGATCGGCACTTAGCTCAGGTTTCATGCTAATACCACCATCAGTGCTATTCTTCTTGTCATCTTGTAAATTACTAGCTTTCTGACCCATGTCTCGGCCATAACTCAATTAACTCTGTTCACGATCATTAAGAAACAGTGCTGCCATCACTTTAAAATGTTGAGTGAGAAAAGAAGCTCTAGCGCTTTAGCGTATTTAGGAGCTGAAGAAGTTCTGACATTTTTGACAATTTGGGTATTTTTCAGTTACTTATAAACATATAAATGTCTAAAGTCTGATTACACTGTATTCAGCAGAAACTGGGCTACAGTAATATATGAGCAGCATGTACAGTATGTACAAGTTTGTATATTGGAGAAAAAAAACAGTTATGCGTGATTATTGAAACATTTGTGACATTTGTATACAGACTTTTGTGATGTGCATCTTGTAATGTAGAGGTTTTACTTTAAAATGATGTGACAATCATCTCGCTCACTCATTTACAGAAAACAATACATTCATTTCAATTTTCGAAGATACTTTTTGTTTAGAAAGGCCGTATGCGAGGAGGCATGGATGATCATGAATAATGCTGTAATTCACACCAGAGAAGACAAAGACCCGCATAATGAGCTGAATAATTACCCCTTTTAGTCAGGTATGTGACTTAGGAAAGTGCTACAAGAAAATAATTTGAGGACAAAAACATATTTCTTTGTTTGTAGTTTTTTTTAGAATAACTCATGATTCACTTGCAAGAATCCCAGAAATACTCACTCACTCACTCATTTTCTATACCGCTTTATCCTGTATTCAGGGTCGCGGCGGGCCTGGAGCCTATCCCAGAAGGCTTAGGGCACAAGGCGCAAGGCGGGGTTCACCCTGGACAGGGTGCCAATCTATCGCAGGACACACACACATACACACTTACACACCCATTCACACACTACGGGCAATTTGGGAACGCCAGTTAGCCTAACCTGCATATCTTTGGACTATGGGAGGAAACCGGAGTACCCGGAGGAAACCCACCAAGCACAGGGATACCATGCAAACTCCTTGCACACAGAGACGGGAATCGAACCTAGCTGGGAATCAAATCCAGACCCTGTCGGTGCAAGGCGACAGGTAACCACTACACCACCGTGCCGCCCTATCCCAGAAACAGTTATAGTGTAGACAGAGACGGGGGAAAGATCGATTCAGTTAGGTATCGCGATTCTATTGTGTGCCAATTCACGTATTACTACACTGAGTAAAAAATTGTTTACATTAAATTTTTTTTTAATTTATTTATATGTTTGCGTTCGAGGTGGTAAAATGTTGCTAATCCTCTATGACCGTACAGTTCTCACACGCTAAACTATTCACACACTGGCTGGCAGCAGCATCCTGTGTGGTTGGATTCAATTTACTGCAATGCTTGTTTAGAACAAAATCTAAAGAAAAAAAGATATACAGTATATTGAATTGAGATTTTTACACAATCAATATACTAACAGAATCGCAATACAAATCGAAATCTTAGTGTTGGACCTCTCCCAGAGTCAGACAAGCCCACATCTTTAGCGTTGAGTGAGGAAGTCATTGATAACAATTCCCATTGATAAACAAGGCACTAAGCCTGTGTTCTGACAGCTTCAAATCCATCACAGAGATTGATTTGAAAGACAAGATATATATTTTCATGCAAGCTGATCGTGATACCACTTTGGTGATTGCATTTTGCTTTTTAAAACATTACGTTGCTCTGTCAGGGGCTCAGAGAAGAGCTGCGGGTGGCCATGTACAGTACAGGAAGCCCATTTGTAAGGCTGTACACACTTTGGGCCATTTAACATTGTTTTTCAAATAGTTTTTAATGAGAAAAATTACCTAATTGAAAATCAAACACATTTCGGTAGAATACAGCGGAATTCAGCTCCGATGCGGTTTAGCGCATACAGTAGCTCCCCGCTAATGATAATCAAAGCTTCACTTTCGCTTGCAGCAAATGGAAGAATGCAGATGTTCTGCTGCCTTGAGTGTGAGGGGAGATAGTTAAGAGGAAATCCTTTCATTAAGCATCCTCACTTCAGCAGGTTGCTTAACCAAGCGAGAAACGGCGGGTGCTTCTGTTGTGTCGGCCAACATCCCCGGTGTTTAGAGACTGACACAAAGCTACGGTTTACTACCAGAGCAGAACGCTTTCTCAAGGCCCAAGGTCTTAGGGAAAAAAAGTTGATGCAGTTCATATACTGAAACCTTGGAAGGTTTGACCGTACTTTGACCCCGCAGTGTTAGTTATCTTATATCTTACAGTATATGATGCGATCATTTATTAAGAAACTAGAACTAAACCCACAATTTTAGATATGTGAATTTAAATGAAGAGTTTTAATTTATCCTGGATGGTCTTTCACAGTATGTCCATCAGGCTCTAACCAGTGCTTATATTAATGTTTTATAAGCACTTTAAAAAAAAAAAAATTCTGTCAGAGAATACGATTCACAAAAATTGGCAACCACTATATCTCCAGCTTGATTTACTGTATTTCATTTTGTTTTATTACACTTGACTCATGCTAAAAGTGATCTTAAGAATTTCTAGTCTAGTAACTCATTTTGAGTGGTTTAGACATAATATTATTCAGCTGTATTAGTTGGGCGAGGTCAGGATTCTGTGCAGGACACTTACATTGTTCTTCCATGTGAACAGGAGTACCATGCTGGAACAGGTTTGTGCCTCATATTCCCAATTTCCAATTTTTTTTACAATTTAAATTTTTATTCCATGCATTTTTTTATGTACAGGTATTGAAGCAATATTAAATGAGTCGGAGTGCCGTTGTATTGAATATCAGCACAACTACAGTATGATGCGGTCGCAGACACAAGCCCAGAACGACACAACAGAACTCGCCTCTCATGTGATAGCTTCGGGACTCACCCTCATGCCTATGACTGCACACACTTGCCTGGTTTGATGAGTCTTGATTTCCGGCTACAACATTTGGATGGTCAGAATTTGGCTTAAGCAACATGAAAGCATGGCCTGTGCACCATGTCCTGCCTTGTATCAGCGGTTCTGGCTTGTGGTGGTGGTGTAATGGTGTAGTGTGTTTCATGACACACTATGGGCTCCATAGAGCGAATTGAGCATCATTAAAATTCCACTAGGAGGAAGCCACATTAAGGCTTCTACTACCATTCAATCGGGAGGGCCGAAGACTACTGTATCAGGTGTTTCCTCCGAACCACGTGACGCCAGCCGACCGCATCTTTTCGAACTGCTCACTCACGCACCGTTGGGGGCGACGTAACACACTCGGAGGACAGTGCTATCCGCTCCTTCCACTTGCGTGAGCTCACAGACACCCCTGATTGGCTGTAGAGCGGTAATTAATAATAATTGGCTCAGCCAATCAGCTCTTTCTAGACCTCCAGCTGCGAGAGGTTACAGCCTCACCCGGGAATAAAACTCGCGGAGGATCTCCGGATGATAGGGCGAGCACTTTACCACTAGGCCACTCGGAGGCCCTACCTGAGTATTGATGTTGACCGATCGTTGCATGTCCATCCTTTTATTACCAGAGAATAACGCGCCATGTCACAAAACATGGATGTGCAGACGACAAATCATATCATATTAATATTGATGGAAATTTCTAAGTAATATTTGCAGCACTTTGCTGAATCTATGCCACAAAGGATTAAAGCGGTTCTGAAGGTAAACGTGCTGTAGGTCCAACCCAGTACTAGCCGGTGAGTGTACAGAACTACTGCATGAGTGATAACATTATGAACAGTGGATGCAAATGGTGTACGGATGAGATCTTGGTCATTTCTGTATATTATCTTTAGGGCACGTGCAGATAAATGCTAATCGTAACGCTGATGCAGAATGAGCTCCTTAACGTGTGTTTACGAGTGTTAAAATGCCTTCCTCATTTTAAATTTGGCTGACAGTCAGAAGAGCCCTCGAGCAGAGCCATTCCGTTGATGGGTGTCTGGATGAAACCTCGCTTTGCTGGCCTCATTTTTTTTCACCCCCTTTCAATTTGATCTCTCAGGGACACGCCTCCATCGGCTGATAAAAGCTAATGAGTTCCCACCATCATCGCCGCAAGTGGAAGAGAACTTGGGGATTAAATGAGGTTACATGAAAGGGGCAGGTCTCTTTTGTTAAAGAAAAAATATAAAGCCAATCTCTGCTTAATTAGGCAGTTAAACAGCAACTGAACTTTTCCTCCCCAGTTGTTTTTAGAAGAGATTATTTTTTTTTTTTCCTTTTTTTTTTTTTATTCGAAGCCCATGGAACAATTTAGAATTGTTTGAATGCACAAATCTCCAATATGATTAGACGCCTCTGATAGTAGGACCGCTATCGCACATTGCAAAAAGAAGAAATGAAGCAATCAGTTGGATATTATTTCCTCTAACTTGTAACAAAACACAATTAAATACAGAATAAAATATACGTAGCAAGGACAGAATGAAATGAAGATATAAATTTTGTACTTTAATAATAATGTTAGTTGATCATCTTTTATTTGTAAAAAATAATGATAGAGTAAATCATCCACTTTGTCCACCAAAGTGGATGCGACTGGTGATGACGTGGGTCATTCAAGCATATTAAAAGATACGCTATATGAGGACTCCTGGACTTTCACACCATGGGCTAATTATCACAGACTTGGGCTCCTCTTAGCTGTTAGAACATCCTCCACTTTTCTGCGAAGGCTTTCCAGCTGATTTTGGGTGCATGGCTGTGGGAATGTGTAAGACTGCTGTAACCAGTTTGTCATGCATTTCTCCAACATTCCACAATTATAATACCAAACAAAGTATTTTAAAATGGTGATACTTTTAATTATTTTAAAACTAAATATTGTCTTTAACTGTAATTAACTAGATAGGCTTTTTTTTTAATTGATTGACAACACTAGTAGGCATTTTGCAATTGTATTTTTCAGCTGGAATTGAATAGTCATACTGTATGATCACAGCCTGTGAACATGCAAACTCCATGCACACAGACCCGAGGCTGGAGGTGCACGGGTACGGTGCTAACCACTAAGCCACCTAGTGCTGCTTGTTTTTCAGTAGAAGCAGCAAAAGACTTCATATTTCATAAACAAAATTGATTTACTCAACATGAAAGGTGAAGTAATTGAAATCCTTTACTCTGCTAGGTAAAGAAGTTAATGAGCCAGCCAAGACTGCTCTGAACATACTTAAAAAAAAAAAATAAAAAATTGACCAAATCGTCCAGGAGGCTGCTTCGTCGCCGCAATGCTTACCAACAACAGCGATATAAAGAAAGAGCACCGGATTCGATCATCCTTATCCACTTGTGCTTCAAGCGGCCCACTTGTGATGTCAGAGTTGTTAGGGGAAGTCATGCAGGAACCGTGTTGTTTATACCTCATTTCTCATAGTAGGTCATTAAAGATGTGTATGTGGGAATAGCAACTTACTGTACAACAATAAAAATCGAGCATGAAGTGTTTCTTTCCTGAGTTGAATAAGAGCAGGAGGAAAACGGCATTGCTTTTGGAAGCTGCATCACAGCTGGTCAGGCTTCAGTAATCAGCAGGATGCGAGAGCCGTCGCGTTCGTTAGTAATCAAGCTTTCACATTCACATGCATTCTGTTATTTTACTGCAGATCATCACAAATACTAGAACATGTTCTGCTTAAAGCTATTATTAGAATATTAAAATAAGACAGAAGAAAGAAACAAGACAAAGTGTATACGCTGAAAAAAGTTCTTATACCTCCCCCCACACTTTCCTGCATTTCCCATTTTCACACAATGTCGATTCTCAATAAACCTCTGCTGCCTAAACGCATAGGAGGACACTGAAGGCGATGGGCGCGTACGAAAGCAATTCCCCGCGCTGTGAACACGAACAGGTGAAAGAGTGTAATTCAAAAGGAAAGTGATGAGTGCAGGCACTGGTTATCAGCCTTCCTCACATCCTGCTTAAGTCGATGAGATTTGAAATTTCAGATCTACATCACAAAGGCTAAATGAGTTAACTTGATAAAAATCCAGTGCTTCGTATGTTTGGAACAGCGAAATGTTATTTAGCTGAACAAGAATGTTTCCCAAAAAAAAAAAAAAAAAAATTGAGATTGCATTGGTGCTTTTTATTGATTCAGGAGAAACTAGAAAACGGGAGAAATGTGCTTGCGTGGGTCACACAAAGTGCAACAACAAGTGTAAGAGGAAAGATGTTGACATCTGCCAGGGAAAATCCTTTTTCTTTTCCTGCAAATAAGCTGCAATGAACAGAAAGGTGTTGAAAGAACATTAGGTCCACTGCAGTAAACTTTGAGGTGGCTATTAACGAGTGGAAACCCATTTCCACTGGATAAAGGGTGTGTTTTGTCTTTTTTAAAATTAGATGTGAAGTTTTGTTTTTTTTTACTCTGTAATTTGAGAGAACTGTATTTTGTTCCCAAAAGAGAGAGAGAGAGAGAGAGAAACAATAAGAACACAGATTATAAAGCAAGGCAAGGAAATTAATTTTTGCCAAACACAAAATAAAATAGCTTTGCATTATTGATGGATTCTGTTCCGTGCTTTATTGACTACATGACAGTCAGTTCTGCATTTCATAAATGTAGAAACAGTATAGAAAAACATGGACAGGATGAATATTAAAAAAAAGGAAAAAATCTTTCATACAAAGGCAGACCTCATGGCACGTGTTTGGAGAATTTTAAATACGACATAGAAAAGTGATCGCATCACTGTGTGAGCGCACAGTATTTCACTGAAGTTTAATTCATTTCAAAAATTCATCTCCTGGTAACGAGAGGTAACTCTTTCTAATTAGGCTTTGTCAGAAGCTGTGTGGAAAACTCGTACAGGTCTTTGTTGATTTTCTTCAGGGTCCTCACTTCTTCTTCCAACTCTGACACGCGTACCTTCGTGTTCTCGCCATCACCGAACACGCTCTGAAAAGAAAAAACAAAAAAGGAGTTTATATTGAGGAGAATGTGATTATTGAGGAGCATATCAGGAGCATGTGATTAATTTAGAAATTTTAATGCGTTACTAATGTTTTTTTTACCCTAATGGCATCCCATAATAGCAGCGTGGTTACCCGGGTATGTGAGATACGTTTAACACGGATAATAAGATGACTGAGGGGAACTATTTTTACAAGAACACATTAAATATGAGATGTGTGAGTGGTGGCTCAGGCGGCTAAGACTCTGGGTTGTTGATTTTCGGATCAGAGGATCCAGGTTCGAGCCCTTGCCACAACCCCTACAACCCAGCCACGGCATGCAGTGCTCGGCCCATTCGAGAGATTTGAAATATTATAAAACTGCATAAACTGCACAATCTGTTTCCTCCAACCAGTTCTACACAACATTTCTTTATTCCAACATTGCATGTTTATAATACAAATAAATCATATATTTGATTAAATAAACATACAGTCTCAGCCAAAAAAAATTACACACACTTCAGGAAAAGAAAAAGTTGTATAAATATTCTAATAATAAATGTCTTGCTTTGATTATGATCATAATATGATAGTATTATTAATATTATACTAATTCTAAAATATATATCCTGCTAATTTTCTTTTTCTGAAGTGTGCATAAATTTTTTGCCTCACTCTGTATAGACGTATATAAATCTTTGTTCCTCAATTTTATTAAAAATGAGATATTTTATTAAAAAGCAGATATCGACATGCCTATTGTAGAGAATTCCGAGGCGCAGGCAAACGGTGGAGGACAGCAATGCAATCTTCCCACAGATTAAGAAGCAAGAGCTAAGGGTGGGGGAGCGGGTTAGAAAACTCTGCCGCTCTCTGTTAATTTATTTATTTTAAGCATTTCCTTCAAATAAACACCACAGGCTTTCGGCCGCCCGCAAGATGCGGCTCCTTTTTTGATTGAGCGTGACTAATCCACTTAATGGCACTTTGAGTTCTTCAGAGCTAGGCACAGAGGAGAAGGTCCCATAGAGACAAAATGCTTCAAAATCCGCCTCACAAAAAAATTAAATAAATAAATGCCTCTCACTCCAAAAGGGCAAAAGGTTAAGGAGCCACTTCGGCTGCTGTGAGCACGTCTTCTGGGTAAAGAGCATGAATAAAATGACTGCGTGAAGGTTATAAGAACGACACGGTTGGAGTTTTGAAGCTCGGAGGCTATGTTATATCATGCAGTAATCCTTTCTGTAGTCAGCAGGTAGGATTAGGGATAGTAGGTTCTCAGGGCGTTAATGTTCAAGTCATTTCAGTTTAATGTCTGTTTTTCTTAAATAACACTCTAATAGAATATTACAAACAAATTTATGAAAATTATTAATGAAATTAATAAAAAAGCAAGGAATTTATTAAGTTAATAATTCGGGATATATCGTGACCTATCTGAAGTAGAAGTCATGTTGTTTTGTAATTTAAAATGCTAAACTTTTTTCATTTTAATCATATTTTATAGACTTGAATCATATATTATAGATTCAATACAATAAAGAAAAATACTGATGAGCTGAAGGCTGGTATCAAAGAAACCTGGTCTTTATTATTAATAATAATAATAATAATAATAATAATAACCTGGTCTTTAATAACGCCTCAGGCTGATCGCCTCCATGCCATGACACATTGACGACGTAATCCCTGCGAAAGGAGCCCTGATCAAGTACTAAGTGCATAAATCAACCTTCGTTGGATATTTCTCTATTGTGAATCTTTTTGTGAGCGATCTCAGGAAATATTCTAATATTTTGATATACTGGATTTTAATATCATCATAATCATCAATAAATATTTCACTTTATATGTAATTAATCTAGAATACACAGTACAGTTAAAACTTGGAATGTGAGTATAATTTGTTCCGGAAGCGGCCTTTTATATCAAAGCACTCGTACATTAAAGCGAAATTCCCCCTTAAGAAATAATGGAAACTCTGATGATTCGTTCCACAACCCAAAAATATTCATATAAAAATAATTAATAAAAAATCTTAAGTAAAAATAAAACAAATTAACCTGCACTTTACCTTTGAAAAGAATCGTGGCTGGTTTTTAAGACGAGAGAAGAAGGAGGTGGGGGGCTACTGTGTAGAACGAATCTTTAACAAGGAACCTCTCTAATGACACTTGCTTTTGCCTTCTTTTTAGGATTTCGCAGAAATTTCGTTAAACAGATCCATTTCCAGCACTGCTACAGCCTTTTTAACCTTTTTCTTCACGGGGGTCGTTGTTGCAGTACAGTAACTAAGGAACAGTCACTACAATTGGACACAAAATAAAAAACTCTCACACACACATGGTCACAATGCTATAATAAACAGTACATGCGCACATAGATGTTAACTATACGAGCTACACTGAGACCGGGCATGGGAGAGAAGATTACTCACAATCCCGCAGCGCGTTCGAGAGAAAAACCATTGGCTCAGTTGTGGTCACATGACGCTCGGCAGACAAAGCATATATGTACTGCCTTACTTGTATATCAAGGCGTTGCTCGTTGACCAAGTAACCCGCAATCCAAAGTTCCACTGTATAATATAGAGTTCCACTTTTCTTACACCAGGAAGAGAAAAAAAACCTTTCCAATAATATATTTTTTTTGAGATGTACTGTATGTTTTAATTAAGCATGCTACTGAAAACATGGATCTTGTAACCAGGATCAAAATTTTAACCTGGGGCCCATGTGTGTCAAAGCTAATACAGTATGCTTTCCTTCCATTCAGGGGTTTCTTGATCAGCTACAACATGTGCAACATGCTCCTAACAACGTTCCCTTGCGTTTGGTGTCTCCATTTCATAAAATGACTACTAAATGTTTAGAAAAGTCACAAAAGCAGAGGTGGAAGTTATTTTAACTCACTTCTATGAACAATATAAAATATTTTGCAACCTGAAAAGTAAAAGAAAAATCTAGAGACAAATTACAAAAAATGTGAATTAAGATGAATGAAATTATGGAAATGCAAAGAATAATAATTAAAAAAAAAACTATGCTCACAGAGACCAAGCACTACAAAAAAAAAAAAAAAAATACTTTTGAGTGTCTTGGAGAATATGGTGGAAGTGTCACACAAGGTTAAAATGCTTCTATCGGCTAGGAATAAAAAAACGGTATTTTAATGATGTTTACTCATTAGTGTGACCTTAATCCTCGGTCAGTTGAGGGATTTGTTCACGGTTTAGGACTACGCTCAGACAGACCGCCCCATCCTCTGCTTATACGCCTGCATTTCTCATTAGAATTCAATGATTTGTTTTTATTTGTCCTATCAGTTTGTGTTATCTCCCATTCGTTCATTTTCCCCATATTCTTCACATGCTAATAATATGAAATGAATGAGATTTGCAATATTTTTTCCCTCTATGTATCTCTCAGGCCCTGACCTTGTAAACAAGCAGGAGGATGTGTTTTTGAGACTACTGAGTGCTTCTGTAAGTCGTTCTGAATAATGGAATCTGCTAAACGCTGTAAACATTATAGAAATACGCCACTGACAGTATAATCCTTATATAAACATTCAATAATCGATGCAAATTATAGGATCTAAATCCGATTAACTGAGACATTTGAATCTTTACACATGAATTTACACATACATACACATGTTTTTCAGAATTTTTTGCACAAACGCTTCTACAGATAATTTATAAATAAATCTATATAAAAGCTTAATAAAGAAAGCTCAAAGAAAGTTATAAACACAACTCAAGCTTTCTTTCAGCTGCTCCTGTCAAAAGGGTCGCCATACCGTTCGATCTGCACACAACTTGGCACAGATTTTTACGCCGGATGCCCTTCCTGACGCAACCCTCCCATTTTATTTTTTATTTTTTCAATCCGGACATGGTACCAGCACTGCATGTAGTGGATGGGGACCATGGGGTGTGGCAACTCACTGAGGGCGGGGCTCGAACCTGGATCCTCAGATGACCAAACCAACAACCTATAGCCTTAGCCGTCTAAGCCATCTCTCCACAAACATCCTAATTAACTTTTAAAAAATACAATAAAATAAATATTGAGGTCAAATAACATTATTTGTAGCCAACTAAGGTACAAACACGAATAATTACCGCCGCTGCAACAAGCAATGATTTGTCTAGCAACCCAAGGAGAACCAATACTCTCAGCTAGACAACAAAAACATAACCTTATGGAACTTCAGATAGTCAGATAGTTATGGGCATGATTTACCCTGTTTCCATAGACCCAAACTTTTCAAAAATAAACACCCCAATCAGAATAAAAACCGCATCGTGTAAACACCTCAATCGGAACCGCCTGGCCCGACCCGGCCCGTTCTGAATAAAAGTGTGTGGTGTAAACCTTTGACAATCTGTTCAGTAGGACAATATTGGGCAGGTAAACACTTTTGATCCGATCATTTCTCGCTTGTTGGAATAAAGAAATTCTGTGTGCACACGGGGGTAACTTTAGGTGAGGTTGCGAGTTCCCAGAAGAGAGCTTTAAGCGTCCTTAATGAGCTGGGAAGCTCCTCTTGCACTCTGCTCCTGTTTAAAAATTGCAGGAGCAGTACCGTATGTACTACTGAGATTGCTCCTTAATTAGAAAGAACAGCAGAAATGCAAATGTTGTTCCCATGACACAAAGTGGGTCCATCTAAGTCGTCATCGCCTATTGAATAAATTGAATTTCCAGTCTTCATCTGTTATATTTCTGGCAGGTTTAAAGCTTCACAGCGGGCAGAACCACTTTGCGGATGTCAAAAAAAGTAAAAGGTTTATTCTAATTAAACGCTTTGTGCATGTAAACACATCTTATCAGCTATGCTGCGATCTCTAATCAGAATGAAAGAAAGAAATGTTATCTGTATAACCACAGCTTCTGGAAATATGGACATAAATCAGTGCTTGTTCATCACAGGTGCACTTAAGTTCAGTTTGTATGAAAATATAAATACTTTAAAAGTCGCAGTTGGAGCATCAGTCACAATTTTAGCTCCATCCAAATCCCAGTAACAGGAGGGGCAAATAGAAAGGGACAGGACTGATCCAGATTCTCTCACCCACCTTGTCTGTTACGGCGCACATAAGAGAATGGAGGCGGTCTGCCTTCTCCAGATATGTCTCCCCCGAGTCCTGAAAAAAAAAAAAAAGAATATTCAAACTCTTATTAAACCAAATATATCAGAATACATCAGTCCCATACAGTAAGAGCTGAATATATGAATCTGTGAAAAGATAACACATGAGCTATTATTTACCAACAAGAGTTAATACATAGGAAAATTAATCAACATCAGGTTGAGGTTATTAAGAGATGGTTATCAACAGTCTCTCGTATCTCAGTCTCTCATCACGAACCATCAGGCCCTGGATCTTTTTTTAATAAACGAGAAGCAGTCTGACAGCGAGTGTGTTTTCATTTTATGAATACTGTACTTTATGCAAGAATTATGGCTCGACTACAGTATCACTATTAGGTAGGTGAGTTTAGCTGATTAGTTGCTTCTTAGGTAAATCATTGATTACTTTGTTTGATGCAGGTCAATAATTTGACCCTCTTTTATCCAGGATCAAAAGATCAACAGTAGTAATCATACAGGGTTTAAAAAAAAAAAAAAAATGTGTCTAACATATTATTAAAAGCTGGAATGACATCACTGGACCTTGAGCTTCAAACAAGGTGATGAGAACAGGATTGGGACTAAACAGCTGTGTCCATTACAAAAAAAATAAAAATAAAAAATACTTGTTAGTGTTTGATCATCAGAAGAAAGGCTTCAATTTGCTAGAAAGCATAAATACTGGACTTTGGATCAATGGAAAAATGCCACGTGGTCTGATGAGTCCAGACTGACGTTATGCCAGAACCATGAGCAAGTAAAGTACATGAAGTGTTACTGTATGATCTGGGGTTGCTTCAGTTGATCAGGTCTAAATCAGTTGAATTTTCTCTTCCTTGATGTGACACGGGCACGTTCCCGGACTCAAATTGTGAAAGAGTGGTTCTGGAATAATTTTCAAATATGAATTAGCCATCACGTTGTGAGCCGCAATTAAAGCTACAGGTGGTCAAATGAAATATTAGAGCGTGCAACAATCAGTGGATTTAGCAGTACATGCAAAAAATGTATATTTTGTAGGTTTTTGGATTTTTCGTCCAAGTACTGTTGACTTTTTGTTTTTGTAGCATTTTAAATTGTCCATTCAAAGCAAACCAAATTCATATATAAATTTTATTTGTCACATACACAGTACGATATGCAGTGAAATGCTTAAATGACCGCCTGTGACATTAAAAATAAAAGATTATTAATAAGAAATAAATATGAATAAAAAGAAATAAAATAGAAAATAAATTTAGCTAAGATAAGAAAAAATTATCTATAGAAGATAAGACAAAATGTACAGTACAATATAAGAAAACCTAGTTGTACAAATTGGAGAGGATATGCTTTTCTAGTTTCTTTTATAGAAACTTTAGTGAAGTTGGATTTAAATAGAAATGTTCAGGGGGGGGGGAGCGGGTTGCAAATACTGTATGCATGAAAGTGACTTATGTTCAACGAGCAAAAAAATGAAATAGAAATGTGTATATGTGCATGAATTTGTGTCCATAAGTGTCCATGTCCAGAATTCTGCACCGAAACACTGATACTAAACCAGCAGGTCTTATATAATGTTGATAACGTCTTCTTTTCTGTCCATCTTTCCTTCTAGACTCCAGCCCTGTTTCACCGCTGGATTCCAGCAATAAGGCTCAGGATATAGACTGTATGTATAAATCTCAGTACTGGCACCCAGGTGGTGGAATAAACTTCCTCTGGCTGTCTGAACAGCTGAGTCACTTGCTGTCTCCAAACGAAGAGAGAAGACTTACCTCTAAACTAGAAACTCAGGGGGAAAAAAAACAAACATGTCTAGTTTCTGCTGTTGTACTGAGTCGTTATTGGTACAGGATTATAACATGGTTTTAGCTTAATAGTATGAATCCTTAGACCCTGACCTACTTATAGTAACATGGGGGGGGGGGGGGGGGGGATGGAGTCTACAAAGCACTTCTAAAAGTTGCTCTGAATAAAGCTGTCTGTCAAATCACTGTAGATCTAAAACTTCTTTTAAATATGATATGTCTGTAGGGAGAAAAAATGAAGTTCACATTCCCAAATCCAGTATCTGACATTTTGGTGCATGCTTAACACATTCCTAAATGCATTTCAGAAACTAAACATCTACTGTATACAGTATAAAGTTTCGATATGTTTAAAAAAAAACCCTATGCAGATCCTTGTTCTTTCTTCTTAGACTGCCTAATGTCCATTAGCTATGATCTGTATAAAAGTGGCTCCATCTACTGAACGGCCAGTAAGGTTATCTTAGTCTGTCCATCAATCAATCAAGGGTGTCAGCTCACATGCATCAGCTTCATCCTATCAGTTCAACAGTGTGGGAGTTAGCACTTACAAAACGGCATGGTCGATAAAGCACTTACCCTAATGCAGTAAAGGTTTTGTATACACACCTACGCAGGAGCACACTCCACACCACAGCGTCCACCACCCCTTATCATCGCTCTCTTTACGTTTATGCTATTATAAGTGTACAACCAACAGGAAAAAGGTAGAACGTTTTCTCAGTACGCCAGAGCAATTTTTGACGTCTGAAATTCTGGCCTCCCAGGAACTCCCATAATTTCCTTAAAACACACAGTGTATACTTGATGACATACTGTAATGAAACATTTTATAAGCAGACATTAATTCACGGAAGGAGTCGCCAGTGTCAAGGGTATGTGCCATCAGAGACAAAACTGCAATCTTGCACAATATTCTGCACATTATCTTGCCCATAACTGGACACGGTTCTACACTACACTACATTCTCAACTCTTCTATAGTTCTT
>JAOVVA010000004.1:22769821-22796603 GCA_028565275.1 Leiocassis micropogon | reverse complement strand
GTATATTATTATATATTTTTTATATCTATATTTTTTATTCTACTATTTTATTCCAGTATTTTATTTTGTATATAGCTTTTATTGCTTGTACATTATGTAAATTTAAAAGTCCTTTACATCTAAAGTTTATTTACATATTTCTTATATTTTTAATTTGTAATTTCTCTAATTTTCACACTGAAACTTTCCTTTTGAATCTTGAGGTCATCAGCAGTCGTATAAGAATTTCACTTCATATCATACGGTGTATGACTGTATGTATTCTGCAATGGGAGAGTGGATTGGAAGATATTGTACTTTTTGGTTTCTTGGTAACATGCTGCATTTTTTCAGAGAGAGAGAGAGAGAGAGAGAGAGAGAGAAAACATGCTGTTGGGGAACGACTGCTTACTGCTGCTGTATCATATTTGATAAAAAAAAGAGATTTATAAGGTATAACCTTATAAAATAGGCAATCTTTGACAAATCTTTGTTGTATAAGAGGACAAAAAAGGAAAGAAACAATAAACTGACTAGCCTTTTGGATATCACACATTTAAACCCCATCATTTAAACTTTTGCACAGTACTGTATATATACAGTACTGTGCAAAAGTCTTAGGCACCCTATTATATACTGTACCAATTTTGTTATACATGTTTATCATGTCTGCATAATTATGTACAAAATCATTCAGTATTTCAATATATATAATTAAAAAATTAATAAATAAATAACATTACAGGAGAATATATGCATGGCTGTAAAGAAAAGAAATATAGTACAAGACAGACCAGTTTTCAGATGGAAACAAAAAACCTAAAAAAAACCTAATGAAATATTTTTTGGTACAGCATATAATATGATGCCTAAGACTTTTGCTCAGTACTGTGTATATATAAAATGTATGTATATGAAAATAATTTTTATCGAAATACAGTAAATGAACCTCCAGGTTAAATCCTTGGTGTTCTGTAATGACCTTCTTGTTTCTAACAACATTATCAAAAACTGTACATACTAAACTTTTAGCAACAACTTTCCTTCATAGAACCCTATAATTAAAACTTCATCTGCATTTTTATAGTGATGAAAAAAATGTGATTCTTTACACATTATTTCACTTACCTAAGCAATAGTTTTAGGCACTCTGACACCATACAGGACTTTCTAGAACCTTTTTTTTTAAAGAAAAAGGCTTATTTTGGAAAGATGACAATACTTCCACAGGCTATGGGGATTAGCTTTAAAGTAAGCAAGTCGAGCAAACAACAGCGCTAGACAGCGTTGAGGCATGGAGCACAAGAGAATACATGGAGGAGAACGTGAAGTGACTGGAAATGTTAAAGAGCCAATAGAAGGCAGTAAACACACAGCAGGTGGCAGGCAATTTGAACACTCTGGAAAAAGCACATTATTTATGAGCCTATAATTGATTTTGACGTCGAACGGATTACCGATGGACCGTAAACAGCTGTTTGTTAACAATACTGTAGCATTTATCATACTCTAGTGTACGAGTGGAAACGCCTGACTGTGCAACAACAACGTCTCCTATACCACCGAAATATTTTTCCCAACACAGTACGCTCAAAATAATTACACTGTTTTAAAGACGACCATGGCACCATTTGTCGGATAAATAGGATTTAGACGTTTTTGCAGCGATAAGCTAAAATGTTATGAGTCCTCACAGGAGCGAATAACAATGATTATCTCGTAATGCTCCATGTTGAGGTCTGGGATATACAGCATGACAGCAAATAAAAAAACAACAGACTGGGAAATGAATCCAACACTCCAGAAGTTTTCTGAACAAATTACATATGGGTTAAGAGTTCATCAGTATACAAACTGAAAGTGCGATGTCCGTCTTGTTTAAAGGTCCCATATCACACGCTCCCTTTAAAAAGTTAACACAGGCCGGTCGGTCAGAGGTCGCGAAACATGTTTATGTTAACGCTCCGGATGAAACAGCCCTCAGATACACATTCTATCATGCCTCAAACTGCATTTGTTTCACTCCTTCCCCAAACGGGCCATTTCAGCGTCTATGTAAATGAGGTACTGCTGGGCCACGCCCCCACTAGAGAACAGCAGATCTGAGCAAGAAGCTGAAGATTTTATCTTCTTATATAAGATCACTACAGGCAAAAAAAATAATCGGCTTGTTTAAGGCAAAATTAAATAAATTAAAATAAAAAACGGGAATGTACAAAGGGCGTTCAAGTCAAACCGGGACTTGTGACGAAATTTCTTGTAAATGAAAGGGGTAAATCTGACTGACAGTAAAACGTGAATGGTGCAAAAGTTTTTTAAAGAAGGCCGTATGTCCGTGAATGACGATCACATCCAATGTGTCTCTGAGTACACTGCAGTCATTACTGTGAACACTATTCCCGTGGAATGCCTGATCCTTGCATCTGTCTGAGGGAACTGTGCACACAATTATTCACAAACACGACTTGCACATTACAGGAACATTACAGGAATTACAGGCTAAGAGTTATTGCCACATCCACCATACAGTCCCTGACCTCGCTCCAAGCCATTTACACATGTTTGGGACATTAAAAGAGTTCCTGGGAGGCCAACGTTTTGGAGCAGAAGCAGGCAACCAGATCTTTGCTACTAAATTTCTACCTTGATGGTACCCAAGCACACCCCTCATGTTTAAGTTAAACGGCCTCACATTTTTCTCATCGTTTTGAATTATTTTGCCTTGCATTATTTTCTCAATTCGATTTTTAAATATTTTGCAGAACAGGTCCTCATTAAAAGAATCTCCGCCCCGAAACAGATTTTTCAATTGACATGCACTGCCAGGTTGGCAATTGGGAAAAAGCTTCAACAATAAATGTAAATCATTAATAATTGTAATAGTAAATCAGTAACAGCCTATAAAATAAATTGGTTCATCTGGATTTCTGAGATAAATCACCATCATACAAATGACATATTTTTCCTAAGAATACACAATACCTGGCAGTTGGCGGCCAGCCTGAGACACATTCCTCCCGTTCCGGCTCCCTCTGCGTGCTCAGAATTGTTCAGATGCCGGCTGAAGCGGGGTAACTGGATGCCAGGCCGACTGTCGGGTAGGAACATGTTCCCCGGGGCTGGAACAATAGCAGCATTGGTCACCTGACC
This sequence comes from Leiocassis micropogon, assembly GCA_028565275.1. Lineage (NCBI taxonomy): Eukaryota > Metazoa > Chordata > Actinopteri > Siluriformes > Bagridae > Leiocassis > Leiocassis micropogon. Next base: position 22,793,474 of record JAOVVA010000004.1, on the reverse strand, counting down.
TGTTGGCAAAAACACATGAAGCATCTCCATGTTAGGTTCCTGGAGGGCCTCGATAAATTGAAGTGCCATTCCTGTGGATTCATATCTCAAGCTTTATGAAAGATGTCGACTGGAGGAAGCTGCACTTTTCCAGTTTAAAATTATAAGAACTGGAACGCTTAGTATAAATAAATAAAGTGATCTGACACAAACCACGGTAAAAGAATGACATTTAAATGACTGCAGAGAATAAACAGTTCAGACCTGAAGAAAAAAATTAGACAAGTTGTGAAGAACTTAAATAAATCAGGAAAACTGCGTTAACTAAAAGTGATGCCCTTCAAATTTTATGACTGAAACAAATGCTCAAGTGCTTTTCAAGTACTGAACCCCTCCTTTTTTATTTGCCCATTACTTCCAGTCAGACACATAAGTCCCACATCATCTAAACTGCCCATCTGTCTAACTAAAAAAAAAAAAAAAAAAAAAGAATCTCTCTCTTTTATTGCCTCTTGGAAAAATCCATAAAACAGACAGCACAATGTACCCTGTTATCTCAGCATCACATGGGTAAAGGTTGGTGGAGATTAAGGTACACAATTCGGGGATTCTGGAACAGTTTCACTTAAGGATCACGCGGATTAGTCGTCTTACTTCAGAACGGGCACAGAGAGCGAGTTTCTGTACGTCCGATAGCGGCATGAGAAGCCAAAGATCCAGTAACAAGTTGTTCATTATCAGAAACTAGTAGCAGTCGCTCACAATTATGCAGCTTTATGCATTCGAGACATGTGATGATGTATGAACAAAACATTTGGGAGAAATTATTTTAAAAACAGGATTACAACATTGGATGTAACATTGGAACTTGTAATGGTTTGCTCTACCGTCACTGTACATAATGGTCTCTTTCAAAAAAAAAACAATAATAATAATAAATAAAATCTGACTTAACTTACTGTCTGACTGTGTGTGTGTGTGTGTGTGTGTGTGTGTCCTTGTAATCTAGGATTTTGGCCTTTGACAAACACACTTCCCTCAGGGATCAATAAAGCAATAAAGAACTCTTTCTCTCTATCTTAATTACATCACAATGGAGTTTTGTGAGATTTCACAATTATCACCAAATCATTTTATAACATTTAATGTTTTTATGACGGTTACAAACTCTGACCGAAAGCAGTCCATTAGATATTAGATTTCACACAACGTACATTTTCCCTTATTTTTAAAATTATACAATTTCTTTATCTAGACAGGTTTTGCTTCAGGTTTCTTAGCAAACCGACAAGGGTGAGTCAAAAATTATCCGCACTCGGTTATATTAAAACTTATGTTGGCTGCACCATCTTATCAGCACTTTCCGTTCAAGTCTACCGTCTCCGCGGTCACTGCTGTGCAGGTGTGAACATGTTACATCAGTTCATTTGTAACTGTGGTACGCGCACAAATGGGTGCTCCATTAGAATTAGTGATTTGCATGAAAGAAGAGCATAAACAGGGGCGTTTAGATACCTACCAACACAATTTGGACCGATACTCTAAGGAAGGTTAAAGTTTCTTAACGAGAATCGTTAGTGGTGACAAGACATGGATTCATCGCTACGAGCCTGAGAGTAAACGTCAGAGTACGGAACGGAAACGTCCTCAATCAACGACCGAGAAAAAGTTCAAAAGTCGACCATCAACTTTTTGGCTTCCAGAAATTGTTGCTTCCAGTTTTCTGGGATTCTCAAGAGCCAGGAAAAACATTATCAGGAAAAAAAGGTTCAACAATCCACAGTGCTCGTTACAGTGAGACGCTTATTGAAGAGCTGAAGAAGAAACGTCGGATCACCAGCAAGTTCTTAACTCAATTCCAATCATTTTATATATTTAATGTTTTCTTTGCCTAATGCAAGGCAATAATTATATCATTCTGAAACGGCAAATTCTTTTTTTTTTTCCCAGCCAGAGTATACCAGCACACATTTCTTATTTCCTATCATGAAATATATTTTTGTCCTATTGCCCACGTCTAGTCTCTCCCTAAAACTTAAAGGGGAAATGACTCACCCTGCAAACAGTGGCCTACGTTTGAGTGAGAAAAAAGTTGGTTTTTGAGACTCCCTTAAAAAAAAAAACTAAAATGAACCACATGGGAAGCCTCTGCAGCAGTTCTTGCACCATCCTTGCTTTTGAAAACGTCAAAGCAGAACATATAAAACATAAACCACATATCATAGCGAATTGCATGTCAGTGCCCTAAGGGTCTAATTAAAAAAAAGAAAAGGAAAGAAAAAAAGGCCCAAACAGCACTGTGCAACGTAGAGATCTAATTCAGGCAGCTACAAATCTTTTGAAAACAGATTAAAAAACCCTTGCCATAAGGCTCCTGCCATGTTCCTGTTTTTGTTGTCTCTAGGTTTTTTATTTATTTATTTGTTTAGCTTTCTCACTTTTTAATATGGACCAATTACCATATCCAGATCTGCTCTGGGTCAATGACTAGAGGAAAGCATTTAACTGGAACACATCAACAAAATTGCAGGAGAGATAATTAGTCGTCATCTTCCCTTCTTTATTGCTCTCGATAACACCCGTAACAACAGTACAACAAACACGTTACAAGAAAACAACATCATTCATCAAGATCATTCGGCATCAAAGACATACGACCGCATCACTTCACAGGCTTATGGTGATGAATCCATCAGTACGAGGGACTTGTGATGAGACTTCTTGTGAACGAAGGAGTAAAACCGATTGATGTCTACAGATGATTTCGAGCACAGTACAGTGATGAGACTCTTAGCCAAATGGTGCAAATGTTTTAAAGACATGGCTTGACATTCGCGGCAGTTGCTCCTGTGAAAAGTGGAATGCACTTAGGAGAGAAAAAAAAAAAAGATTTGTTCATCAAAAGTGTTCTGCTTTTGCAGGACAATGCACAGCCTGGTGTTGCCCACAGCACCACTTGCACATCGCAAGGAACTCTTCTGGGTGTTATTGCCACATCCACACAACAATCTTGATCTCACACCGAGCCTTTTCAACATGTTCAAGGAGTTCCTTGGAGGCCAGCGTTTCAGACAGGAAGAAGGCAGTCCGATCATGGCTCACGGATCACTGAGGAACTTTCTACATTGTTGGTATCCAAGCACTACTGAAACACTAGGATAATTGCATTAGTGTAGCAGGGGATTATATAGAGAAATAAAGGTAGCTTTTACTCTTATACCCGAGTTCTTTTATTCTGCACAATCAAAAATCTTGGATTGACTTGAACGCCCTTCGTACTATAATCACTTTTTAAAGGAGTATTACATAAGAATTTTATCATCATCCTGATGTAATGCAAGCTCGGATCTGATAAAAAAATTTTTTTTAAACTTTATTTTTATATTGTTATTTTACCACTCAGTCGGGAGGGCCTCCGAACCGGGTGACGTCAGCCAACCGCATCTTTTCGAACTGCTTACTCATGCACTGTTGGGGGCGGCATAACACACTCGGAGGACAGCGCTATCCGCTCCTTCCGCTTCGTGAGCTCACAAACCCCTGATTGGCTGTAGAGCCGTGATTGATGTGGAAGCACTAAGTACCTCTCATCCACATTTCCTTAGCTCGGCCAATCAGCTCTCTCTAGGCCTCCGGCTGCGGGAGGTTACATCATCACCCGGGAATCGAGCTCGCAATCTCCGGATGATAGGGCGAGCACTTTACCACTGCGCCTATTATTGTTTCTTAACAAATACATTAAATGTTAGACCTACGTAAAATATCCCACATATGCCACTCTCCGATTACACAGCCTGCTTTTGCTTATATTAATTGTACGTGCTTTATATTACACTGTCATTTTTATTTAATGTATGGTCGACAACAAATTGTAATTTCATCAGCTGCCAAGTCAAATTTCTTTCAAGTCTCTTTCCAGTCAACATAACCGATTTGGAAATCTTAAGCATTTTCCGAGGCACTAAAGATAATTAAAGATACCGGCAGGATTTTGCTGAAGCGAGCTGTTTTTTCAAACTCAAAATCTAAAACAGCTCAGAAACTCAGTCTTCCCCACAAGCCATGCTCCCAAACTCCCCAATGCTAGTCCAAGAAGTTACGGCAAGCAGCAAGACTGACAAGTGAGTAGAGTCACTTCCTTTTCCTAATTAGTTTTATGGATTTTTATTCCTCCCACTTCTGTTGGGTCTCAACATAGAATTTAGTTTTCATCTCTGAGCAGATATTTCACTGACAGCTGCTAAAAGTGTGAGGAAGGCCAAATATTGCAAAGTGTTCTGGCTACAAAAATCACTGCTCAGAACATTGCAGTATAGAACCGATGATGTGAGAATATAATAAAATATATTACAATTAAAACCCAACTTTGTAGCAAGGTCTAAGTATAATGCTTTAAACGACAAAGTCTAGTCCAGGAACTAGAGACTATTAAAACAACTCGACTAGCAGTATATAAGATCTATCCAGATTGGCTTTTTGATACATTAAGAGTAGGGCTGCCGAAACTCTGTGAGAAAAACTGTCTACAGACGATTTCTAGAGAAATTATGGATCAATCAACTATGGATCAATCAGTTTTTCTGGGCCAAACCGTGAAAACAGCTTATTTTTATAGGCCATAAGGTCTAGCCATTCACTTTGTTCCTGTGTGCGTGAGACACGAGGTCTGGTTGTCTTAGCTACACCTGTGCCTGCATGCCTGACTCACAATCTCACAATGAGAATGTAACCCGATACCAGAGTGCAAAATGAATGGGAAAATCTTTTTTTTTTTTTTTGTCAGGTCCCAAACAACCCTTAAAAGCTACCAATCAATTTGAACAATCATCTCTATTAAAAGTTTATACAGGGCAGAAGACCTGGCTCTCTGTCTTGATATACGGTTTCTTGGAGTGTGCGCAGGTATTTTTTTGCTGAATCAGCGTGTCTCCACTCAAGAAACCCTATTATAGTCTATGGAGTGATTTTATCATTGATTTCAGAGCCAGTTTTTAAGGGGTTCACTTTTTTTTTTCTTTGGCGTGACATTACTTTAAAAGGCATAGAGTGTTTCGAGCCCTTCGATAAAACATGGCTCTGAGGGTGTCCCTGGAATAAAAAAAAAATTCTATCAAACTGTGGTCTGAATTTCATGTCTAGAATTAGGATTAGGATTATAAAATAAACAATATAAAATTTCCATAGAATTTCAATAATAGTAACCATGTTAAACGTGGACACAATTTGAATTTTGATGGCCGTGCATATTTCCTTGTATTTGTATGTAATACAAATATGTAATAAATCTTTAATGAATCTTCATTTGCACATTGCTGCGCTGAAAATGAATGTGAAAGGACTCTTGTTGGTCCGTCCTACTGGGCTCTCAGCTCGGGTATTTTATACGCCCTCACCTCAGACTGCTGCGGATATGTTTGCTCAAACAATCCATGTTGTACACTGAATATATAAAATGCACTGAATATACAGTATATATACACTGAATATATAAAAACATCAGGGTCCGGATAGAACCGTCACTCGGTCCTAGACTATACCACACTGAAAACGAATCCATATAATTTGCAATAATTAAAAACATGACAAACTGTGATCTTAGAGAAAAATAATCAATCAGTGGTGTTTAGATGTTACACTGTGCGTCAGGATGCCATGCATTACTTGATTTTATTCCTCTTATACCACTGTGATTCATCAATAATTATCATTTTTATTAGTTCATGCACCACACATCGCACATATTTTTTACAGTTGTGTTTAAAGTTTATTTTTTTTTATCAGAGCTGATGATTAATTCCTATAATAGCTCCAAGATATCTAATAATATACTAATCAAGCATCTCTATAGTATTGACTTCTATGGCAGACAGACATTCCAGATATTGGAAAAATGTGTAACTGTTAATGCAGTAACATTTTTGCTGTGACGAGAAATCTTTATTTCACAATTTAGAAAGATTTACCAATTTAGGTAAAGCAGTTAATTTGAAGGGCGTCTATTATGCGAAATTAACTTTTTAGTCATTTTTAGACATTCAGCTGGGACTGCAGTGTGCACAAACAAACAACATTCCCTGCTTTTCAATTAAATTTCCCCCTTAAGGTGACCTTATATAAGAAGATAGTCTTCCTCTGGCTTGTTCCTGGTTTGCTCTTCCCAGATGTGCACACCTCTGATGTTTTCCTGCAGGGGCGTGGCTCAACAGTAGCTCATTTACATAAACACAGACACGGTATGTTCTGAAGAGGAGTGAACGAGAGGGAGTTTGAGGTCAGATAAATGTATTAACCGAGAGGTGTTTCAGCTGGAGCATTAACAGAGACACTTTGGGGGGCGCTGTTAGTCTTGTTCAGGAAATAGTAAAATATGGGACCTTTATTTTTTTCAGAGACAAAGTCTACCGAATAAAAGGCTTTGCAGGAAGGCATTCTCTGTAACATGACGGTTTGCTTATTTTTTGACACTGATGGAAACTTACTTGCATCTCAGACTCGACTCCACAACATTAATCTTAATTAGCAAGGATAAAAAGTAAAATCTTTCATCCTTTAAAAATAAATGAAAAACTGTAAGTGTTGGCAAACATTACTGTACTGCTGTAGTTAATGCTAATGCTTTCAGTGATCAATCACGAGACTTACTTACCTACCGTGGCAGAGAATAATGTAATCTTATTTGATAATGTTGTAATGTTTACAACACTTTAGCTACCAGACAAAGATTTATTTGGTTTTATTTATTTATTTTACTTAAAAGTCTGGTTTCTGAAGAAGAAATGATCTACGAGCCTGAGAGTAAATGGCAGAATAAGGAATAGAAGCATCCTCAATCGCCGACCAAGAAAAAGTTTAAAAGTCATCCATCAGCTGGAAAATTGATGCTTACACTTTTCTGGGATTCTCAAGGGCCAGTACTGAAACATTATCAGGAAAAAGGTTCAACAATCAAAAGTGCTCGTTACAGTAAGACGCTTATTGACGAGCTGAAGCCTAAACTTTGGATTAAACGCAGAGAACTGATATCCAAGGGACTTGTGATCTTGCATGACGATGCACGTCCGCATACTTCTGGCCACACTGTAACATTTCTGACACACTTTGTTTTGAGGTGTTAAAGCATCTTCTCTATAGTCCTGACCTTGATCTATCAAACATTCACCTGTTTGGTTGCCTACTACAAGGATGAAGATTCATTTCTGATGAAGAAGTGAAACAGCTTTGCATTCTTGTTTTGCGGCTCATTTTTAATGGAGGTTGTTGACAGACGGACAAAGTGTATTAAAAAGCAAGGATCATTTCTGACACACCCTCGTACAATGGATCACTTTTCAGTTCAGCACCTTGTGGGGAAAACTAAATCCAATGCAGCTGTAATGGTTTCAAAACGGGCGACGATAGGGTCGTCATAGTGTCATAGTCTGTGTGTATATATTTATATGTACATTATATAATTATTCCAACTTCCGATTGTGGCGCTAAACTCCAAACATGAAATTGGTCCATTCAAACAAATTTTGGGACGTCTCTAGGCATGAAAAACATATCGCATTAACATCATAATCTCTTAGCTTTTATTATCATCTAAGCCGTAGCAAGAAATGATCATATTGCAATCCTACAGTATGTGATAATAGTTTAATAATTCAGCTACCTAGTAAAGATAATTTAAGCATTTCAGCAGGAGAAAAAAGCCTCACAGTAGGGTAACTTCCCCAGTTAATGATACAAATGATCTGCGAAATCCCTCAGTGGCAGACATTTCAGGGTTGACCAACTCTTTTCAAAGTTACCCGTGAACTGCCGATGATTTATTAACCGAGGACGGCCTCTCTTTGTGTATTCCGTCTAGTTTCCGCTTCAGATAAATAGTGCAGACATCCAAATGCCCTCTTCAAACTTTTGTGAATCTGTCAAATGATTCTTAGACATCGCCATAAAAGACGATTTATTGCTGGATTATAGCCTTGCGCTTACAGACTGAGGGTTTTCGTAGCGAGGTAAAAGTGAGGTGAATCTAAATCAATACAAACCAATAATAGGAGGGCATTTTTTAATAAGTCTCTTGCAATATACGAGGGGCGTTCAAAACAAACCGGGACTTGTGATGAAGTTTCTCGTGAATGAAGGCGTTTGACATTTACAGAAGACTGCAAGCACACTACGAAGATGAGACTCTTAGCCGCAGTAAAATATTTGAATGGGGCAAAGGTTTTAAAGAAGGCCGCAAGTCTGTGAATGATGATCCTGGCCAAGGTGGCTTGGAGTCAAACACCTGATCCTTGAAAATCGACAAATAACTTGTTGCCAACTTGTCACAAAAAGAGACGCATCTGTCTTTCGGAACTGTGCACACAATCATTTACCAACAAAACTTGCACATTACAGTTACTCGGCTGGGAGTTACAGTCACATTCCTCAGTTCTGACCTCGCTGCAAGCCATTTCCACATGTTTGGAAATGGAGGGAATTCCTGGGAGGCCGGACGTGAAGTAAGTGTCATGAGAAAACTTTGATAGAAGAAAAAAATGATACAGGTAGTCCCCGACTTACAAACAAGTTATGAATTTCCGCAAATACAAAAATACAGCAGTTCTACGCAGCAGCTACCGATATTTACAATTATACACAATATTTGTAAATAAGTGTATAAAATGTCCAAAGTCCGGTATATTGAATCAATGAATCAGCCCGGGAGCACGATGATAAAAAATGTCTGTCCTGTAGAACTGTCCTCATGGTGAATAATCTTAATTTTGGAAAATCCTTAACAAAAAAAAGGGTTCACAGTCCAATACAGTGGAAAACAGCTCTGAGACAAAATAGAGTCCGGGATTCCCCTCGCAATTTAATGGCGCAGAGACAACACTGTTACATTTGACATGTGTGTGATTAATTTCCTTAGGCGCGGTTTGGTCACATATTGAGGAAAGGGACAGAGATGTAGTCAAGTGGATTGGTATGCTTTACATTGTATATTCGTTTCAAAGGTGAGAAAGTAAGACTCACTTTGCTGGACTTAAAAACTAATCCGACTTACAGACGTGCTCCCTCGTTCGTAAGTAGGGGACTTCCTGTATTATCCAAGCACCAGTAAACTGCTGAAATAAGTGCTTTGGTGTAGAAGGGAACTGTATAGAGAAAGAAAGTTTCTTATAATAATAAAGGTTTTTACTTTATACATAACTGTGTTCTTTTATTCTGCACAATCAAAAGTTTGACTCGAACACCCTTGTACATAATATTAAGTGTGTAAATTCCATTACAGATCAGCCTGAATTACTACCAACATAAAAAAAATTTTTTTAAAAACTAGGCCGATATGAATTGAAGAATTTGCCATGTTTAGGATTTTGTCCACTACAGTAGGTAGTGACATAACAGCTTAAACTTAAATGTCAGCGTCCTGGGCCAAGATTAATCGCAGATTGAGCTTTAAATGGAAATTGAATTTTCCACCGACAGAACGATCCCTCTGAAACTGGAGAGCTCAAACAGGTTTATATACATCAGTGCGTCGCTTTCTCCTCAGCCGGCTCCTTTGAAGGGAACCGAAGACCTTACAGGCATCGGATGAATTTCGTTTAAATGTTAATCGTGGCTGGAGTTCTCCACAGGCTTCAAATACTCCATCATCAGACTTTTCAATCAGCACGGGTGGAGGTTGGACGGGGAGCTAATTTCTCATCAGTGCACCCAGCTTCATGCCAAAGCGCGATTCAAATTAAAGAGTGTGTGTGTTGATGTAATGCAAAAGAACCTGAAGATGATAACCTCTGATTGTAAAATGCCTCGACACAAAGGGAAAGACCCATCTTTGGCGTATAGCGCATAGGGAGTGACGGCCCATGGTATATTAGTAGAAAAGTGAAAAAGTAGGGAATCTCTGATTCGACTGCCAGTCAGTTTAAAAACTGCAGACTCTGACCAAGAGCTCATTCCGTTAAATTATAGATAAGCATAAAGTTAAGGAGGATTGGGAAGAGCGGACATGAGGATTTCAGACTTTTCATAATAGACTGATAGGAAATGTTTTTTGTACATTTCGTTGTCCAATTATTCTTTTGTTCAAGCTTCTCCCTACAGAAAGTCTGGATATAAAAGTATGCTGATTCATATATTCCTTAAAATAGAAAATAATATATTAATGCTTAATCCCCCACAGGCAAATAACAACCAACATCAATATGTTTAAATAATAATGTGAACGCATTAATATTTAATATTTACTTCAGCTGAAGGCTTTGTACTTTCAATTTGAGACTGCATAATGCTGATTAATGAAAGCAACTGAAATAAAATAAATAAATCAGCTATTACATGCTAGAGGTGAGAACAGACTGTAAAAAAATGACCTCAGGTCCGCGTTTGTATGCAGGAGCATTTTCGAACATTCAGCACTTTGGGATTTGCTGGATCATTATTCTTCACCGTTTTAAGAAAACAAATGGATGTAATCGCACTGCGTATGCTTCATAAAGTTTACTTTACAGTTCATAACCCCGGCAAACTCATCAAAATGTCGAGCATGCTGTGTCTTTCCAAAAGAAAATGGAAAAACGGTGTGTATTTAAAGAATTAGGACGTGTGCTCCGATTTCTGCTCGCCTCGCAGTCGACAAGGGGGAACTGAATAATATGTTTGCATCAGGAGCGCAAGTGCTGTACGTTTTGGCTGTAAAGGAATGACAGAAATTGGCACTGTGTGTCAAACAAAGTATCGTGAATATCAGGGAGAGCAAAGATGGAGACTAGGGCCGGAATCATTGTCTTGTCAAGTGTTGGTGGTGACGATATTTCTTCAGCTACGATCACCACTTTATACTAGTGCCTGGAAGTTGGTGAGAGAATTTTCACCTCGAATCAACGGCTCGCGCTGCCTTCTACCTCCTTCCCAGAGTTGCGCATCTGCCAAATGAGTAAATGCAATGTAAATGTAAATTTCCGGCTTAACAGCTGAGAACCTCATAAATAAAGATAGGAAAATAAAAAATGAGCGCTGGGAGCCGAAGCGAAGTTTCGACCCATTGGGGAGCCTGTAAAACGTACCCGCTAATCAAACGATAAAGAACGCCAATCTGGTTACTCTAATCCACTGCCTCAATTAGTGGACGTAAGCATTAGAAGTGAACTAAAGCATTAAACAAATAATAAACCTATCATCTGTTTAAATCACAGCCTGCGTGTTTGTGCGAGTGTATTTATTCCTTGTTGTGCGCCATCGGTGCCGGCTAATTATCTCTCACTCAATTACAACTATTGATTCATTACATGCTGGTTCCTACTGCCAGAATTAGACTAATGGCCTGGGCCCGCTCCGACCGCGCCACACATTCATAAACTGTGCATTATGCCAGGTAGGGTCACAGAATGTTATGGAATCCCAGCAAGAGAGGGAAATGGGCTCGATGCAAGCTCTGCCAACACACTGCAGATACAGCCTCTTGGCACAGTACTCCCACAGGGACGAAGGGGGGGAACATAAAAGCTACGCGTGTAGCTGATGGCAGCGAGAATGGAAACGAAGTTGCGAGATCGTGAGGTTGCCAAAGACGACTTTGCTCTGATGCAGCCTCAAGCCCAACTGATTTGCATTGGATATTTTAGAAGAGATTTCAGAGTGCTGTTAGTCTAGACAAAACATTCCACAGCGCGGGAATTCTGGAACGCACTTACTTATTACACAGAGGCTTCTGAAGTGACATTTAAAAGTTATATTGGTATAGAGGGATGACTGAAAAAGACTGCAAATCTCAGCCTTCTGGATTTAGTAGGATTTACCAGAAAACTAGACTAATTGGTGATGTGTACTGCACACAAAGGCTTATGTCACCGTCATCAATGCTTTTGCTTAGACATACTGTAGGTTACCAGGAGGCCACTGTGCTCATCTGGACCTTCAATGCTGCAGAGATTTTTCTGTGCTCCTCCCCAGATCAGTGCCTCGATACAATCCTGTCTCGATGGTCTACAAACAATTCCTTGGACTTTACCACAGGTGGACTCTGATCGAGTTTAAGAAACATCTCAAGGATGATCAGTGGAAAGAGGACGCACCTGAGATCAATTTTGAGTGTCATGGCAAAGGCTGTGAATACTTATATTTTCATTTTTAATAAATTTGCAAAGATTTAAATCAAAATTCTTTCACGTTGTCATTATGGGGTATTGTTTGTAGAATTGTAGAAAAATAATGAATTTAATCAATTTTGAAACAAGGCTGTAATTGGGCAAAATGTGGAAAATGTAAAGCGCTGTGAATACTTCCCGGATGCACTGTATTTTTGGGTACCTTGTAGCCTGGTGAAGTAGAAGAGTTTTCCCATTTATTTCATTTAATTTGTCAATTCACGTAATGGCATTTATTTTTAATATGAAGAAATGAAGGGTGGCTCAAGACTTACTGTAAATAAGCACTAATTAAAATCTTGACTTTCATGAGATTTTCTTTTGTTTGTCCTCATGATCAAAAGAAAATCTCATGAAAGTCAAGATTTTAATTATTGCTTATTTACAATTTCCCCTCATTGGAACTAAGGGACACAAACCTGAACTAGCATGAAAATGTACAGAAAGTGGGCTCAGAGACGACCTCAACCATAATTAACATGTTTAGGATGAACTGCGATGCTGTATGTGCCACAAGTCTCCTTGCTTGACCTCACTAATACCCTCGTGTAAATCCTTGCCAGTTAGGAAGCTGGGGTCAGAGTGCAGGGTCAGCCAGGATACAGTGCCCCCTGGAGCAGATGGGGTTAAGCGGCACAACAGTGGCAACTCAAGGGCCCAAAAGTGCTCAAGGGCTCAACAGTGGCAACTTGGCGAAGCCTCCAACCTTCCGATTAGTAACCCACAGCCTTAATCAATTGAGCCACCGCTGCTCTCAAGGGAGTATGCATAAGCCGGGACTTGAACCCGGTTTGCACAATTGGGAATCTTGCAGAAGAATACACCATTGGATCGCTTGAGAAGTATGAATAACACATGGGGTTGTAGTCAAATAAATTTGGCCATATAGCGTATTTGTAAATAACGGATCTATAGGATAGCACAGGAATACGTGTGCAATGTTGAGTATTCCTAAAAAAGTTTCTTGAGTAGTCTCTGGAATACACACACTTTCTGATGTGGTTTCATCCCAGCCGATTGTTTCAGATCTGCTACGTTTTATATTATTTAGGCTACAGAAACAGTAGTGTTCTTTGTGCTCCGTGATGCCTATTAACATTTCCACAGTTTTAGTAATGATGAGGTTCAGGCTGTTGAAAGCGCACTATACGGAGTTCTAGTTCAAATATTGGTTATATAATATGATCATCTTGAAACACACAGTTATTAGACTCAAGAGCATGGAAAAGCGATCTGCACTGAAAGCTACACAAACATCGAGCATGATGCTCTGCTATTTTTGCTCACATTTAAGTCTATGCTTAAACACAGCTGGGAAATGTACTAGGTCTGATCAGTCCAATGACTGTACTATAAATATGACCTTAGGTTTTATTGCAGTATATGTGTGAATCCTAAAGCATGCCAGGAAAGTGATTAAACCTAACAAGTAAAGAAAAAAATGGACCAGAACAGAAAATTCAATGATTGCAAGGCTGAAAACTTTCTTAGATGCTGAGCAAAGGCTCAAAGAAGAATGCACTTGGTATCAGATACAGCAACTCCAATCTGCAGAAAAGAGATCAAGACAGGATGAGAGGGGAACTGCTTCAACTCCTTATTTAAGTGTCTGACTATCTCCATATCTGATCCCATCCTGTTCAATGTTCAATATACAGTCCAGCATTTTAGACTCATTTGGTTTTGCTGTCGGGTGGAAAGGATTCGTTAAACTCTCGCAGTACAAAGAGAAAACTCAACAAAAAAAAAGGTGCTCTACGTAGCTCAATAGTAAGCAAGGATGCATTCTGAACTTTTTTTTCAAGCTTTAAATCATTCCTAGAAGAGGAATTTGATTGAAGTTACCTAGTCGAGATTGCAATCAGCTGTGTAATTAACACAAGTTTCGACAAAGCAGCAGCCAGCCACTACTGACGAGATTCACTCGTGCTGAACATGAACAGGGCTTTTAATGAATAGCGCCTTCTTTTTTCAACCACTACTCTCGCTACCCTATTGCACTCCCGCGTGTTTTCAGGAACTTGAAAATGATTCAACTTTCACCGTTACTAACAAGTGGGTTATTAAAGGGGATTGCACCTACGTTGACAGTTACGAAGGAGGATACGCTTATGTCGTATCATCCCGGGTCTCCAACATGCTGATCCATAACCGCCCTTGCCCGCATGTTGAGCTCGGAGAGTAATTTTGTAAAACGCATACGCCTGGGAGTTTAACGGCGTGATTTGTTTGGGTCTCGTACGTTGCTCAGCTACATGTGTGTCTAGCGGCAGACCTTAAAGAAAACAGATAAAAGGGAATGAGGGCAGGGATCAGCAGCATCTGGGGAATAAGCGTGAAAGTGGGCTTAATTGCCTTCAAGATCAAATGCTTTAGATGAAAGAGTTGAATAAACCCTCAAATTGAAAAGATTATTATTTTTTTAGCCATTTCTCAATTCACAAGCAGTTCAAGGTATTCATGTTAAGGATAGTAGTAGTAATGCAAAAGGACTTACAAACGGTATAGGGGAAGAAAATGGTACGTATCAACTTACTGTCAACAATGAATGGAGGCAACGAGGCTGAACGGCAGCTTGAGATTTAGAGGGATTGCGAAGACTTAAGCGGATGAACGATGACAAGCACATGGTAGGTTATTAACTAAAACATAAAGCTCTTGATGCTTGTTTAATTGCTGCAGGTAATTCAAAGAGACAGCAATTTGTTCATTGTAGCTCTCATCATCTATATTTAATAGCCATTTGTTTATAGCTCCACTCCAGACTTTTTATCCAGGTTAAATTTACATACTTAATGTTTTTTTTGACTTTATGACTATGCAGTACAAAATACATTTCCACAGTACAACAGGAGTTAAAACTAGAAGAAATTGTGTAGTAGGGGCACAGGGATCTATCGCTTCTCCTACTGTAGGCATATTGGCCAAAACGTCTCACTCTGGTATCTCACAGAGATCTCACTTTTATATGAGGACCAGCTCTGTGAGTGGAGGGATTCGACTTGGTGCCACTGCAGCATCACTTCCACCTGCATGATAAACTCACAGACACAGGGAATGTAACCTGATATCTTGAATAAACTTAATGGCAATGTCAGTCCTGTAATTGTCATACTGTACTTGTATCTCTAGAACGCTAGGTGTTGGAGCTTTAGACTGATTGGGAGAGGTGGCTTTAAACTTGCAGGTTTTGTATGTTTTTTACAAAAATTGTGGTCAGGATGGCAGTTTGTCCAAAGTGGTCAAAAAAAGGCTGACGTCGTGAATGAATTTTTATGGCAAAATCTTTTTTTTTGTCAGGTCCCAAACAAAGCTATTAATTCATTAACCCCATCCTTTCTCTCGTCATAAGAACCTGTGTGCGGCTGCTTCTCAGCCAGGGAAGTGGGCTCACTCACAACTTTGCCTAAGAAGACAACCATGAATGAAGGATGATATACTTCTCCCAACCATAAAAGAACAGTTGGGTGACAATCAATGCATTTTCCAGCATGATGGAGCACCTTGCCACAAAGCAAAAGGGGGAACAAAACATCGAATTTTTGGGTCCATGGCCAGGAAACTCCCTAGACCTTAATCCCCATTGAGAACTTGTGGTCAATGCTCAAGAAGCGGCTGGATAAACAAAAATCCACAAATTCGGACAAACTCCCAAGATTATGCAAGAATGGGCTGCCATCAGTCAAGATGTGGCCCAGAAGTTGATTGACAGCATGCCAGGGCGAATTCCAAAGGTTATAAAAGAGAAGGGTCAACACTGCAAATATTGATTCTTTGCATAAACCTAAAGTATCCGTCAATAAATCTTTGACACTTATGAAATTACTGTAATTATACTCCAGTATACCATAGAAACATCTGACAAAAAGATCTAAAAACACTGAAGCAGCAGACTTTGTGAAAATTAAAAATTTATTTTGGCCACGACTGTACACTAGAGGGATTAAGCTGTGGCCAAATCAACTATTTAATACATTCATAAAAAGAAAGAACACACTGGTAAGATTAGGAACGGCTAGAGACCTGGAAAGGCGTGGATGACAAATAGTTTTTTTTTCCATAGATTAAAAAAAAAAGAAAAGAAAAAAAAACCCAGCTGGCCAGACCAAGAACCCCCATCAGGAAGAACAACAATCAAGCGACGTCTTGACCAGAATAAATACAAAGGGTTTAGTGCAAAGTGGAAAACAGGAAGACCTGATTAGATTTTGGCAAAGACATCTACTAATCCATTAATGGTCTGTAACAACATCCTACAGACATATAGGACATATGTCCATGGAGTATGGAGAAGGAAACGAACACTTCATCTTGCGGCATGGACGTGTACGGCTGCCCCTGGAACAGGTTGCATCGCATTTATCGATGATGTGACTGTTGACACACTTATTGATGGCAATTTATTGTTGGCAAAAAGCCCCAAGAACAAGAAGGGACTGAAGATAGCTGCAGAAAAGCCCTGGCAGAACATCAGCAAGGAAGAAACGCAGCATCAGTGGATTCCAGATTTCAGGCTGTCTTTGACTGCAAAGGATTTTATGGTACTTTGCTCAATTACTTCTGGATCCTTTAAAAGGCAGAGCTGCATATAAAAGCGCAGTTATTCCTACAATGTTTGCCAGATTTAGATGTAAATATGCTCGAATTAAAGCTGAAGGTCAACTCTATTCACACAAGCTTCCTAAAGTTCTCAGCGATAACATTTTTATATAACAGGTGGAAAAGTTCCTGGGACTGCAAATCATTCCCGGAGAGGTGCGCCATGCAAGATTTCACAATGCCTTTCTCTCACTAATGATATGAAAGGTTGAGAGGAGCCAGCAGTCAATCAAAAAGAGATAACCTGAAAGCAACAGCTACACAGAGAACAATAATCGATGAACTGCATCACAATCAGCTCCGTTCTCATACCTCATGCATAATTCCTGTGCTAAAAAAGAAGCACAGAGATGCGCGTCTAAAAGCATTTACACAGATCAAAACTCTTATGGAACAATAATTCAGCTTGGCGTCATCAGAGAAGGAAGGATTGTGCATATTATCCCATGAACGGAACACACACAGTGAAGTACGGAGGTGGAATAATCCTATGAGCTGCTTCTTTGCAAACTGTACTGGGGCATTATACATCATCAAAGAAAACCTGAGTGGAGCGAAATATTAAAGAAGAATTTAATTTTATTGGCCAAAACAAACAAACAAAAACAAAAAAATCTGGGGAGATGATGCATGTTTTAACAAGAGCCATACAGACTAAATAACTTAAGAAGGCCTTGCATGGTCCAGCCAATCTCCTGACATGACTCCTATTAATCATTCATAACATAGGATTTTGAAACTGCAAGTGCATCAGAGGGATCTGCATAACCTTGGGTAACTGAAGATGATTTTCTTAAAGGAAAAGGTGTATAAAATCAAGCCACAAAGAGGAGAAAAAAAAGACAGAAAGGGAAAAAAAAAGAAAAGAAAACACCTCCTTAGCATAGATGTCTTGAAGCTGTAATTGCCAATAAGAGCTTTTGAGAATATTTTCCCGATATCATTTTTTTAATCATATCTTTTTTATGCTTATAAATACATGGAGGGAATTCCAAACTAGACTTTAGGTGATGTGCTGCAATTTAACTTCTTTAACTGGAGTGAAAGCAGCATTGGAACAAATGTTTAAAGGAAAAGAAAAAAAAAAAGCCTTGAATGTATTGTCTGCAACTTTATGAGAATGGGGGGGGGGGGTGTAAAGTTGTGCAGCCAGAACTGTCAAGGTCTCAACATTCACCAGATCCCATCGATACTGTATTCAGCCGGCAAGAACACAGCGTGCATCATCGGCGAGATCTTTTCAGTTGCAGGCCTCTCAAACATTTCGACTACAATTAACTTCAAATACAGTTTCGTTTTGTGTGCTGTTAAACCTTTCCAAATGTAAGTCATCTGTGTAATTTAGAAATGTAATCTACTGAATTATTTCCCTGCACATACTTGTGCTTTAAACCTGTATGATAATAGTGAAGCTAATTTTAAAAAACAAGGCTTTGTATAAAGCAAAAAAATTCTAATTGTCTAAGACATTAACCAATCTGGAAAAGAAATTTCACTTCGTTATTTTTTTATTAAAATGTTTAAAAACAATGAATATGTCATGCCTTATTCGTAGATAAGAACACCTGGATGTAAACACTGGAATGACCAGGGAACCCAGAAACCCCAGAATATTGCTTGGATAAGAAAAAAATCAGGCCCTAAAAAAGGAAAATAATTATTGTCCACAGTCCCTAAATCCCAGTTTCTTCAAAAGCATACTGTAATGTCCCAAAACAGACTAATCAGATTAAGACTATGTTCACACTGCCAGCTGAATATGGACAAAAATATTTGGCCAAACCTGTTAATTATTGAATTCAGGTGTTTCAATCAGGCTTCTTATCCCTGGTGAAGGACAATCTTAATACTCCAGCATACCAAGACATCTTAAACAAGGCTATGCCTAATCTTGGACAAGGCTATGCTTCCAACTTGAAGGCCCTTTGCTTTTCCAACATGACTGTGTCCCAGTGCACAAAGCAAGGACTATAAAGACATGGTTTGATGAGTTCCGGACCTCAACCCCATCACCTTTGGGATGAACTGGAGATCCTGAGCCAGGCCTTCTCCTCCAACATCAGTGCCTGACCTCATAAATGCTCTAGAGAATGAATGAGCATAAATTTCCACAGAAACACTCCAAACTCTTGTAAACAACCTTGCAAAGAGAAGTGGAAGCTGTTAAAGCTGCAAAAAGGGAACCAACTCCATATAGAGGTACATGTATTTGGATACAATGTCATTGCAAGTTTGGACTTTTGTTTATATAGTGTAGATGACGCAGATCTGATTTTTTTTCATACCAGTGTAAATAGTTCAAACCACGTGGAATCTGTTATTTTGAATTCTGATTTAAATATAATTCAATATAGCTGTGTTCACATTACCAGCTGAAGTGACTTAAATCCAAATTAAATTTTGGACTCAAATGTGATTTTTTTTTTTTCCAGACTGGATATGAGTCACTTACATCAGATCAGATATGTATTCATTACATGGTCATGTGACTTGATCGGAATTCATGCGACTTTTTGACTCGGCTCGTGCAAAGGGCGCATTTCATAAGAGTGACAGCAAAAGCTAATGAAACAGCTAAAGCGAGGAGTCTGGCTTTATTCCTTCTTCTAGACTTCAACAAATACAGCTGACTGACTCCTTGACGTCCCCCCAGCACAAAACCTTAAGCATACTTTTTTTTTGCCAAAATCGCATATATCGTTTAAAAAGAACGAGAGGTCGCACAAATATGACATGTTTTAATCCAGATAACTTAAGCAAAAATGCATCAGCAGTTCCAAAGGATGCGAGGTGCATCCATGTTGTAGTGAGATAGTCATTTGTAAGTAAGAACGTGAACATTCATGAAATGCAAACACTTGATCAGAAGGTGCTCTTTGGATTGTCCTGCTCGTGTTGTATTCTCTTTGCATAACATCTCTTTTCTAAGACAGCAGTTAACAAAAACACAAATCCTTTTTTTTTTTTCTTTTTTTTTTGCCAAGTCTCACACACAAGCTATGCGCAGGATGGTACTCGGCTGAAGAGAAATGATATCTACAAAACGGAGACATAGATGAGTTCATAAGTGAATCAAGCACGAGGGGTCATTTGGCGAGTGCTAGAAACATGACTAAGCAATGATGGATGTTTATGAGCAGAGGTTCGGTGCGTGACGCGGTTTAAAACGCAGAGAAAAGAGCGGGAGATGCTGCCAGAGGAGTGGGTGGAACTCACCTTTGTGGTTGATGCAGCGGATGCACTGCTTGCTCTGAACATCCCACATCCTGACAATCTCGTCATGTGAACCTGACAGCAGCAGCGTACCGTCCATGGACACGGACAGGCACGTCACTAAGTTCCTGCACACAGAAAACAAATCTGCAATCGGGCCAGTGCTGCTTGGCATAGTTGGGATGCATCAGTAATCCATTTTAGGATGCAGGTACAAATCTTTCCCGCTGAAGGAGGGCGCATGGTCATTTCACACATCTATGTAAAGACTACACAAGACTTCAGGTGCCAAACCTGGTATGGTCAACTTTTTCAATTTAGGACTGCTGCAACTGTATAAATCATATTTTAGGAGGAAAATGTATTCCTGCTTTAAATGATGTCTGTAGAGGACTGCTAAATGTCATTAGCATACAGAGCTATGCATGCTATTCCTCTTGTAGCATACAGAGGAATAAGATCTTGTTTCATAGTTACCAAAAAGTTACCAAAACACACTAACTGTGAATGAAAGGGTCATGGAAAAGGGTAAACATTCTATAAATCTTTCACACCTGACATCACAAAGTCTGTAGGCCATGGCCACGCCTACTTCGGGAGGACAAAAGGGTTGTTACTTACGGGATGCCAGTACTCAAATTCAAAAGCAGTCACGGAAGGACTAAGCAAGAGAACATATCTGATAACGTTATTTCATATTAAACAACACTAATAACTACGTCTGTCATTCCGAATTGCCCCTGAGCCATCTGTGTTCCCAAATCCCTCTCTAACTCCTGATCATAGGCACTACTTGTCGTGTGGAACAAGGGATTCTTACATAATGCACTAGTTCCCATTTTCCACTCTTGGGGATTCAACCCTGGATCAGTTAGTTAGCTATTACGTTAAGGTTACATGTACATGTAAAGTGCTGGATATTTCAAAAAATCATTTCATTTGCAGCAGAAGCACTGAATGAGCTGAACGAGGCAGAAACATTTTTCAGACTTGGATTTTTCTGTTTCCAGACGACGGAAAAAGCAAACTGCATTTCCCGTGTCCTGAGTTTTGGGGTGGGAGACTTTGGGCGTGAGGGGACTTCGGACCATAGACAAAATGTCAGCGCAAGCACCAATTTAAGATAACGGTCACCAGCATCCTCAATTTGATATATTAATGACCACTGTTTAGTTCCTCCACTTCGCCAGGGTGATCGTGTCCCTCCTCGTCCTCCAAGAGTCCCATCAAATCAGTCTTGCCCACAGAACTGAGCAAACACCAATCGTCCTTCAAGGTACTAGGACAAGGACAGGCAGATTCTCTGGAGTTTGCTTCTAATTGCAAATTATCCCCTCTGCTCCGATCAATTCATCATTCAGTCATTCATTCTTCTACATTCATTCTTGCAGATGTCTCCAATGCTGATCCACCTATGAAAGGTGGACTATCAGGATTTAACTTGCAACATCACCAGAGAAGTTATCCGCGTCTATCTGCTGCTAGAAGAGCAGTTCGTCCCCCATCTTCCAGAAATAGTGACAGGCTCAGTCTACTCCCACCAGAGGATCAGCTCTCTTCTTATTCACTACTTTGACTAGAGTAATGTGTGAAAATACCTTTTTAGCTGACATTTCAATATTTACCAGAGGAACATTGTTAAATGAATTCTAAGAATTCCTCATGCTTCATCCAACTGGAGATAATCTGGGACAGAGCATCAATGTCTAAACAGGGTCATATGACAGGCAGTTAGAAAAGTTTTTTTCCCCACCCACTGAGAAACACACCTATAACACATCAGCAATGCATATCAGCACTCTCAGCCTTAGGCATCGCTATCACAGGTTGGCAGCTGTCAAGCAATACAGGAGCAAGTGGGAATTGGCTTTGACAAAACTGGAGAAAATCTGGGCAAAAAGCTAAATAAAAAGCTCGGGTAAGTTGCTTTCAGGAGAACATTAAAGCGGTAAAAGAGCAATCCAGTCGCTATTTATAAGACAGACTTCACTATTCCCTCTGGCCTGACCTGTACAAGAACTAAAAGTCATTATCAGCTTACCTGTGGCCTTTGAACACCTGATTGCCTTCGCTGTCTGACTGGAAGGTCTTATCCCGACTCAAAGCCTGTCGATGTAAAAAGGGAAAAAAAGAAAACATTTATTATAAAAAGGAAGACAAATGTGGCAGGAACTGAGAACAAGCTCTAAGCAAATTAGCTCACGATCCAGGTACAAAGCTTCAAGATCCTTGCTTCAACATCCATTAGCCTAAAGTGTGTTTTTTGGCCCTGACCATCTTCTAAATGGTTTGATCAATTGACTTAATCGCATCAATTAGGGAGGGGGGAAGAAGTCGCTGCAGATACGAGGGTGGTAAAGATTACTAAACTGCACCAGCACTGCTGCTGACTCAAATCATTACGACACTTCCTAATGGCTTGCTCGAGGATTCTCAATTAAACATGACAAGTGGAGTTCAAAGGCATGGATTACACTATAGACAGCCAAAAGTCATTTATTTCCTATTCATATACCAGCGTTTTCAGCAGGCGCTCTCTAGTCTGGCTAGGATTAAAAATTCACATGATCAGTAGAAATGACTCAAAGCATTAAATTTTTTAATAATAAGATACATTACATACAGTACATCAGTAAAGTTAGTGAAACTGGAAGAGTTTCGCACTTTGTAAATGAGAGAGTGAAAACTGAAGGAGGCATGTTTTAATTGCTCTATTCATAACAAAGAAAAGTTCACACATCGAAATTGCTGGCAGATAGAGTGAATAACGGTGAGTTTCTCATTACAGTTGCATCTGTCAAGGGTGATAATACAGTAACAGTCAAAAGTTTGACACACTTTCTAATTCCATGGTCTTTCCAGATTTTTTTTTCCTACATTATAAAACAATGCTGAAGGCATCCAAAATATGCAATAACCTGCTTTGAACGGTTGATATTGAGATACTGTTAATTGAACCTGTTGATTTCTGAGGCTGGTAACTCCAAGAACTTCTCTGCAGCAGAGGTAACCTACGCTCTTGCTTTCATGAGAGCCAGTTTCATCATGGTGCTTGATGGATTTTGCAAATGCACTTGACAATTCTGTTCCTGCAAGAACTGTTTCAAAACGGCTGATTTTCATGTGGTGGGGCTGTGGTGTCTCTGCGAGTTAAGGCTCACAGAGTTATTGATCAGAAGGCTGGCAGTTCGAATGCCAGCTCCGCCAGGTTGCCCTGAACCCTGTCCTCTCTAGGGGCGCCATACAAGGGCCCTGTGGTCTGACCTCTGCCTACTAACAAAGCTGGGATATGCGAAGAATATCGAAAAGAATTTCACTGTGCCAAAACATACTGTATATGTAACTTACATGTAATGTACAGTGCATCCGGAAAATATTCACAGCGCATCACTTTTTCCACATTTTGTTATGTCACAGCCTTATTCTAAAATAGATTAAATTAGTTTTTTTCCTCAGAATTCTACACACAACACCCCATAATGACGACATGAAAAGTTTACTTGAGATTTTTGCTAATTTATTGAAAATAAATAAAAATTGAGAAAGCACATGTATATAAGTATTCACAGCCTTTGCCATGAAGCTCAAAATTGAGCTCCGGCACATCCTGTTTCCCCTGATCATCCTTGAGATGTTTCTGCGGCTTAATTGGAGTCCACTTGTGGTAAATTCAGTTGATTGGACATGATTTGGAAAGGCACACACCTGTCTATAAGGTCCCACAGTTGACAGTTCAT
>JAOVVA010000004.1:22748179-22769721 GCA_028565275.1 Leiocassis micropogon | reverse complement strand
GCTGCTTTGAAGGTCCCAATGAGCACAGTGGCCTCCATCATCCGTAAGTGGAAGAAGTTCGAAACCACCAGGACTCTGGCCGGCCTTTCCAGATGCACTGTATGTATATGTGAAGTAATGTATATAACTTAATAAAAACTGTATAATAAAAAAAAATAACAACACTGTTACTGTTACACTGTTAAATATGACTGCTGTTACCTAATTGCCAAAATTGCCTTAGTTTTGAAAAACAAACAAACAAACAAAATAGTATTGTTTGAGAATGCAGAAAATAAATTCAAACTTTTGTCCAAACTTTTGATTGGTACTGTACAGTATATTAGGAAGCAAGTTAACAGTCAGTTCTCAAAGTTGGTGAGAAGCAGGAATTATGGCCAAATGTAAGAATCTGGAGAGATTTTTACAAGGCCCAAATTGTGATACATTAAACCATTGGGTCCAATACCTTGTGGGGTATTCTAGGTCTCCAATGGTTAGTGCCTACAAAAATGCTCAAAGGAAGGACAACCAGTGAACTGGCAACAGGGTCATGACCACCCAAGGCTCAATGATGCACATGGCGACTAAAATCTAGAATGTCTTCTGTAACACACATGGCTTAAACAATGAATGCTGGTAATGATAGAAGGCTGTCTGTAGTTTTCTATGTATGCTGTTGTATAGCAGTAGCAGCCCATGCTGACCACGGTCCATCCCCAAAAGCTCCTACGATGGGCATCAGAACTGGACCCCAGAGAAATGGAAGAAGGTGGCATAGTCTGATATTGATCACATTGTCTTTTAGATCATGTGGCTGGTGATGTGCGTCTCTTACTTAAGGGAAGAGATGGCACCAGGACGCGCTATGGGAAGTAGGCAAACCGTCAGAGGCTCTGAGCAATGTTCTGCTGGGAAACCTTGGGGTTTGCCATTGATGTGGATGTTAGTTTGACACCTACCTAAACATTGTTGCACCTTAGGTATACCTCTTCATGGAAACGGTATTTCCTGATAGCAGTGGCAGGATAATGCAACCTCCACCTTGCTGCAGGAATTGCTCAGGAATGGTTCGAGGACCAAATCGTGTTTTGGGTTTTGACTTGGCCTGCAAATTTCCCAGATCTCAATCTGTTTTTAAGCATCTGTGGGATGTTCTGAGAAAAAAAACAGATCCATAGATGTCTCACCTCACAACTTATAGAACTTAAAGGATCTGCTACTGAGGCTTGGTGCAAGATACAGTACCACAGCACATAATTAGAGGCCTGTAGGGGTCAGAGTTCTTTTGACAGCACAAGAGGAACCTACAGAATATTAGTCAGGTACTGTAGGTTTAATGTTATGGTTGATTGGTGCATGTTAAACATACCTCATAATTGTTCTGAGGTACATGCACAAACGCTTAGATTTAGTATCAATCTCTTAGTATTTATGACTTAATGAGTTATGACTTTAAGAGGTAAACTGGACAGCAGGGGTTTTTTTTTATACAAAAGGACGACACTATGGATACGACAAAAACATTCTTGATCATGACAGAGCTCTTTAAACTGAACATAGATATGATTTTTCACCAAGTATGGATATAAAGAAACACAAATTTGACTCTTTTACCAGGTTCATAACTGACCGTACAAAAAGGTTAACAAAAGAAGTCTAAATGTGAATGCAGAAAAGTAATGTGTAGTGATCTGCTGAATCCTATGGTTTTGTGGACTTAAAGCATTTTGTCAAGCAGCTGGATGTGGTTTGGTGCCCTATTGTTCCCAAGAAAACATTCCTGAATGCCTTTCATGCTATGCTCTCTGTCCATTGTTTACTAGAAAAGCTATAAGCCACATGTCATTGATTTCTGGACTTAAATAATACTTAATTTATCTTGGAATCAGTCATTTTGGAAAACATCTCTAACATATTAAAACTCTTTAATTTATTTATTTTTTATATCAAGAAGAGGCAAAAAGATCTGTATTGGGCTGACAAGTACTTTACACACACACACACACACACACACACTTTTTTTCTGTCCTGGAACCATATCCTTACAGCACACTGAGTCCTTTTTAATGTAATGAGACAATTTAACACGCCTGATCTATTCGCAAATTAAATGATAGGACCCCTAAACTAAAAAGAAAAAAAAAAAAATCTTGTTGGATTTACTTAATTTAATCGTGTACACCGGTTCCTTGTGATTGAATTGAGGTACATTAGCACACTTTGTCCCAAAGATGTACAAACATGCATTTTCAAAGCCCTGAACAAAATCAAATTAAGCAAATCCAGGTTGCTGGTGTTCAGCTACGGCCATGTTACAGACGCCGCTATTCTATTGAACGCAGACTAAAATCATGGTTTAAACCTTAAGTGCCAACAATTTTACAACAGGTAGCCAGTTTACGTTAATACTACTGTATGTGAATTAATCAACGTAGTAATTACAATAAACTCTAAAATTGTTTCAATTAGTTTTAGTATAAGTGAAGAAACGTTGAACTCGCATCTGAAAAACATTTCCTAATTTGCATGGTCTGCGACATTTTATATTAAGGATTGAAAAACAAAACCAAGACATAAAATAAATAATAATAAATAAAAAAAAGGTATATGGAAACAAATTCAAAATGACTTTAACCCAAAATATAGTACATACCCACAATTCTTGTTGTCGGGTCTCACCAGAAATGGTGAAAGTACCAAAATTCTTAGGTTAAAGTTAAAGGTTCAAGTAAAAAAAATCTGTCATCAGTTATCCACAGAATATATGATGGTCGTTTAAGTCAAACCAGGACTTTCTTGTGAATGAAGGCATGAAACATTTTAAAAATCAAAGGATAACTTGTCGCCAACTTGAAGAGACGCATCTTTCTATGGGAAGTGCACACACAATCAATCAATCACCATGCCAGGAACACATGCCAGGAACTCGGCTGTGAGTTATTGCGACATCCCTCGTACAATCCTGGCCTCACCCCAAGCCATTTCCATTAAAAGAGTTCCTGGGGGGCTTTGAATCAGCTGACTAATAGTGATAGTAAAGCTGAAAGCATACAACAAACAAGGTCCATATACTGTTTAGAGTTTAGATACTCCAGTCTGTTAGACACTGATCACTATACTTGAAAAAAACTACAATCTATAAAAATGAGCCATCATCTCTTCAGATTAAGGAGATCTCTAAGTAATAATGAGAGTCATACAAGAGAAATAATACTCTCCCTGCAACAGTGTGTGTGTGTAGATTGGGTGCGCACTCCCACTACGCCTGCAATTCAAATTTAATTCATTTATTTACTTCCATCGCTTTGGTCAAGGGTTGATTTTTCCCTTGATGTGATTAATGAAAAAAGCACATTAAATGTGTTTAGCTGTATAAAATGCTGGGCACTTCTCTATGTGTGGCACATCCAAAACATTAGACCCTTAAATCAGCAAATGCTACACAAATGCAATGGACTTTCCTTATACACGTCTTCTTTTGAGTTTTGATATTAATGACGTGTTGCTTTTGACGTCTCTAAAAATTTCCGAACCCCAGCCAAGTTGCTAGTATGTCCAGGAGCCGCTCGAAACTCGTTCTTTTTTATTTTTATTATTTACATCTCTTTTCTAAATGTTTTGATTGTATTTATATGCAAAAATATGATTATAGCGTTGGAAAGTGGTACTATTGGTAATATTTTTTTGGTGACGTGAACGGATTATCTGCATTTACATTATTTCCTATGGGAGAACGCGTTTCGCAATACAGTACAAAATTTTTCCTTAAGAACTCGCATTTGGAACTGATTACATTTGTATGCCAAAGGTACCACTGTACCTATTTTTTTTTTTTCAAAAGTAAGGCATGTACATTTTATACATTCCTTTTGTGTTCAGAAACAAGTCTGCATATGTTTAATTCATAAATGTAGATGTTTAATTCATGAATTTAAAATAATACAAATTTACAGTTACCTCAAAATCATGGGACGGGAAGTGTGTACGCTAACCAGTGATCCTGTCCTGGAGTCCTAATTTCCAGCACAAAAAAGAAAAAAATCTCTATAATATAATCGTCTGATGTAATAAAACCGAGTATCTACCTCGACCCTTTCACTTTTTTTTTTTTTTAATTTAATTGGAAATTCCGTTTCATGCCGTGTCCCTGTAAAAAGCCGGCTCGAGGTGACAGCACTCCTCAAGGCCAGGGCTCTCCCGGACATCCTTCCTCCTCAGCACGGTGTATGCTTTTTTTCCCCCTCGTGCCTTAACCTTTGCACATAAAAAAACCCACAAAGCTGAAGGACTTTATTGTGAGAAATGAACCTGTCACAGTGAATCAACTGGAAAACAGCAAGAGTGTACAGGATGTAGAGGTTTACACTTCACAAATCCACAACTACGATGTAGACTGGGAATATTAGAGCAGTTAAACACTCATCTGATTGGTCAGACGGCGTGTGTTATTGGTGTGTAATGTCACAGCTCGGATTGTAACACGAATGACATGTCGATGTTAATGCGCTTGCTGTAATATTTTGATGTTTCCATAGTAACCGCTTATTTATAGGGACTTGCATAGCAGACGTGGCACATGATCTAAGAATAATATGATTTCAATTAAGTTTTCTAACAAGAAAAATAAAACACATACATTCGTTGGTGTGATGACGTTTTTGTTAGGTGGGTGTTTATATAACAGTTATGACAGGAGTCTTGTATTTCCACGCTTTTTGCCAGGCACTGTGCTTTGTAATACTTCACAGCACAGGAAAGTCTTTAAGACTGAGAAGTTTATGCTTTGCAGTTTCTCTCCAAAACGACAAGGAAAAAGCTTTTTTAACGCTGCCATAACGTAAATAACGTGATAACAGGAGCCAAGTCGCTTTGCAGACGTTCCACATCATTAAATGTACACTTAATGTAATATCACTGCTATAAAAGTGTAAACACACCTGACCGCTCTGTTATTCGGAAATAACACACTTATAAGTGAGAAAGAAGAGTTCAGAGCGTTGAATGATTGGTAAAAGTGTGTGTTATTTTCTTATAGCAGCATTATATTGGTGTGTATTTGCAAAACAGACCAAATATTTTGCAGAACGACTCAATTATGATGCAAAAGACTGAAGAATCAGTTCAGTAATTCGTCTAAGAAGAGCTAAAAAAAAAATCAGAATTTGCACCAGATTTCATTACGTGTTCATTCTTAAAAATAATAATAAAAAAAAATACAGTACATCAATTCTTAAAAGTTTACCTGCAATAAACAAGGGGTGCTCAGGTCAAACTGGGACTTTATTTCTCTATATAATCCCCTGCGACACTAACGCACTTATCTCAGTGATTCAGATCATATCTGTCTGCTTCATATCTGAAACACTGGCCTCCCAAGAACTCCTTTAACGGACCAAACATGTGGAAATGGCTTGGTCCCGGGTCAGGACTATACGGGTACGTGATGGTAACTCCCAGCCCAGGTTCTAGAATGTGAAGTAGTGTTTGCAAACGATTGTGTGTACAGTTCCCACAGACAGATGCTCTTCCGCAAGTTATTCAAGGATCAGGCGTCCAAATGCTGAATGTTCTCTGGAACAACTGCAGTGGAACAACGGCATTTACGGACTTACGGCCTTCTTTAATATATCTGCCACATTCAAATGATTTACCTTGGCTATGCAAGTCTTATTAAATGTCAATCAGTTGTATGGCTTCATTCATGAGAAATTTCATCACAAGTCCCTGTTTAACTCGAACATCCCTCATGGAACTAACCAGTAAAGCTTCCTCCATCTGTCTAATTATAGCCACACAATGCACTGAATTGTAAGTGAAGTTACTACATACATGTACATATTCAGACCGCAGATGTACACGAACTAGGGACAGTTGCAAGAAAGTTGAGTGAAGCAGGATACAATAATTTAAATGTGGTGAAAAACAACAGAAAACCAGTTGAGGTCGATATTACAGTCCGTTAATCTATGTAAAGTTCATGGACGTGTTTCCCCCCAACACAAAGCACACAAAACACATTGTTGCATGATAAAATCGATCACGTCCCATACAACATCCCAGGTTAAGTACATGTCTGCTTCATATCTGAAACACTGGCCTACCAGGAACTCCTTTAATGGACCAAACATGCGGAAATGGCTTGGAGCCGGGTCCAGACTATACGGGTACGTGACAGTAACTCGCAGCCGAGTTCCCAGAATGTGAAGTAGTGTACAGCAGGACATATTTCACACACTCAACAGCAGACTCTGTACTTTTCAGAATAACCAAAGCCTTATCACTCTTAGGAATTTGAGCTATTAAATAAATAAATAACAGGATGTGCTGCAACTTTATGTGCACTGAATCACGAGAGTGGAAGCCAAATTTACAGAAAATAATGTAATAATGTCAACTAGGACTATTCATGCAGAAGTGTACTGTATTGACGACAGACTCGCATTAAATTTTTAACTGAATGACTTTCATCTTCTCATTTATATCATCAAATCAGCCTTTTGTTTCAGATTTAATTTATTTATTTTTTTAATTATTTGTTGTGCGAAAGTGCTATCATTCTCTATAGACCATTTATTTATTTTAATTTTTTTACTCAAATGCAATTGTTTGTGTTAAAGAGTATGGTCTAGATGCTAGAGCCAAAAAAAAAAAAGGTACAGGTATCTGAGGCAGCTACTCACTGGAAGAGTGAGTCAAAAATAATCCGCACTCTGGCTGTAGAATGTAGTTTAATTAAACTTAGAAAAGACAAATACATAATTTTTCCACTGTACATAATCTACTTGCTTACACTTTGTCAATCTGTTAACCCCCTCTTTTATTCCCTCATTAAAAAATGTTTTATGCTGAGCTGCGAGCCAAAAATGCACTGCTACCTTCATTTTTTCATCAGAAGTGATTCTTTGTTCTCATAGGGCTGCTTTCAGGCGACCAAACAGGTGAAAGCCCGATAGATCAGGACTATAGAGAGGATGCTTTAACAACTCAAAAACAACATTTCTGAAGTATGCGGATGTGCATCGTCATGCAAGATCACCACGCCCTTGGGTATTAGTCACGAGCACTGTTAATTTTATTTTGTTGAATTTTCTTGAACCTTTTTCCTGATAATGTTCCAATACTGGCCCTTGAAAATCACAGAAAACTGTAAGCATCAATTTTTCACCTGAGGGTTAACTTTTAGGCCTTTTTCACACGGGCGTTAAAATCGAGCGTTTTTCTGGCGTTAGTAGCGTCCGGTGAGCGCGGATGAAGCGCAGAGTGTTTTCTACACATAAGAGTCAATGAGAGTGTTCACATGGGCTTTGGTGACGTGCGTTTGTCCGGCTGCACGTTTATACGGCGTCAAAAAAACGTTGCATGCAGCTTTTTCTTGGCGTTCAAATCCCAACGAAGGCAAGGAAAATGCTTCTAGTGCGTTTTCTTCGCGTTCATTTTTACGCTTCGGAGGACCGGATATATCCCATGATCCCACATGCTATACATAGGGAAAATGCAGAAAAAGGCAAAATAAAATGAAATAAATTGTTGAAAAACTTCCGCGGAAATTTTCGCATTTCTTCATAAACCACAAAAAAAAAAACTTCCTTTAATCCGACGTTGTGCAGTCAGAGTGAACCCAGAGTGAACCCAGTAGCGGCGGGCTTTCCTATCCAGTTCCCGACACTGCCCCCACAGGTTAACACACAAACTACAATTTGGGCTGCAGGCTGGCGTTAGACAGAGACAAACGAACGTCAGTGTAGAAGTCAATCGAGCACCACTACAAAACGCAACATAAACGTCTAGGACGTTCAGAGCGCGTTCAGAGGCCTTAAACTTTCACTCAGTCGGTGATTGAGGATGTTTCCGTTCCATACTCTGCTGTTTGCTCTCAGGCTCGTAGTGATGAGTCCATGTCCCGTCACCAGTAATGATTCTCTTTAAGAAACTTTCACCTTCCTTGGAGTATTGGTCCAAATTTTGTTTACAGATATCCAAACGCTTCTGTTTATGCTCTTCAGTGTGGTGTTTTAGCACCCTCAGACCACCAAAATCACTGCACTCTGCTCTTTTTTGTGCAAATCACAAGAGGGACATCAATTTTTGCTCGCACCGCAGTTACAAATGAAATGAAGTTTTTCAAGACTCACCCTTGTAATAATCTGCATGAGCCAAACACAAGAATAACGACCTAAATACCTGTCAAAGATGACTTTGAATAAAAGGAAACTGCCCCGCTTTTATCATGCACCAGATTCTGTAAAGGATTACAGCTCCGGTGGTGGAAGGTAACATATATTATTATTAACACTGTATTTTTCCTTGAGCAGTTTTATCAGTGCATATTTTTCCTTTTACTCCACTACAACACATATCCGTACTTTCTACTTCACTATATTTCTGCATGGTAGCATTACAGTGTATAATAACAGTGGTACATTATGTACCATCTAAAGTGATACTGCTGAGTAATATCCACCTGCTGACTATTACTGTAAATGTAATTGTGTGATTTGCCTGCCCTCCATGAAATGCTCAATCATGTAGCAGGTGTTTGAAATCAGAAGCAGAGATATTTGCAGACCTCAAAGAAACAGGCGTCAGACAGTCAGGATGTACAGAGTAGGGATGCTCATTTCGATTAATTTTCCCAACCGACAACCGCCGTTGCATTAATCGTTAACTGATCAGATTAGAATATTAAATTAGAATTGAATGAAAATAGAACTGAGGAGTGTCTGATTAAATATGCAAACATTTTTTGTCAGTTTTTATTTTAACATGTGCGAACAACAGCACACAGAACTTATCAAGAACAGAATCTGGATTCACACATCGTCAAATTTTCACGCACCTGCAGCGTTTCCGACAACAGAGAAAAACAAAGTAATATCAACAAAAAGAATAAAATAAATAGGCCTGCACTAAATATTTTTTTACTTAAATAACAAATTAAGATTACAAAACAAAAAAAAACACGCAGAAATACCTTTGAAGTTTTGACGATCAGGCATAGGCAAATTTTTTCAGACAAATAGCAGGCATCTCTTTTCGCTCGCTTCACTTTGCCTGCCCGGCAAAATACGTCTGAAGGCGCGTGTGGTTGCACGTGATAATGCCCCATGAGTTAACAAATAGCGTATGTGTAGCATATTTAAAGGCTATTGTGTGCTTTTAAAGTTCATTTAAAAGTAACGACTTTGGGACTTTTATTCGCGTACAAATGAAAATGGACAACTTTTTACTTGAGTAATAGTTTCCTTAGGGTATCTCTACTTTGTCCAGCTCCCAGGTGGCTGCACTGCCCAGAAACATGGTCGCCCTGGAGTTATGCCCCTCAGCATACACACACACACACACACACACACACACACACACACACACACACACACACACACACACACCATCATCTGATTTCTCGTTACACACACCGAATCAATACCCCCTGACAACTCTTTTAGCGCACACCAAACATCCCATAATACTAAACACACCAAACATAGTATTGTTCAGAGTTCTCCGTTCCTCATGGGTCAAGCTTTGCTTACTGATATTGATATTCTGTTGCTCAAACTCTTTCTGAGATCCTGCTGTTCATTCTGATCGCTCACCACATGACCCTCGCTAGTTTTTTTTTTTAAACACACTGCTTTTTTTCCCTCAAGACTTTGGATTGTTTGCTGCCTGCCCTCTTTAACTGAACACTACAGTACCTTAACACTTGCATGCTCCTCCACTTCCTGACAACTTCTCGACACTTCCTGAAATGTTATACCAAATTCATATAAAACCTAAAATCCAGGAATCAAAAAACTATATTTAAATTGGAAACAATTCCACTTACCGTGCTACAGAGGGACACCTGAAAGATATTCCCATCACTTCCTCCACAGAACAGGAAGTACTCACAAGGGTCAAGGGTCACTGACATGATGCTGACATCAAAGAGGACTGACAAAAGCATCTCTCCAGAGGAAATTTCCCACAGCTGGAAGAACAGAAAAGAAAAATTAATGTAGAGAATAGCATAGTGGGTTTTTTTTTTTTGGTTACATTCCTAAATATATAATAAATTAGCTTAAATACCCGTCGCTGACAGGAAAAACGTTTGTAGAAACACAGTGGGTAAAAATGCTAAAGCTAAAAGTAACCTGATCAGCTTTAATGTAATCAGTGATATTATTGATTCAGGTTGGTTAGCAAGTTAGCACATACACATATTGCTAACTTCTTGATACAAAGAAATAAAATTCATTTATACCACTTTATTGCTGTTATTAATGAGGTGAAAATATGAATTAATCCCAGTAAAAATATTCAGTTTAGATTTTTTAATTAATATCTATTGCTGCAGGTGTTTGTTTTTACATTGAGCAAACCATAACTTCATACGGTAACATCGCTTTTACTTTACATTTTGATTTCATATATGGTGCAGGTTAAACCTCAGGCAGATATCTAAGTAATGCAAAGGTTTCATTCAATTCTATCTAGTTGTGTGTGACATACAGACATACAGAAAATTTTCTGAGACTGGCTTCAGGTCCTCCAATGTACGAAACGTATAAAGATTTCATTGAAAGAGCGACAAAAATGTACAGACAAAAACCTTTTTTTATTTATTAAATTTATATTGATATACTGTAATAACACTATATACTAATATGACTAGTATAATAATTTAAATAGGTATTTTATTAGGTAGATGATTATACAATATATTATATATTGAAGAAGGTTCTTCCACTTGATCTCCTTGCTGAACATTTCTCGCTCTGGTTTATGTTTTGTGTGCGCGTGCATAAACCGTGATCCTCTAATGAAACATGATTTTAAAACTCGGATTTAGTTTCTCCGCAACAATTTCCGTGCTAATTTGGATGTTTTTCCTCATCATTATAGTGAAAGATCGATCTTGCCTAACCTCCTGGCAGAGGAAATCTATCCTGGAACATTTATAACGTCATGAATCTTCACATAAGCCTTTGAACAACCGGGTGTGAAACAACCCCTGTAGCAGCAATGTTTTATTGTCAGGTGATTTTTCCTTGTATTTGAGTTACGGTGTACAATTTCCACTAAAATATTATCAATAATTGTAATATCCTGACCCCAGAGTGATATTTATATTTGAGTTTTGGAAGGGAAAAAAAAAAAAAAGCTAACTAAATATGGAGACTCCTTCCTACAGGGAAGAGATGAAAGGAAAGACCCTGCTTCTATCACCTTGGAAGACGGCGAGCAATGAGCCGTCTGACGCTGACGGCAATAAATATCGGTCTGCGCCGCATCGCACATTTCTGTTCCAAACTCTTCCCCAAATTAATGACTCGACAGATCTAATTATTTAGAGACGATAATACTTTTGCCAAGAACTTTGATGGTCGGTCATCGTGCCCTGAGCCAATATAATACAAGCTTAAAGGAAGTGCTGAGGAGGAGGTTTTAAAAGTCCACAGTAGGAACGGGGCTTTTCTCATACAGAAGCAGGTTAATGCTATTCATCCCCCATTAATCCAACCTACAGACAACCTTTTTAAAGCTAACAGACAGGTTATGAAGTTAAAAGAAATCCACACACACACATATACTGTATATAAGGTCTGTTGAGTAAAGATTAATAGTCCAGAAATACCCATGGTGGAATTACTAGCTGTGTCCCTTTAATCAGCAGACACGGTAGAAGTCTGGATCCATGTCTTCAGAGCTGTCTATAGAGATAGTAAGCATGTTTAAGCGTTCCCTCTTTGGCTTACCTTCCACAGTTCAGAGTGACAGATGGGCCATCATAAGGGAGACAAACCGACCATAAAATAAAGCTGGGATTGGACTAATAATTGGACGAGATCAGTGTGACGACCCCGTCATAAAACAAAAAAGTGCTGAAGTCGAGCGGATGGAAAACCTTGGGTGTCTTTCGCCGTTTGAAAGACACACACTACCACTGTGTAGATAACGCCTAGAGAAATCGGGATTTAATGTGATTCAACACTGAAAATATTTAGGTCAGGATTCGATATTAAACCGTTTCTAATGCGACTGAACTGATAATGGTCTAGTGAGCTAAAAAAAAAAAAAAAATCATTCACCACTTTAACGCCCCATTAAAATAAAGCCGTTTCTTCTTCTTTCTACAAGACTCTGTATAATTTCACAAAGTGTTTGCTGTGAGTGACCAACCCCAGGCTTGTACAGTGGACACTATGCATGATGGGTGCATCGCTTCATGCGCTTCCCTTCTTACCCTGACGCACCCATCACGCTGGTCATCAGATCACATGACCATTTTCCATTGCTCCAATGTCTAATCTTTATGCTCCCTAGAAAACTGAATCCATTTTCTGATTAGTCTCATTAACAAGTGGTTTTCTTACGGACACACAGCTGTTTAATCCTGTGAGATCTCATTACATTGTGAATGTGAAAATGCTCTTACTTTCACTTCACATTGCTCTGCTTTCTACTGTCCATTTTTCATGATGCAACTTCACCAAGTGTATAAGGAATCTCTGTTCATGATTTTTTTTTTCCCCAAAAAACATTTATTCCACAAAGTTGACAGTTCACTACTACCCATACAGGTTTCAGTAAAGTGCTGTAGTATTGCATTTCCAGTAGTTTCAGTTTCAATCTCCTTAGTTGTTTTCTTCGCATGATGCAGGCCAATAATTTGACCCTTTTTACGTTCATAAAAGTTTATAGCTAAAAACTATTTTCCACAATAAACTTACAAACATGTAATTAACTGTGCTTAAGTTATATCTGTCCAAATCTATTACCTGGGGAAAGTTTTTACAGACTTTTATAATTGTGTTCACCCATCTGGAAAGGTTTTGATTAGATGAATACAGTACTGCGCAAAAGCCTAAAGCCACCCCCCATTTCTTTATATTCATTTAAATTAAATGATGTATATCCAATTAAGAAATGAGAACAAATGTTTAACTGTGACAGGCTGCAAAATGCCTAATCATACAGTTTAAAAAGTGGTTGTTTATGTAACAGCCTTAGCAGCGACCTCATTTCCCCTCTCGTCTGTTCCAACCACTCAGCATTCAGCATCACCAGTACAGTATACTAATCACCGGCCTGATCATCTGCACCTGTTTCTCACTAGTTCATGATTAAGTTAAATGTTTTTCTAAGGTTCAATGATTGATATGTCACTGTGTGGCTTAACGAGGAAAAAAGAAATTCCTCTGAAACTGGTCAGGTACAGGGTCTGGTCTGAAACTGAGAGACTAAAAAAGTCCTTCAGGAAGCCTGGAGAACTATTTCTTAAGAATACATTAATAATACAAGAAGGTCTGGGTCTTTGGAAGCAAAATATGATATTAAGAAATGACGGGTGGGTCATGTTGAGCACAGTATTGTAATCTCATGGAATACACGTATTTACAGTATATTCCATCCAAACTGACACGTGATGCAGCAGGACATGCAAGCGTGCATTATTTTAATACAACACCACAATCTGGAGTGTGTTATTCTGTTTATACTGTAACACAGTGATTTGCCAAAGATTTGAACATTTAATTTATTGATGAACAATAATGCATTTTAATGGTTTGTTGGTACTAATCTTGTGGAATTTCCAAGAGACAAGTTAATTAAAAGAATTATTTTGTGGGAGAGGAGGTTTTCATGCTTTTGATTTGAGAAAGTGTTCATCTCTGGGGATTTTGTTAAGTACTGAGGTCTCAACACAAGTTAAACCTACAATACATACATGCTGTTTGAGTACATACATGACCCAAGGATGAACAACACAACAAACCAAGCCGGTTATTTACTGTATAAAAGAAATGCATGTTGGGGAACAGATTGGCTGGGTAGTTTGGTTTAAACTGTATGACATTTTAACTAATAATGAGTAACACGTTGCACATTTTAACAGCCTATAGTTGGAGTTGGATGATGTGCATCCAAGAAAAAAAGTTTTTTGCTGCGATAAAACCATCATTCCCTTACATGCATCTTCTTCACCTCTTCTTTCTTTAAAAAAACAAAACAAAAAAAAAAACAGCCTGTCATTTTACCAAGTAACCAGAAAGCGTGGAAGTCGACTTGCTGGGAAACTCTGAAAAACATTGTGGCCATTACAAAGCGCTTACGACTTACCTTTCATAAAAACATTTCCAAAAAAATTAAAAAGACATCAATACATCACCAGTTATGAGAATTACTCTGTAAAACACCAAAACACTTCTTCATGAATCTATTTATTATCAGTTTAAGCTTATGTGACTGTTTTGCTGTCCACGTCCCTGTAGATGAGCTGTTACCATAGCAACAATAATGTATAAGAAAAAAAAAGCTTTTGTACTAACAATACAAAAAGCAATGCACACCTTTTGACCAATCAAATACGAGAATCTCACACCAGTGAGGTACAGTATAAGCAGTGGTGATAAATTTCAAAACAATTAATTTGTATTAAAATGACGCGTCAGCAATGCATATGAAATTATCAGTAAGTACACCCTAAAGACACACCAATCTTTTATTTATACACAGATTGTGTATCTTATCACTTAGCAAATTAATCATAATTGCTGCAGACGTCCTCCGGGAACAGTACTTAATAGACATGTACACGTGGACGAATTGGTTGGTACCTTTCTATTGAAGAAGGGAAAATCCAGAATGGTCACTGAAATAACGAAACTGATAAAAGTCATAATGAATGATAATTGAATAAACATCGACTAATGTAAATCAGAGATTGCTTTTAAATTGTGGTCCAAGTGGATTGAAGGATGAAAAAAAAAAAAAAAAGCGAACGGCATTGTCCCGAAGGAAAATGATGGTACCTTAACATAATATTTGGTTGCATGACCTTTAGAGGAAATCGCTGCAATCTAGTGATTTCTGTAGCTCTCAATGAGACTTCTGCACCTGTCAGTGTGTATTCTGGCCCACTCTTCCTGAGCAAACTGCTCCAGCTGTCTCAGGTTTGAAGGGTGTCTTCTCCAGACTGCATGTTTCAGCTTTTTCCACACATGTTCAATAGGATTCCGATCAGGACTCATGGAAGGCCACTTCAAAATAGTCCAGTGTTTTGTTCTTAGCCACTCTTGGGTGTTTTTAGCTGTGTGTTTCGGGTCATTATCCTGTTGGAGGATAGCAGTATATTTTTCTCCAGCATGCCTTCATAGTTTTGAGATTTCATTGTACCCTGCACATATTCAAGATAAACTCTGCCAGACACAGCAAAGCAGCCCCAGAACATAACTCGGGCATCATCCGTGTTTGTTAAAAGTTAAATTTTTGTGTCTGTAAACATAAGGCTGAAATTACTAAAAAAGTATGGCTTCTTTATGGTTTGCTTTCAACAGTGGACTCCTCCTCGGTTGTCTTCCATTAAGCCCCCTTTGGTCAAAACACCGACAGGTAGTGCGATCCAACACTGATATTCCTTGACATTGGAGTTCATTTTGAAATTATTCGGAAGTTGTCAATGGTTCTTTGGTTACCATTATCACCATCCCTGTGTTCAGTTTGACGTCAATGTTTCTCTTGCAGCCAGGTCCAGTTGGGTTGTCTACCATATCATGGACCCTAAACTTCTTGGGATGTTTTAATATTAGAGTCCAGGGAACATTTCTGAGAACACTTGTCCCTTTAAGTCTGGTTCATTTCGATCAGTGAGAACACAATCAATCCATGCTCGGTACCATTTGATCCCTTTTCCAGCGAACTTGGGCAGGAATCAAGTCAGATATGGAACCAATCGTACCTGAGAACAGAAGTAGATCGCTGTTTAGAGACGACGCCATTAGTGTCGTCTGTCTCTGATCTCCGTG
Organism: Leiocassis micropogon; assembly: GCA_028565275.1. Lineage (NCBI taxonomy): Eukaryota > Metazoa > Chordata > Actinopteri > Siluriformes > Bagridae > Leiocassis > Leiocassis micropogon. Next base: position 22,753,951 of record JAOVVA010000004.1, on the reverse strand, counting down.
TGTGCCGATCTCTTTCTCCTACCCATACAGCCAAAACTGGTCAAGTAGTATGGTATATGATGGCTGTACTCTTGACATGTTTTTTCACCAAAATATCAATAATAAAAAGAAGGGTAACATCCTTGTTCTCTTCTTTTCTAGTGTTCAATGGTGGTTCACAAACCAAGTAGGTGCATACTGCCACCTGCTGCATTGGAGAGTGTAAATACACAAGTGTACCCGAGAACGGAGAAGAAAGATAATGGGCACGGTACAAATCAATCGTGCCTGATGTGAACACAACTTTAAACTGTAGTTACAGGAATTTTGCTTGGAGATGGTCTTAAAGCCTTTATATGAGTGACTACATTTCACTATTTAATCATCAGCTGACTAACTGATTCCTAAATTAAATCTTACAAGATTACTCATAAGATTCTCAGTTTCAAGTCATTTCAGTGAACATTGTGGGGTTTATCATTATTTAATGGAAGGGTACCAAGAAATTCGTCTACGTGTGTGTATCCGTATGTCTTACCCAATCCAAAGAGTATTAATAAACGGCTTATATTGTGGATGTCGACTGTGCCAAGTGAATTTTTCCCTTCATTTCAGCAGAGGTGAAAAACTCTCCTTATCATTACGTGCGGTTTAAATCCGCAAGCTTTATCTCTATCACGCAAGAGATTCATTTGAATAAGTTGTTAAGATGCGTCTGTGGCGATCTGTGAAATTTAAATGGAAGACGAGCCACAAGAGATGCTTTTAAATAACTTGCTGTCATTGGCCTGTAAATAAACCTACAACACAACGGATACAGCTCAAACTACATATTATTCTTCTAAGTTGAAATGATTTGCCAAAGTAACAGAATATGAGTCACTGGAGAGACACAATGAATCACTCAAATAAATAAAGGCATGATTTTCAAATAAAAAGAGCATTGAGTCATGGTTCCTGAAGACCCAGTAGCAGTAAAAAAATGTAAAATATATACATATATAAAATATATAATATGCTGTATATCAAATAATCATAAATCAAAAAGAAAGTTGGATAAATCCATTATGAAAATGTAACAGGCACATCTATACAAAGCACGAGACTTAAATTGATGGTTGGAAATAGGTCTTCTGCCTCTAGTCAGGTTCAGATCGACAGTAAAAGTAATGCAGGAAGCCTGTTTATTCCCAGTTCATCAGTTCCTCCAGTGGTTGACCCCTGGGCTCCAATGGTTGACCTATGATTCGAATATAACATACTGTACTTTATCAGACAAAACCGTTCATCTACAGCGACAGACAGATATCCACCACATCTGGTGATACTGAAAACCAGACACCAGGCTGATGACAAATGTGTATCAGCCAGGAGAAATTAAACCCTAAAATTACTGAGCTGATTGATGAAAATAGCTGGCAATGACACGCAGGGTGGATGGGGCAAACAGAGGCAGGCTGGCTTCGGGGAATACTGGGACTTGAGAAAAACAAACAAGTATGCTATTGAAATAACTTATTGGTGCTTAGAATATTTATAGTGACTCATATACATATACCGAGAAGCCATAATATTAATACAATTAACATTGAAATCACCTAGGTTTTGGGTTTCCCTTGTGCCACCAGGGCAGCTTTGACCCCTCAAGGCATGGCTCCGAGTCCTCTGGGTTCGTGTTGTGGTGTCTGGCACCAGGACATTGGCAGTGGATCCTTCGGGAGATGTTGGTTGCAATATGGGGCCTCCGTGGAGCAGATTTGTTTGCGGTATCCCATGGATGCTCAATCGGATTGGGATCTGGGCAGTTTGAAGGCCGAATAGGTGAACTTGGGCACTTTGCCTTGCCGGACCCCACGGGTGTCAGGCTATGGTGCACTTGGTGTTCTGATTTACAGCAACCATTACAGTCGTTCCACATGGGTTATTGCAGAATTTCCCAAGAGTTTGTTCATTCTTTTTGTATTTGCTGAATGACCGTTAACAATAATTTAAATACATTTCACACCGGTTTCTACTATTGAATTAACATCACGGACTGGGCACATCAAAAACAGTGCACACTATTAAACTTCTTCCAGTGACCATATAAACTTTTAAACTTGCAGTATTCCAGTGAATTCCATTCATCAGGTGGACCAATAGCAGATGTCACAGAGGACATGAAAAAGGTCTAAAAAAGTGGTGTCTAAATGCCACAAATATCACTTACAATAAGAAGTTTTGTGCCTCCCCTTAATGGGGGGGGCTAGATTTAAAAAAATGTCTTTATGTCTGCTAAATGTTATGTGGCAGGAAATATTATTTCCAGAGATCCTAATACAATAAGATAAGAGGTTTTTTATTAGAATACTGTATGCTAGATTTTTAAAGGGGATGGAATTATCCAGTGGTTGCAGCTATACTTCAAATCGGTTTGAAGATTGGACTTTGGAGCAATGTAAAAAGGTCATGTGGTCAGATGAGTTCAGATCGACCCTATTTGAGATTGTATTTGAGTCATGGTAAAAAGGGAAGCACATGAAGCGATGAACCCATCATTCATAGTGCCCACTGTACAAGCCTCTGGAGCCTCTGTTATGACTTTTGCACAGGACTACACAGTCAGACCTATAAATTTCAGAACAATAAGTTCCAATAAGTTACTCAAGATGTGGGCGAAGTCAAGACTTTTTTCTATTTAATTTAATTTAGAAATTACAGCCAGTTTCATACGCACCATATTTTGGGAATCATAAATATTGGAACACATGGAAAACAAGCAGTTGCATGGCCAGATGTGGCCTGTTCGCTCCTTACTCCAGAACTAAACAAGCAGATAAAAGGCCTGGATACACAATTGTATCAGTAACAAGTGTATCAGCTTCAATTTAACAAGTGTCTGGAACTATACTTGTGGCATGAGAAGCATTCTTACAAAAGATATTCATGCAATCAGTGTTTTTATGATGGTGGTGGAGAGCACTGATGTCTAACACATCAGTCCAACATCATCTATTTTGCACATCTGCACTGAGAGACATCAGGATAAAGGAGTTTCATTATAGGATGAAAATGATTAATGAAAAATGACTTTGTACTCATTGATTTGCTAGGATTCTTACTGCAAAAGGGACAATAGAACTGAATCATGCTGACAAAATGATCCAAAAGCAAAAAAGGAATCAAAGTTTTGCTTTTGTTTTTTTTTTTATTTCTTTATAACTCCTCAGCTCAACAAATTGTACTGAAAGGAGTCATATTTATTCTCGCGTTCTTTCAAAAATTTATGCCACGTTTGAAGAACAAGTCAATATTATAATGCAAGAAGAGCAAACTCTAACACTATAACGTAAACCATTTGAAATGATCAACATAGTTTAAAAGATGGTCCATGTAAAATTTATAACCAGTGGGGAAAAAAAAAAAAAGGAATAGCAATGAACGGGGCAGGTGCCTCGAGTCGCTCACCAATCATCAGTAATCAGGCATCTCAGCATGAAGACAAAGCAGCTTTGACAACGTACGCGCACTCTGCATTCCATCTCACCTCTCCAAATCAGAGAGAAACACGATAGTATGGGGCCGTCTGAAGCCCTGCTGGGCGAGCAAGAACACAAAAAAAAAAAGACAGAACCAAGCCACACCAGGATAATCGTGCGTGAAGGAAGACCAAGCTAAAGCCGAAGAAGCATAATCATCTGTGACGGGATCTAGAAAAAAAACTGTGGCTTCTTCATAACATACATGATTGCAATATGTAATCAAGCTGACCTGTCAATTTTTTTTTCACTGATGCTGCATATTATTGAAGTCTGCTTCTCTTTAGCCTATAATTATGTATAGATCAGGGTTTTTTTGCCCCCAATTAGTAAAAAAATATAGGCTTACTATTTTAGAAATCCGCAGTGCATTAGTGTAAATGCATACTCCTAAATCTCGAATACGAATAAAGCGAGTTTTATATTTATACAATCCTAACATCTGGCAGCTTTTCAAAAAAGCTCTCATACGAGCTTCTGGGAGTCATTTATTATTTGGGCTTGTCGTGTTACTGTAGATATGATAGATCATGGTTTGTCACGATCACTCACATTTGAAGAAATACACGGGTCTGTACGCTGTATTAAATAAAACTGACAAATACATGTGCCATTTGTCCATGTCATTTTTATATCAGGGAACCTGTTATGCAAAATTCAGTATTCAGGCGGGTTAAAATACTAAAAATGAGAGAAATATACTTTTTATTATTATTATTATTATTATTATTGGCCAGGGTTTATACAATTAAACCAGATTTTCATCTCATATACCAAGAGATCCTCCGCAGCTCAGTGCTTATCTCACTTCAGTTCAGCTCAACATCGCCCACTTCTCTGGGTGCCATATTTAAGACTTGGAGGAACTGAATTAAGCTAGGCTAGCAGGTAGAGGCTCACTCCTCACTCCTAACATAACTGTCTTCAGCTCTTAAAAAGGGCTAGGTTAGCCATTAGTGAATTGCAGTTAGCAGTTAACACACAAGACTAACCACTACAGGCTAACCTACTGGTCTTTAGCTGTTGGAAAGGGCTAGGTTAGCTATTAGAGATTAGCAGTTACTGGCTAATGGCTAACCTAGTCCTTCCTTTTTTGCTAAACACTGCAGATAACCGGTCAAAGTAAACCTAGCCTTATTTAGCTCCTAAGAGGTCCCTTTTTTTTCCCGGTCCCTGCTTTCTTAAAAAGTATGTTTGGAAAAAATAATAAATTAAGCAACCAGAAGCACAACCTGTGTGGAATTTTAGTTGGAACATTAACAAACATTAAGACTTAATGTAAAGTGTGTTATGTAAAAGAAGTATAACGTGATGCAGGTGCTGACTTGGTTAAAGTTTCTCTATGTTTTGTTTAAAAAAAATCATTAAAAAAAAGGGGGGAATTCTGATCTAAACATCAACTTGGGACTTAAATAAAAAGAAAATGTAATACTATTTTATACAAAAACATGAGAAAGTAAAATGGATGTAATCTTTTGGGCCGCCCTATATAATTTGGGTTAATCTAGCCTGTAATTATGATCAGATAAGCATGTTCTTTACACACCAAAGCAAAATTTTTTTGTTTAGTTTTTTACACGTCAGTAATATTTTTCAAATCAGAAACCTCCCACACAGAAAGTTTCACACCAATGACGGAATTTCACTGTATTTGTTGTTTTTTCGCCCCAGATTGATTTTGCCAACTTTTTGCAGGGACAGTAACGCCTCTGACCAATCACAATGCAGAACGAGTCTTTAAAAATTGTAGAAAGGTTAAAGCTAAAAATAGGCTGATCAGCTTTAATGTAATAAGTGATGATATTATTTCAGGTTGAAGCACACGTACATGTCTGCCTGTCTTTCAGTACAGCAGCACTTCTTCTAACTTAATACAAAGAAATACAATTTTATAATAAGTTTTATGATAAGTTGTACTTCTTTTGTCGTCGGCCAAATATACTCCCTGCTCGGTGATTGGAGAGTGAATCACAGATGAGAAACCGAAAAAGTAGTTTAGCTTTTCTAATAAATATCTATTGGTGCAGGTGCTTGTTTACATCGATCAAGTAGCTTATTAGTAACTTATTTTAAAGTAGATTATTAAATCTGGTACATAACTGTTCATAACATCACTTTTACTCAACATTTTGATTTAACTTATGATGCAAGTAAAGTTTGTGCTGCCAAGTGCTGCCAAAGATGAATTAAATTCTGTTCACAGTTTGACTCATGCGCAGTACACTGCCAAAACCTGCAGTTTCTAATCTGGCACTAAACTGTTCATAACGTCATT
>JAOVVA010000004.1:22715567-22734660 GCA_028565275.1 Leiocassis micropogon | reverse complement strand
TATACCACTTTATCCTGTATTCAGAGTCACGGGGGCCTGGAGCCTATCCCAGGAGGCTTAGGGCACGAGGCGGGGTAGACCCTGGACAGGGTGCCAATCCATCGCAGGGCGCACACACACACACACACACACACACACACACACACACACACACTCACTACGGGCAATTTGGGAACGCCAATTAGCCTAATCTGCATGAGGGAGGAAACAGGAGTACCTGGAGGAAACCCATCAAGCACGGGGAGAACATGGAAACTCCATGCACACAGAGACAGGAATCGAGCCTGGCCGGGAATCGAGCCCGAACCCTGGAGCCACTACACCACCATGCCGCCTAAGTTAGATCACATGCCTGGCATTCATTGTCACATGCGTGCATCCTCTGCAAGTGGTTGTGGTGCAGTATACAGTACAATAGTGTAGTACAAGGATGTTCGGGAAGTTAGCATAAAAGCAGTGGCGATAAGGCTGGTACAGCTAAGAAGCTAAGAAGGGCTGAGCAATAACGATGGAGAGAAAAGTGAAAATAACTGAGGGAATGAAACATGGTGAAAAGATGGCAGACTTTTTAACATGAATCGTTCACCATTCTTAAGACACTGTACTGTAATATACAGTGTAGAGTCGAATGTGTTAGTATCCTAGAACCCACACAATGTTCGTCTTACGAACAAATTGGACTCTCGAAATGGAATTTGTTCGTATATTGAGGAATTTTACAGTATATTAGATGGTTTAAATTTCAAAGAAATAACCTTTATAAGAAACTTAAACAACTAGTGTGCATCTATGCTTTCTGAAAAAGCAACATTGCAAATGTGACGATGGATAGCGATCCCCGTGTCTCACCTATGATCCTTGCAAAATTAGAAAAATTTGTGGTTTATTTTCCAGGAATTCATCAAATGTTAGAGTTTAACCATTGGAAGTTTACTTAAATTATTTAAAAAGTGCAAATCAAATCTGAATTGAAATATGACCCATCGATTCACTGAATCGAATCAACTGACAAAGTGTTATGTATAATAACTTTAATTATACATAATTACTTATGACTTCCATTTCACATTGTCCTTCTTTGCTATTCTAATTATTACTGCATTATCGCTACTTAATTCACTGCACTGATCATTATTGAAATGCGTTTATTATTGAACAGCAAATTAATCTTTTTCCGCAGGTCGTTTAAACGTTACACTCCAACCTGACGTTACACTCCAATTTTGACAAGACGCGAATTTGATCGTTCGGATACGCTAAAGATTCCAACTGTCGTTGGAAACTGAGCGTGCATATTTTACTATGAAGATTCGCCACCGCCGGCCCAAATCCTTGACGGGCAAGAGGGTAATTATACAGTGCCAGCCGTCTTTGTGCTTTAAATTCTCCTCGTACTCCTCATCGCCTAATTCTTCATGCTACATTGCACTCAACATTGTCACTTAACAGGGAAGGACACGGACATCAGGAAAGCCGGGTCGATGCATTCGGAATTTTTCGACAGATTGAGACAACAAAGCCAAAATTCTATACGAAGCAACTTTTAACACACCATGTGCAATATTAAAACTGCTCTAAGGTGGGTAGGGAAAAAAAGAAAAAGAAAAAAAAAAAAAACTTTTACACTGACACTTGACTGAAAAAAAATCATCTCTGGCTGGGGTGAACTACAGGGTATTGCTGAGAGATGAAAGAATACTGTTTGAATATTTAAGGCAAAACTTTCTGCCCTTTTTGGTAACATTTGGGGCAATTCAGTTGTGGGAACTTAACAAAATGGTGTCTATGGAGAAAAAACAGTAATAAAAACAAATGCGAGTGTTTTTTCAGCCGTTGGAAGTTAACACATTGAAATACCACTTGGTTTTCACTCTACACCTTTCAATATGTGGAAACTCCTGCTTGACTTTCTTCCAAGCTTCCATTAGAGCCGAGCACTATGATTTCTAGTATGAGTCATTTCCCAAACCGCTGGCATCCATCAAAATAAAAGCGGATCAGGGCTGGTCGAGAAAAGCTATGCTAAGAGGCTCGATGTTGATGCTCCGTTGTGTTGAAGGCCTGCGTTTGTTAGGAACCATCGGCCAAGTGTATGTGCTTAGCAACTGTTAACCTACAACAACTTCAGCAGGCACCCTGGGTATAACATTTTCACAGTGTGTATAGTGAAATATTGCGTCCAAGTTATTCCTTTTTTTATTCATAGCTGCTGCAAAACAAGTTTCCATTTATAATTTAAGGTTAAAGTCGCCATAACTATAGCACTGTGGAAGTATAATAGTGCCAAAATTCCCCAAAGCAAAATAGCATGTTGAATTACATGAACTGAAAAAAAAACTTCTGCAATAAAAATGTTTGAATTTTTCTGCATTGCATATTTTCAAATGTTAAAAATACAATCTTTATTATTTTTTTAACCTTATAAATTTAGATCGACAAAATTCAGGAAATAAAATTTTACTTGAAAATATTTTTGAACTGCAATTTAGTAAGTTGAATATTTTTACATTGAATTTTAAATGCTTGAATAACATTTTCATATAAAATATCCAACCACAATAAATTGCAGTGCCAAAAATTTCCAGCATTGAAAATGCACTAAGGATTTTCTTTCAATTCAGATCAAATTGCAATGCTGAAAAATTCAAATATTTTTATTGCAATTTTGGCGTTATTATACTTCCATATAACACTGAGTTATTCACTACAATAATTTTTTTTTTTAATTAATACACAAAAATTTTAGGTGCAATACACCACCACCACCACCACAAAACACACACTACAGGTCAACAAATTTAGTGCCTTTTTGCCAGTGAAGCAAAAACAATTTAATATTAAGGATGAGAATCACCAGGTACCAGGGTGATACGATACGATCACGATACCTAGGATGCCGATTTGATTTATATTTCAATTCTGTTAGTATTTTATAAATATCCTGATTTAATATATTTTTTTAGATCCATAACAATACAAACTAACTTCAAATACAAGAGTTTAACATTTAATTTAAAATTACATTGAAGAAAAAAAAAAGCTTCATTTCTGCTGCACAGCACGTATCTCTATTATGTCATCCAACATAATCGTTATTTATGGTAAATGAATAGATTTTTTCCCCTATATTTATGTATTATACGAGAAATTTTCTTTAATTTTTTTATTACTTTTAATCAGTATTAATACATTTAACAAGGCAACTAGCTCTCCAGACTTTACACTAGCTATTACTATTTATAACCATTTCGGAATGGAACTTGTCAAAACATTGGAGCTTTTACTGGCGAGATAGTGTACCTAATAAATCTATGAATTCTCAACTTTGAGGCTCTCATTCCTCTCATGGCTCGACTGTTCCAACTCTGCTGACAGGCCTCATCGCTTGCATTATTAATCCTTTGCGTGTCTGGTGCTTGGTCATCCAAAATGTGCACATTTCACCGCTGTTACTTCACTCAGCTGACGCCACAGAGTTGCTCATGTCAAGTCCTTGATGGGGCTATCCAATGCTTATTCACTATGGTATATGGATGAACAGTACCTGGTGAACAAAACCAAACTGTTCTCACTTTATAGTGAGTTTTATAGTGGTTTCCTGAATTGGGAGCCACTCACTCACTCGGTCATCATCTATACCACTTTATCCTGTATACAGGGTCGTGGGGGACCAGGGGCCTATCCCTGGAGACTTAGGGCATGAGGTGGGGTACACCCTGGACAGGGTGCCAATCCATCATTTACGCACTACGGGCAATCTGGGAACGGCAATTATCCAGAAACCTGGAGAAAACCCACCAAGCACATTGGAGAACATGCACAGACACACAGACATGTCACATTCAAACAGAACATGCAAACACACAGACCCCGAACCCAGACCCTGGAGGTACCAATAGAGTGTAATTGGTAGTGTTTACTCTGAGGGAGTGATAATTTCCTGTGTTAATTGGAGAAATAACCAATCACAGGCATCTGTTAGCTCACGAATGAAAAAAAGATCGTCCTTATCTCCAAGGGTGTCATAGTGCAATGTGACCCACATTGGGTTTCAGTTGGAAACGATGCAGTCGACACATCACGTCACATTATTGGTAGCTGTTGTATTATTTGGGAAGGCTGACTGGAAGGCTTTGCTGACTACCAAATTAGGTGAAAATGGTGGGAAAGACAAAATTGGCCGTCCCAAGCCCGGATAAAATGGAAAGGGTTGCATCAGAAAGGGCATCAGGTGTAAAAACCTGTGCCAAGTTGTTGATGGTCGCTGTGGCGAGCCCCCGACGGGAGCAGATGTGATACGTTTATCTAGAAGTATCGCCCATCCCGACTGCTCAACCTGGCTAAATCTACAGACTCAACCTTCATGAAAAATCTAAAGGAAAGAATTTGTCAAGGAGCACTTAAAGTTTAATGCAAATTTACTTCACCTTCTACCGGCCCTTAAATAACTATGCGTTCTAAATATATCAAGATGCATTCCTTTCTGAAGTGTTTACTTGGTAACTCAATTCCATGTATATTAGGCATCATGACTACATACAGTACCGTGCAAAATTCTTTACTAGTACCGTAATCTGTACCTGGCTTGACTGTTTAGTGTCTGGGGTTTCCAGCAGCATCGTGTCTAGTCACTGCTTCCGCTGCTCTTCAGTCACCTATCTCAGCATTTGCATCTAGTGAGTTGGTGGATCCTTATTACTCGATTTCAGAAGCACCATCAGTTCCTCAAATAAACTGAGCAGATTGTAGAATTCCTCACCTGTAGGTTCCTTTGCATGAAAGCACTGAGCAGATAAATGTAGAAATGCATATGTAAATCTCGCCATGCTTTTTCCCCCCCTGACATTTACTTCCACTAACAGATTAGGAATTCTAATATTCCGGGAATAAACATTCGGCACTATTTGTGTTTTCTGAAACAGAAAGGCTGTTTTTTCTGTTTCTCTCAGTGCTCATGGTCAGGCTGTAAAAGACATACATTGCCATCTATGGGCATGATGGGAGAGTTGCACACAATGAGCTGAGTCAGAATGAAGATAAACTTCTGGAATGTTCACTCCAAAATATCAGCAAACAGTTGAGTTGTGTTCAAAGGGGTTTAGGGAATGAAATCTGCTACCGCTGTTAATACAGTGCACTTACAGCTAAACTCTAACTTCAAATGTGACAAAATATAAAATGTCATAAAAGCGCTATAAAAATATCTAAAAATATATGCGTGTCGTTCAAGTCAAACAGGGACTTGTGCAGAAATTTCCGATCGAGAAGGCTGATAAAACAGTAAAAATGTTTGAATACAAAGGTCTTAAAGAAGTCTGTGTATGACGATCCCGGCCGAGGCGGCTCGGAGCCCACTGCAGTCGTTCCAGCGAACATTCAGCGTACGGAACACCTGAACTTGTTGCTAGCTTGTGGAAGAGATGCGTCTGTCTGTGGGAACTGAACAAACAGTCATTCACCAACACTACTTGCACATTACAGGAACTCAGCTTTGGTAATTACTGCCACATTTCCGCATGTTTGGGCCATTAAAGGAGTTCCTGGGAGGCCAGCGTCTCAGACGTGAAGCAGAAAAACTGATCATGGCTCTGGTGTACTGAAGTAAAACTTTCTACCCAAGCACTAGGGATAAGTGCACTAGTGTAGCAGGGGATTATATAGAGAAATAAAGAGTGTGTTCACTCTCATACAGTAACTGTGTTCTGTACAATCAAAAGTCTCGGTTTGACTTGAATGCCCTTCCTCCAATGGGGACGTAACCCTGTCCTGAATGCAAACATGTACAGTATTTGTAAAACTGGCAACGTATACATACATTTATTTGTTCAAATTTCTTTTGTGAAAATGATTGTGGGGGGAAACAAACAAAAAAAAAAAAAAACACTTATAAAATATTAAAAGCCATCACAGTCTAGTTAATGCACTTTGGACCCAAACAAGTTATTAGTCTAAAACCTAGAGAATGAAACTAACTGAAAATGAGAATTAACTAAACATAACTGCAAAAACTGAAAGTTAAATATACCACAAGAAAAAGGCAAACTGAAATTCTGACTGCAGCCCTGCAGAGGAAGCCGCGTTTACCCTCTACTACAACAGAACAGTGGCATATGAAAAAGAGAAATGAATAAATCATAAAGTACCTGGCGAGGTTCCATACAAGTGCCAGATTGTCTTTTCCTCCGGACACAAAATGGCTGCTGTCGTCAGTGAACCGCAGGCAGCTCAGGTCCTGGTAGTGACGATTCAAAATAACCAGCAGGTTTCCAGTTGAAACCTACAACAAACATTGAGCGCTCAGAAGTGTTTTATATCTGAAAGGTGACCAAAACTGTCCAAGGATAGAAAAATACCATATCTACTAAACACTAAGTAAAACAAACCGTCACGATAATACGTCCTACATTATTACTTCATCTACTCATGCACGCTTGGTACTTTTCCCTACATTTCGAACTTGATCATAATTTGGTAAGAACATTGTACAGTGCCGGCTTTTCGGGTCACCGTCTGATTGTTAGAAGCATGCGTTACCATTGTACACACTCAAATACTGTTTGTTAGGTTTACACAATTAGTTTACACAATGCCTCTTTCCATGCATCAGGTGGTGCTTAAGAAAATATCAATAATATTGTAAATCTGTCTCATACAGAACAACTGCAAACGTCCAGCAAATTTTCAAGAATATAATGAGCTCATTTGTTTCTCTGTATTTTTGGAAGCAAGAAATTAAATTAGTTGGAGAACGTCAGCAGACACCACTGCCAGAGTCTCCCAATTACGTTTACTAATAGACAGGTCTGTTCTTCCCCAAAAGCAGGACAGAAACAAAAATTTGGACTCGCACTGGCAGAGCTGCAACGATTGTTCTTCAACTTGGGGAAAGTCAGGCAAGGCCAGATTTGGCTGACTGGACAAAATTAATGACAGATATCGTCTCTTGAATGTTTAATTGAAAGGGCTTATAATAACTACGGGAAGTTTTATGATCTGAATTCTTCGTGTATATAAAAGCAGGAACATAATGGGAAAGAATTATTAACATAGTATATACGGTGCTTATGCAGGTATATTTATTTTATATTTTATATTTCTCTCTCGTTATTTCACTGTGTCTGTTCTTTGTTAGTTTCTTCTTTTTTCCCTCTTTTATTCTTCTTTAAAGAATAGAAAGATAAATCTAAAGAAAAATAAAGTGTATATTTTTTATTATTGATTTGATATTTAGATTTGAATTATGTAATAAACAGTGTGTAAACTGCAATAGTTCTGTTGTATCCTGGAAAAATTAATAAAAAATTTGCATTAGAAAAAAAAAAAAAAAAAAGAACTATACTGTGTATAGTTTACATAAAAATATCACGCGTCATTAATTTAACTCCTTATACTAAATGTAAATTAAACAAGGCTCTAATTACGGCGGTACCTCGGCATGCGAATTTAATCCGTTCCGGAGGCGAGTTCTTAAGGTGAGATTTTGTTTTGCGAGACGACTTTTCCCATAAGAAATAATGTGAATACTGATGATCCGTTCCAGCCACCCAAAAATATGACCAATATTACCAATTTCCAACACTATAATCATATTTTGCATATAAAAACAACCAAAACATTTAGAAAAGACATTTAAATGGAGTCAATTATAAAATACACATTAAATCTTAATTCATGATTCCTCTTGGCACTGGCTGCTTTAAAAATTTAACTGAAACCGACTCACTTTTCCTCTTGCACAAAATGCAAAAAACTCTTAAAAATATGTAAACTCACTTTGCTTGGTTTTCAAAAGACGCAAAGACATAGACGCAAGCCAGACGTACGTGCAACACAGAGGCACATTTCTTGCGAAATTTCAGTTTTTACAAAATTCTTGAGGCGCTCGTATGCTGAGGTATCACAGTACTTGTTTTAGAACAGTGTAGTTATACTTGTAGTACAAATGTGATCTACTTACATTATGCAATGTGGAAATGACTTTAGTAAGAACATAAATCTAAATAAAACAAGCAAGATATAATAGCAGAGTGAAATATGTCTCCGTCTCACAATACCAGCATTCCAGCATATAAGCCTCGGCTCGGGTCAGAGTGCAAAGTTCAATTTGAAAATACATGATCAAATAATAATAATAATTATTATTATTATTATTATTATTATAAATCATATTTATAAGCGCCTAAATGACACTTTACATTGAACATAAAAGGTACAAAACTGAAAACATCAACTAATAAAAAAATTTGAACAAACTCAATAAAAAAATAAAAAGGTATGCAATTAAGATCAGCCAGATTAAATATAGTATAAATTAATTTAATAAAATGAGTCAATCCAAAGTTAAATAACATAATAAGTATGTAAGTAAGTAAATAAAACCGACTCTAAAATCGAGCTGTATCAATAAATAAATTAATAAATAAACAAATAAATTAAGTTCACGCCAATTAACTCACTCATGTAGAACTTATTTGCACATTGAAATTATACACGATATTCAGGTTGTATCGCTTGTGTGATATTGATTTTAGAGTGTACTCTGCTCGCTCACCTCCCACAGATATATGGCTTCAGCAATGCCTGCCAGCAGATAGAGGCCATCAGGGGAGGCTGTCAGGCAGGTTACAATCCCAGGACACACAATTTTCTGCTGCAGCTGGTCCTGAGAGGAGGAAGAAGAAGAGAGCACACAAAAGTAAGGAAGGAAAAAAAAAGTCTAGAATCAAGACAGACTTTTGGCTACAAGACATACAGCGAGCTATAACGGGACACTGTATAGGAACGAATTAGATAATGGTATTTTCCCACCTGAATTAATCATGCTTTAAATCATCCGGTGTTTTAGAGACATTGTTCATAAGGACGCAGGGTTGATGCTTGTCTGTATATGACAATATTCATACGCTTCTACATAAATATATATAAATCACGCACATATACGTTAGTTACAGGAATCACCAAGGACCACCCAATAAGATATTATCACGATACCCGAATGTCGATTCGATTTATATTACGATTCCGATATAATACACATTTTCTTTAGATTTTGTTAAAAATTCAAAAAAATAATTTCTTCATACCAAAAAAAGGATGCTGTGCCATGTTAATAATTTAGAGCACACCACCAGCAGATTTATAGTGGAATGAATTACCACATAAAAGAATCATGATAATACAATTCAATTCTATTTATACAGCGCTTTTAACAATGGTCAATGTCTCAAAGCAGCTTCACAAAAATAAAAGGAAAATTTGAAAAGAAAATTTATAGAAGTGTGTATGTGTGAGAAAAATGTGTCTAAATAAAAATGAGATTGTCCCTGATGAGCAAGCCGAGGGTGACGGCGACAGTGGCGAGGAAAAACTCCCTGAGATGGCAATAGGAAGAAACCTTGAGAGGAACCAGACTCAACAGGGAACCCATCCTCATCTGGGTGATAACAGACAGAAATGCATCATGTGTGTTATGCAGCTGAAAGTTCAATATAACAGAAGTTCTTTAAATTGATATGAAGTCCAGTTCAGCACAGGGATGATCCAGCAGGTGCAGAGGGCAGATGGGGTCTGGATCACTGGGAGAACAGGAGCAGCATGTGGAGCTCCAAACCATCATGAAGCAGAATCCAGCTGGAGCTGGTCCTTCTCTGGATGCCTCAGGATAACTGAATCAATTTTTTCCCCCCATCTCTAATATTTATACACACACACACAGCTTTAAAACAAAGATTTTGTTTTAAGCGGGACGTAAAAAATGAGGTTGGTTGATTGGAAATGTTCCTGAACACTCAGATGTAATCAGAAGCCAATGCATTATAAAGAAACAGGATGGATAACACCCGATGAGGCAGCTGAATGGATGGAGGATTCACGGAGCAGTTCTTCAATATGGGAATTTTATTAAAGATCCCATATTTGGTGTAAAGTGTGCCTGTTAACACTGCAGCTAAAATATGAAAAGGTTATGTTCTTTATACCTCAAACTCCCTCTGTTTCACTCCTTTTCCGAACACACCGTTTTCAGTGTCTATAAAATAAGCTACTGCTGAGCCACTCCCACTGGAGAATTGCGAGCCCTTCTTATATAAGGTCACAATTGGCTCGTTTAAGCCCGGGCCAATATAAAAATGTAATGAGTTTGAACACGCACACTGGAAAGCCATCATTAAGTAAAAAAAAAAGGAAATTAAGTAAATTTCGCAAAATGGTCCACTTTAAGAAATTAATTAATTTAAATAAATAAATAAATAAATAAACAATCAGAAAACCTTGACACGTCAATTCTGTTTTCAAATGTATTATGTTATTATGTAAATAACATCAAGATGAAAAAAAAGAAAGACGGAACTAAAGCACAAAAGACTTTTATATTATAATGCATGATTTTCACTGGTCATGATTAAAACACCACAATGAAAACAAAAGACTACACTTTGTGGGAAAAAGTAGTACATTAAGGAAACAATGAACAAATCCTCAACAAGTGATAAAGTAAAAAAAAATAATTAGCTTTCAAGCCAGTGTTAATATCAAAAGCAAAATAAGTGCATTACTACATTTCTGTGCTGCCAATAATGGTTTTATGCGATAGGTATAAACTTTTAGTAATTTTAATAGAAAAAGTTCCAGGCTAGTTTCCTAATAAGGAAAGTATAAGAAAAGTCAGAGTAAATAAGTAAAGGCTTTACAGCAACAGGTTCAACGAGGAAGTGCCAAAAGATGCAGTTCCTCGAATCTCCACTGGGGGCAGGCTCCAAAAGCCAAGTCGTTCCAAATAGAGCTCCGTGTTACAAACAAAAAAAAATGGGTTTGGTCTCTGTAGTTAGATTTCCCATGGTGTTCATGGTGACTCTATGGGGTCATTTTAAATGTAACTCATCAGTTTGGTAACCAACCAAATAACTGAAAATTAACTGTAGGAGTTGACACGGGACGACGAGTTCAGTCAAACACAAAGTATAATTTTATGTTAGCCAACTTAGCATTTTAGCTAAGAGAAAGCTAACCTAGGAAGGTTGTTGAGAAGCTGAGGAAAGAAGGCGTGTTGTAAACACCAGCCAGACTCTGTTCGTTTTGTCCATATACCTATTGATGGATTACTTGGGGTTTCGGTACAACACGTTGTACAAGCCTCTGAAGCCTGGGGTTGCTTCAACTGGTCAGGTCTGGGCTCAGCAACGTGATGCGGCAATAAAATGAAGTCAGCTGACAACCTGAATGTACTGAGAGTGGAGTTTTTCTTCTCTGATGACGCGGATATATTCCAAGACTCAAATTGTGAAAGAGTGGTTCTGGGAG
Organism: Leiocassis micropogon; assembly: GCA_028565275.1. Lineage (NCBI taxonomy): Eukaryota > Metazoa > Chordata > Actinopteri > Siluriformes > Bagridae > Leiocassis > Leiocassis micropogon. Next base: position 22,723,362 of record JAOVVA010000004.1, on the reverse strand, counting down.
GACAAGGAATCACTTTCACACATGAACTGGTCACCAGTGGTTTCTGTGCGCCGTAAATAAATGAATATTACAGTGTGCGAGTTTTATTTTTGGCCTGCCAGTGTCCATCACAGTTCTCGAGAGACATACAAAAGCATGTCACATCAATGTGCATGACTTCGCATTTCCTTTTCACGTAAATGATGGAACAGCCTTCTACAGTTTAAGCACTCATTAGTACTTACTGCTATTAATCGCACAAACTGAAAATGAGTGAAGGAAGGCAAAGGGTAACAAGGCCAAATGATTTAGTTTCTGGACAGTCCATCCCATTTTGAGTATTTCCTGTCTGTATAAGCCAATTATACCGCATCATCATAATGCGGATACAAGTCAAGAGCTAGAGCTAACGGTTATAAACAGCAGAATGTAGGAGGGAGTCACTGATCTCTGTAACTTCGGCCGTGGCATGGCTGCTGGTGTCAGATGAGTGGGGGTTTTCATGCACAAGAGTGTTTAGATGTAGAAAATCATCTACAAAACAGCAGTAAAGTGGATGGACAACTGGTTGTTTGTGAGGTCAGAGGATGTCAGGATGGTTCGAGCTGACAGGGGGTGCTACAGTAACGTAAAAACCTTTTATCTTTGAAGTTCTGTATACCAGAAAACTCCTCCAATAGAGGAGATGGTTCACTGCTGTCAGCCAAGAACGAGACTCGGAGACTACAATGGTACCAGAAGTAGCTTACAAGAAACAAGACAGTTGTGTCAGGAGTTCAGGCTGGTGGGGGCGGTATAATGGTGTGGGGAACGTTTCCTCACCCTAAATTCGCAATCCAATTATATCAACATGCAGCAAAATCCCAACGTAATGTTATATAAACCATGCAATAAAGAATCGAGGCTGTTTGGAGACCAAAAATGGTCATTAACCAGTTTGAGCACTGCATCCCTAACGAAGGTGACCACTAAATAGATAACACATATAAGTGCTAATGTTTTGTCCAGACGCTCTGGGAGCTTGCTGTTAATGAACATTTACACCGAGATGCAAGTTGCTGTCATACAGACTCTAATGAAAATGTTTCATTACCGGGTTCATTCTTACGTACAGTACATTCCACCACAGGCATGAGGGAGCAGAAAATACGCCTGGGAGAAGACTGCAATCCCAAGTATAAAGATCTCAGCATCCAAGTCAAACCAGGATTTGTGATGAAATTTCTTGTGAATGAAGTTGTACAAAAGATTTCAAGTACAGTACGGTGATGAGACGCTGAGCTGCAGTAAAACATCTGAACGGAGCAAATGCTGTAAAGAAGGCCATAAGGTCCCAGCCAAAGTGGCTCAAAGCCCACTGCAGTCATCGAGTAGAGCGCCTGATCCTTGAAAATCGACAGATAACTCGTCGCCAACTTGCAGAAGAGCCGTATCTGTCTGTGATTGTTTGAACTGTACACACAACCATTACATCCCTCGTACAGTCCTGACCTCGCTCGAAGCCATTCCCACATGTTTGGGCCATTAAAGGAGTTCCTGGGAGGCCGGGGTTTTAGCCGTGAATTAGGCAGTCCGATCATGGCTCCGGCGTACTGAGAAAACGAAAACTAAAACATGCTAAATCATGTATCATGAACCTTTTCTACCTTTACTATGGAATGAGAGAATATAAATAATATATATTTTTTAATTTAACATATACAATGACCTGTTTGCAAAAGTATGCACACCCCTAAACTAACACTTAGCCTACTTTAAGACTATACATCCTGACTCACGTTGACATTCTTCCTCTGTAAAGATTTAAAAGGGCGTGTCCTGTACAGCACCCTCTTCTGGTTATGCCACAGATTTTCTAATTTGGATTTAGATTTGGCTAAGCCATTCCAAAACCTTGATATAATTTTTGGTGAAGGCATTTGGTCTGTGGAGTTAGAAGTGTGCTTCGCTGTCATGCTCTAAGGTGAAATTCCTCTCCATCACAAGTGTTTTAGCAAGAGTTTTTTGTAAGATTTTTTTCTGGATAATTTGCATGCATAGTGAGAGATATAAAGGTTTTTATAAGTTTTTTAAATGTTTACATTCTCATCCCTAATACGTACCAAGCTAAAAGCCTCAGACTAACTGACATCTGCCTGTAGGCCATGTTTATGTCTGATTAATACTTTGATGTCAAGTCTACAATGACTTGGATCGATCCACATGGTAGCACTGCATTTCTGGCTTCTTCTTCTTTGGTTCAGCGGTCATACTGACCATCTCCTCCGGCATCTTCTCTCTGTTCTGCATTGCCGTATTAGTGACTATTCTTAAAAACCTATTAGCGCCAATTCCAACAAGATCCGTTTTCTCACGGTCTCATTTACAAAAAAAAAAAAAACTCACCAGAGAGTGGTGAAGAGACTCAGCACAGTTGAGCACAGAAACCCCCACTGCCAACTAGTGGTTTGTCGGTGTAATTGCAAAACCAAACAGCCACACCAATGCACAAGTATAAATGAAAATGAATTGAGGCAAAACCAAAAACTTTAGAGCCTAAGATTTTTTTCTGCCAAGGGATGATTATTTGTCCTTACCTTCTCCAGGATTAAAGCCCTAATTCCAGCAGCACTGAACCACGGTGCTCCACCGGCATGCTTCACTGAGGGGGTGTGTTCTTCTGGTGATGTGCTGTGGCTTATTCAGCTTTGGTCTCATCAGACCTTAACACAGTATCTCACAAGGTTTCTCTAGGTTTTTGGGATACTGGGTGTATTTTTTCCCCCATGCAAACATTAATCAGACATTTATTTATTTTTTTGGTTAAAAAAGGCTTGCCACTAAGCCCCGTATCCCAGACATATAAAGAATCCAGAAGATTGAGGTCACATAAAGGAAGCAATCAGCTTTTGCCCCAAACTACTGTAATTATTTTTTTTTTTATGTTGCTGTACTTCTCTTGGCTCACTCCCTGAACAGTTTTCCCCTGGCCTTTTCATCAACTATAGAGGGACATCCTGTTCTTTGCAAACTTCACTGTTTCACCATTTAGTGTTCCACATTACATTCAACGCCTTGGAATTTTATTGTAACCAAGTCCTAATATTTTTTCCCCCAACAGTGAGATCCTGTACCCAAGCTCTATGGCTCATGGTGTTTCCTGTTAGATGTTACCAAGGCAACCGTACAGGACCAGCTGAACATTATTACTTTATTCTGTCGCTTTAAATGACAGCAGATGTACACTAATAAACATTTAACACAGGTTTAAACGTGACCGATTGATTCTGAACCCCGGCAATTTATAGAAGGGTGTGTAAACTTATGCAAGCTGGGTATTGAGAGGTTGTGTGTGTGTGTGTTGTTTTTTTCTCTTCAAAGCATTTCTGCAATTTTACTGTAAAGGTAAACTTGGCTCTGACTTTACTTTACCATATTACATATTACAATATTTACCACAAAAAACCTGACACAGGAGTGTGTAAACTATGTACAAATATTGATTTATTTATTACAAGTGTGAGTTAAAAATTAGTCGCACCCCGTTTATATTAAGAATTCTGTTGGCCGCATTGCCTTAACAGTGCTTTCTGTTCAAGGCTACTGTCTCCTCGGTCACTGCTGCGCAGGTGTGAACGAGTTACATCAGTTCATTTGCAACTGCGGCTCGTTCAGTGTGCTGCGATTTGTTTTTGTTTTTCTAGTCTGAGGATGTATCCGGTGCTGAAACCACTCACAGAAGAACGTAAACAGGAGTCTTTGGATACCTGCAACCAATACTCTAAACAAGGTGGAAGTTTTTTTAAAGAGAATCATTACAGGTGATGAGACATGGATTCATCACTACAAGCCTGAGAGTAAACAGCAGAGTATGGAACGGAAACATCCTCAATCACCAACCGAGAAAAAGTTCAAAAATTAACTATCGGCTGGAAAATTGATGCTTACAATTTTCTGTGATTCTCATCTCGAGGGTCAGTATTGACACATTATCAGGAAAAAAGGCTCAACAATCAACAGTGCTTGTTAGGTTTTTTGATCTCATTATACATTTGTAGTGCGGACTGGATATTCCGCTGTGGCGACCCCTTGTCGGGAGTAGCCGAAAGACCAACAACAACAACAACATTTGAGCAGTTGAGGGTTAAGGGCCTTGCTCAAGGGCCCAGCAGTGGCAACTTGGTGGTTTTGGGGTTTGAACCTGGGACCTTCTGAAACGTAGTCCGATGCTTTAATCACTAAACTACCCCTGACCCTCCCTATAGTCCTGATCATGCTCTATCAGACTTTCATCTGTTTGGTTGCCTGAAAGCAGGATGAAGATTCACAACTGATGAAGAAGTGGCTCGCAGCTCAGCCGAAAACATTTTTAACGTGATTATATGTAATTTTTGTGATTATACGTGATTTTTATATTGAAAAGCAAGGATTTGCTGAAGGACTCACAGATAAGGTTCAGAAGGTCCCAGTTTCAAGTCCCAGTTGTTGTCCCTGTTGGGCCCTTGAGCAGGGCCCTTAACCCTCAACTGCTCAGTTGTATAATAAGATTTATTAAAAATTTAACCGTAAGTCGCTCTGGATAAGGGCGTCTGCCAAATGCCTAAATGTAAATGTGTAAGAAACTCCCATAAATGCATTAGTCCAAGGGTTTTACATCCTAATTTAGTTCCTCAGCTTGGCGTATGGCCCACGCAGAGTGACAGCAGGTGGAGTTGTACACCCCACAGCTCGAGGACACCTGATTCAAGCCCAGGCTTCAAGTCCTCCTACTACAAAATCAAAATAAAAAAATTTAGTTTTTTAAATGTTTACATTCTCATCCCTAATACGTACCAAGCGAAAAGCCTCAAACTAACTGACATCTGCTTGTAGGTCATGTTTATGTCTGATTAATACTTTGATGTCAAGTCTACAATGACTTTGATCGATCCACATGGTAGCACTGCATTTCTGGCTTCTTCTTCTTTGATTCAGCGGTCATACAGACCATCTCCTCCTCCTCCTCCTCTGCATTGCCATATTAGTGACTCTGAGGAAGGCCCAGCTTCCACCACCAATCCTTACCACCTTCTATAGAGGAACTATCGAGAGCATCCCGAGCAGCTGCATCACTGTCTGGTTTGGGAATTGTGCCAAATCAGACCGCACGACCCTACAGCGGATAGTGAGGACAGCTGACAAGATCATCGGGGTCTCTCTCCCCTCTATCGAAGACATCTACACCACACGCTGCATCCGCAAGGCCACCAGCATTGTGGCTGACCGGACACACCCCTGACACACACTCTTCACCCTCCTGCCATCTGGAAAAAGGTACCGAAGCATTCGGGCACTCACGTCCAGACTGTGCAACAGCTTTTGGACTGGACTAGTAAACACACACACACACAACCATTCACCTTAATAACATTGGGACTGAACTGATAAACACACATGCACAAACGCACCATCTAACAATTGTACAGACCAACCTGAAATTGCTCTTTTGCACAATATTTGTTATTTGCATAAAAACAAATCTTTTCTGCTGCTATCTACAGGCAAATGTTTACCGTTTCTCATTGCACTACCTCGCAGCATTGAAACACGTGTAGTTATGTTGTCACTTCTGTCTACACATTTGCACGTGCACTTTGTTGTTTTTGTCTTTTTCTGCATAGGACTTTAGATAGGATAGTTTCTGTTCATTTATAATGTTACTCTGGTTTGTCTCTTTTTAGTTAGTTAGCTGGTCAGTTTTGTTAATTTATGTTGTAACTTTATGTCGTGTGTAGCACCGTGGTCCGGGAGGAACGTTGTTTCGATTCATCGTGTACTAAACTGTATAAGGTTGAAATGACAATAAAAGCCTAGTGGACTTGACTGATTCAGGGTGTATCACTCATTAATGAATTTATAGTATAGTACTACTCGATTTTTGTTTGATTGTGATCAGTGTAGTGATTTAATTTGAATCTAATTTGCCTGACTGATGGTGTGTGGAGGGAAGCTTTGACTTAAACTCCAATGAAAGTTATCTGAGTTGATTACTAACTCACGTGTCTCTGGGGCTCTGCACATGAACCCGCCTTTTATACTTTTAGTCTATAATGCACTGAATGAATGAATGAATGAATGAATGAAATGCATCACTCAGGTCTCCCAGATGGAGATCGGTGTTGTTAGGGAGATCTCTCACCTTCCTCTGGATCTCCCACACGTTGATGAAGTTCTTGCCGAGCTGAGCTCCGAGGATGTACTCTCCGTTAAGGATGGTTAGAGATCGAGCTGATGAGTTTCCACCCCGGTAAGATAAGAGGTTTGTTCCGGTGTGAGGGTCGAAAACAGCGCAGTTCCACAGCTGCCCCGCCGAGTCTGCAGTCACCACCACCTCCACGGGCGCCGACATCTTGGACGCACAAAGCGCGAGGATTTCGGAACGAGGGGGGTTCGTCTGTTACAACGTCATTTCCGCTATAGCCGAGCGATGCATGATGGGAAATGCAGTTTTATACGATAAACGCGTGCAAACGTTTTCCCCCCCCGTCACATTTCTTTCAGAAGTAATATAGTGGAATAAAATGTCTGTAAAGTGGACATGTGTATGTCAGTATTATATATACATGTACACCGATCAGCCATAACTTTATGACCACCTGACTAATTTTGAGTAGTTCCCCCATTTTGCCACCATAACACTGATGCACTGTGTGTTCTGACAACTTTCTATCACAACCAGCATTAACCTTCTCCTTAACTTGCTCGACACTAGATTTTCTTTAGGATCAAACTGCACAGGTCAGCCTTCACTCCACATGTGCATCTCTGACCCTTGACCCCACCCCCCCATGACCCTGACACTAGTTCACTGGTTCACTTGGATCACTTTTGGTATGTCCTGACCTCTGTAGACCAGGAACATCCGCAACAAGAGCTGCGGTTTTGGAGCTGCTCTGACCCAGTCCTCTACCCATCACAGTTTGGCCCTTGTCAAAGTCACTGAAATCCTTATGCTTGCCCATTTTTTCTGCTTCAGGATGTTTAGCAGTCCACATATTTCATTCTCCAGAGGCAGCATGGTTAGCACTAGCATCTCCAGGGTGCGGGTTCGATTCCCGCCTCGAGTCTGCGTACATGGAGTTCGCATGTTCCTCCTGTGCTCTGTTTTCCTCCCATAGTCCAAGGACATGCAGATTAGTTTGACTGGCATTCCGAAATTGCCCGCAGTGTGTGAATGAGTGTGTGTGCCCTGCAATGGATTGGCACCTCATCCAGGGTGTACCCGTGCCTCATCCCCTGGGTTAGCCTCCAGGACCCCTGCGTTCCTGTATAGACGATGAGTGAAAGAGTGAGTACTTCTCCAGATATCTCAATCTATTTTTAGTTCTCCAAATATCTGTATTCATATATATTTTTACTGCTCCAGATATTTTTGCTTATAGATGATTAGTGTGTCAAATATCAGTATCTGTATTTGTTTAGTGGTTTTTGTTTCTTGGACTTTGTGCCTTTCATCCTAGGAGTCGTAACATCAGATTGTTTGATCTGCAAGATCTGGCCTAGGTTGTATGCCGGATTTTCTTCCTATTGCAACCCTCCCATGTTCTAATCAGGCTTGGGCCTGGAACTGCATGCAGTGTTGTTTTATGGATTGTAGGGTTAAAGGTCCTGCCCAAGGACTCAATAGTGACAACTTGAACCCCTGACACTCTAATCACCAATCCAGAACCCCAAGCGACTGAGCCACTTGTTTAGTGTTCTAATTATCTGTATTTACAGTATACTGTATATCCAATTATTTGCCTTAATCCTCTTTACTGCATTGAATATCTATATCCGCTGTTTAATGATCCTATTT